>CAOKZL010000159.1:1800000-2310000 GCA_948472985.1 Iguana delicatissima | reverse complement strand
TTGTATGTCTAGGATCATTGTTGTAATGCATGATCCACTTTTGGTTCACCTTCAGCTCTGGGATGGATGCCCTGATGTTCTCATCTTGTATCTTCTGATACATTAAGAATTCACAGTTATGTAAAAGACAGCAAGCTATCCCAGTCCTGAGGCAGCAAAGCAGGCCCAAACCAACACATTCTGATGAGTATGTTGGTGGTGGGGATGAGGTTCTTCTGTTTGAACATGAACCCATTATTTTTGACCAAATATAAAGTTTCTTGATGAGAACCTAATGTTCTTCTTTTGCCCCGTATGTCCAGAGAACATTGTTCCAGAAGGCTTAGAGATCATCTATATGGTCTTTAGAAAACTGCAGACAGGCTGCAGTGTTCTTTGTAGAGAACAGTGGTTTCCTCTTGGCTATTCTTCTGGGAACACTGTTCTTGCCAGTTATTTTCTGGATCACTGAATTATGAACACACACAGTATGCAAGTGTGCTCTGCTAATTCTTGGATGTTAACTCTAGGGTTTCTCTGTGACTTGCTGGATGATGTACCAGTTAGTTCCTGGAGAAATTTTGGTAGGGCAAACACTCCTGAATAGAGCGTCTGTGAGCTTGAACCTTCTCCATTTGTAGACTAGCTGTTTAACAATGGATTGGTGGAGCACAGAATCCTTAGAAATTGTTTCATAGCCCTTTCTAAATTGGTGAATAGCAGTAACTGCCTTTCTGAGGTCTTCAGAGATGTCTTTTGATTGTGGTATGATATGTTTCCATACAACTATGTGGTGATGACCAAACTCACAAAGTTTCTAGTCCTTTTAGTAGGTGGGTGGGCCCAAACTCGCCCCACAGACTTATCCAATTACTAAAAGGATTATTCAATTTCCTTTAACTGAGCTGAGGCAACCAGAAGTTCACTTACTTTTGCACTTATTTTGACCTGTGATACACTCATTTGTTTGCTTAATTTATACATTGTTTTATTCCACAAGAACAGAATAGGTTAATTTGAACCTGACTGGATATTTAGAATTAGACTGGATTTGATTCTGTCATGGTAAAGCTATGGAATTTCCATAATTATCATTAGGGTTCATGAACTTTTTATCACCACTGTATTTAACAACATTCAAGTACTAGTCCAATTGGTTAATTTATGTAGCTGTGTAAATTGTTTGACCTACAATAACTGATCCGTCATGAAGGTTTTACAGACCCAAGCCGTCCAATAATGTTATGGCTTTGTGAATAAAAAGCATTCCCTGTCCTAAAAAATCAGTGTCTTGAGTTTCCTAAACATATATAACATTATTCTACATATTCTGGATGCTTGGATTAGAAGCTAACAGAGCAAACCTGTGCATGCATTATGGAGGACAGGGAGGCACCACCTGTGGAATCACTGTTGTATCTGATGCAACACTCTTGTACCTGAGGGAAAATACACAAATAGTGGGAAAAGTACGAGACATGTCCATAACATCTGTGGAAACATAGCCCTCAACCAGCATTGGTGCAAATGATGATGCATGCATGGCCACAGAGAGAGCCAAACCATGCAGGCCACCTCCACTGCATTTCAGTCACGTTGTTCTACCCACACTGAAATATGCAAGAAGTGAGGAAAAAACTGCAACAGCTACATCCAAAGAAGTTCAGCGGTGCTCTTTGTTAAAGCAGGTGCAGTTATGCTTAAGAGCCCACTTGTTTTAATCTCCCCATGGGTAAATCTTCTTTTGCCTCACTTCATAGAAGAAATACATAAGATCAGGCAGCAGCAGCAACATTCAGTGAAGTTTGCAAAGCAGGCACAAACATGTCTAGGGAGATTGCTTCTTTCCTTTCCTGGTAGCCATCACTCATTGAAGAGGGGATGGTCAGAACAGCTGTGAAGACATGCAGACAAATGCCCACATGCTCCTAGGGACACTGCTCTGAATAACCTCATGGGAAAACAGTTTCCTCACAGGTGTGTGCATGTGCACACACATACATTAGGCAGGAAGGTCTGAGGCATCTGTGTGGTATCATGGTACAGGACTGGGAATAAGCATACAGCAATAGGTTGAGGGAATGGGTAAGAGGAAGTAGCTATAGGCATCAGTTTGTTGTGCGGTGGTGAAGGGATAGCTCAGGAAGTCTGTAACTTACCAGCCAACTAACTTCCTGCGCTGGGGCTATGGGCAGCAGAGGGATGGAGTATACACATCTATTAGCTCTTGCCTTGCCAGGATAGTTTTGGATGCACCGTGAGAAAGTCCCTTGCCTTCAGCGTGATGAGGTAAGCCCTTGCCATGAGCAAGCTGGCTGTAGTGGAAATAGCCATCTAGAGATAACAGCTGTTATCAGTGGCACTTGGGGGACAATAACCCATTTTGAGATAAGTTGCCCTCGTCTCCACTTGGACCACATGGCACCCTATGTGCACTGTTCAGTGATACTTGAGATATTGTGGAAAGTGGACCATTGCTGAATACTTGAAAGTTTTAGATTACAGGTCCAGAGGCCCTCTCCAAAGTATAGGCTTAGTCCCTGCATCACAGAGACATAGTGTAAAAATTCTGCAGGTACAGTTACCTGTGTCTCCCCTCTCACTCCCACCAGAAATCATTTTAGCTGTTGTAGCTCCCACTCCAGAGTCATTACTGGCCACTGGAGAGAAGTAAGTCACCAAGGAAATGTTTGGCTACTTTTCTATAGCCAAATGCAGGCCAAAGACATCATCCTCCAAGAACTTCAGAGGACTGATAGAGGTCACAGCGGATGGTGTAACTGGATATAGCCACACAATTCTCCAATGCCTCCTGCTTACCACTGGCCATGAAATGGCTGTGGAGTGGGAGATGCAGAAGCTAAAAGGTGAGCTTCCTGGTGGAATTTTGGTCACTGTGTGAAGACAGAGAGAATTTTGACCTCTGCAGCAGCAGCAGCAGCAAAACATGAAAATGTACATTGGATTAATACCATCCTAAATCAAGAACCACCATGGTGCAGTGGTTTGAGCATTGGTCTACGACCCTGGAGATGAAGTTTCGATTCCCCGCTTGGCCATGGAAATCCATTCAGTGACCTTAGGTGTATCATACACACTCAGTCTCAGAAGATCCCACGATAGATTCACCTTAGGGTCCCCATAAGTGAAAAATGACTTGAAGGTACACTACAGCAAGAAGAAGTTATTAACAGGATGTCATCCGTAATTAGTGATGTCAACGTTTTGCAGAAGGATTCAGAGCTGAAGAATGTAGTGTAGGGGTTCAAAACAAGGGTTTTTTTTAACAAAATGAACTTCACTTTAATAATGCACACTCTGATTTAACTTTTCACCCACTTGGCCTGGGGTTCTAACTCAGTTCCTGATACCTTCTATGCCTTCTTTTCTGACCTTTCTAAGGTTCCAGTCTTCTGCAGAATTAGGGGGAGGGAGAGGTAAGTTTATGGCCTAAATACCTTAAAGGCACCAGATCCTGTCTGATCTTGGAAGCTAAGTAGGGTCAGCCCTGATTTGTTCTTGGAGGGGAGACTGCCAACACATACTAGTTGCTGTACATCAGTGGTTCTTTCCTCTGAAACATAATGTACAGCAGTGGTTCTCAACCTGTGGGTCCCCAGATGTTTGTGGACTTCAGCTCCCAGAAGCCCTGAGCATTGACCATAGCGGCTGGGGCTTCTGGGAGCTGAAGTCCACGAACATCTGGGGACCCACAGGTTGAGAACCACTGCTGTACATTATGTTCAGAGGAAAGAACTGGCAAAACCATCTCTCAATATTCCTTGCCTATGAAATTCATGGAATCACCATAATTTGGCAGGCGACTTGAAAGCATATACTCACACACAGGGGTAAGTTTAGATCAGATCACTTAGATCAGTAGGTTCTGTGTAGATCTCCATAGGATTGCCTCCATCTGTCTTCCCATCACACACACAGCCTGGTTATACTAGCTTAGGTGAGGAGGGTTGTTAAAGAAACTAGAAAGAAAACCCAGAGGCAAGAGGGAGAAAGGTGGGAGAAAGAAGAAGAGGAGGTTCAGACTAAACACGAGCTGTTTAAAAAAAAAAGGAGGGAAAAAAGACAAGAGAAAAAAATGTTTTGTAATCTCTAGGAGGGAATTAGACAGAGCTCTACCCCAAAAGGCTCTCACATTATTAAATTCTACCATGGCATACCTATTTCTTATTAGTAAATAAAAGAAAACTTTGGGAATTATTGCTTTCCAAATTTAAGCCCAGAGAAGAAACTGCAACTTGCTAGGAAACACTTTGAGGAAGTTTCTTTACCTCCAGCAGGCAAAGAGAACATTTCTTAAGGGTATCTAATTTTATACTTTTTTTGGTTGGCCTTGAAAATGTTATCACAATATGTTTTTTATATATATATAATTTTTATTGAAAGTTTGACTCAAAAAATACCCCCCACACACTTCATGCTTAAATCTTCCAGCTGAAATTGCTTATTTCCATTCCATTACAAACATAATTTCCATCTTACAGAAAGAAGAACAGTTACATTATTTCTTCTTTGATTTCTTATATATTTATATCCTTACCCAATCCAATACTCTTTTCCATTCCTTCTCAAAGTTCTGGATAGATTTATTCTGCAAAGAAAATGCTAACTTTTCCATCTCTATCATATCCAGAACTTTTAATTTCCATTCTTCTATATCAGTATGTTTCTTTTCCTTCCAGTGCTGCGCATATGTCAACCTTATAATAGATAATAATATCTTCTGATGACTTCTTATTTCCCTTTGTTGCCCTAACATATTTAATAAATAAAGCTCCGGTTTCATTTCAAAATTCAGCTTACAAATTCTTTGGATTTCATCATGTACCCCCCTCCAAAAAAATTTTGCTATCTTACATGTCCACCACATATGGAAAAAAGACCCCATCTTTTCATCACACTTCCAACAATTTGAATTCCCATTTTTCGTTATTTTTTGTAATCCTTCTGGGTCATGTACCATCTGCAAAACATTTTATAAAAGTTTTCTCTTAAATTTAAGTTTGGTGTAAATTTTATATCTATTTTCCACACTCTTTCCCAAGTTTCTAATTCAACTGAATGTCCCAAATTCTGTACCCATCTAACCAGTGTATCTTTGACTACTTCTGATTCCATTTCTCTTTTCGGCAATAATTTATAAAATTTGGAAATTCTTTTCTTTTGGTTATCTTTCATCAGTACATCTAATTCATTCCCTTTTCTCTCAAATCTGTATAGTTTTTGGTCCATTCTAAATCTTCCTCTGAGTTGTCTCCATGGAAACCAATTTAGTTCATGCCCTTCAGCCCTTAATTCTTCTTCTGTACATATTCTTGGTTTGTCGCCCTCCCATTTCAATAACTCTTGATATGTTAATAAATTTCCTTGTTTTGCTGGGGTGATTTTATAAGCTTCTTGTGGTAAGGTCCATACTGGTAATTTTGTATAAAATTTTTGCTTTATTTGTGACCAAACCTTCAACAATGTCTTTCAGATGCAACGGTTTTTAAACTCTTTATTCACTGTAGATCTATCATAACATAGATATCCATGCCATCCAAATCTATTGTTTATTTCTTCTATCTCTTCAGTGGTTGTGTTTTCTAATTTAATCCAGTCTTTGATCCAATCTAAACAACATGCGTGGTAATAGATTTTTAATGATGGTAAGTCAAGTCCTCCTCTCTCTTTTGCATCTTTAAGTGTTTAAAATTTAATTCTTGATTTTTTCCCTTGCCAAGTAATTTTTTGTAGGGCCTTTCCCATTCCTTAAATATCTTCTCCTTCCCTATTATTGGTAAATTTTGAAAGAGGAACATAAGCTTTGGTAGTAAAAACATTTTAAAAGCATTTATCCTACCCAGGAAGGATAAATTTAAATTTTTCCATTTCTCCATATCACATTTAATTTCTTTCCATGTTCTTGAATAATTGTTTTCAAAGAGTTCTTGATTCTTTTGCGTCATAATTATCCCCAGATATTTTGTTTTCTTGGTCAGTTGATGTCCGGATCTTCTCTCCAATTCCGCTTGCTCTTTTTTTGTCATATTAAAAGTCACCATCATTGTTTTTTCTCTATTTATCCTATAACCTGCTTTTAGTCCATATCTTTGTAAAGTTTCCACCAGCACCTGAATTGATTCTTGTGGATCCTCCAAAACTATCATTACATCATCTGCAAACGCTTTTAGTTTCAGTTCTTTTTTCCTTATTTTCAAACCTCTTATCTGTGGTTCTTCAATTATTGTTATTAGCAGAACCTCCAAAACAGCTATAAATAATAATGGTGATAGCGGGCACCTCTGTTGTATCCCTTTATTTATTGCAAAGCTTGCTGTGGTATCTCCATTTATAATTAACTTCACTGATTGGTCTTGGTAAATCATCTCCATCCATTTGCAAAAATCTTCCCCCAAATCATATTCTTTCAGACCCTTAACATAAAGTCCTAAGAAACATTATCAAAAGCTTTTTCATCATCCAGAAAAATAAGTGCTGCTTTCTTCCCCGGAGTTTTGTCATAAAATTCAATCACATCTATGATTGTTCTAATGTTATCTCTCATGTATCTACCTGGGAGAAAGCCTGTTTGGCGCTCTTGGATCTTATCCTGCAGTGCATGCCTCAAGCGTTTTGCCAACGATGTTATCACAATATGGATTTTGTAATTTTCTGTTCTTTTTTCCCCCGTAATGAGGAATGCATTCCTTTCAGAGTTGACTAGTGACAAAACAATGCCAGCAGTTGAAATCTCCTTTTCCACAATCATTAAAGGTACAGGGGTCCTGCGCTGGTTTTCAGCTGGCAACCTAATTCCTTTGGACACAGTTTGTCAGGACGGGAGACAGTGGGCAATGTCAGAGCCCAAAGTGAGTGGTATCGCTTTTCTTTCCCTTCTCTTAAAGGCCAATCAGCTGGCTTGCAGGAAACACTTTCCTCTTCTCAAAGGTCTGAATCCACCACTTGCAGAGAGCTTGAAAATCACCATTCTACTCCTGCTACATCTTCAAGGCTGAGTGCCAGCTACGTCTCTTATCTACTGATCTACGTCCAGTAAAATCCAGTAGATGTAGTAGTGCATTGGAACCGGGGCAGGGGCTGGAGGAAAGTCTGAAAACAAGTGGAGGTTGTCTGGTTTCTTGTTTGTTCACCTCAGTCAACCACATTAGCCCCTAGAACTGGGAGCGAAATTGCTAGGGCTTAACAGGTGAGTTTTCCCTCCTTAGGTTGTAGTCAGACTTCCCACGTTGTTTGGCTCTCTTTGGGAAAGGGCGTCACAATTTGCATTTTTCCGGATCCTACTACATGCTGTCCCACGATTGTATAGATATGGTCAATAACCTGAGGCTTTAATATCACTCTGTACTGCTTCTAAAGAAGTAGACTGATACCCACGAAAGCTCATGCTAAAATAAAAACAAGTCTTACGGCTGCTGCTACATTCCTTTCCTCCTTTTTCAGCACTGACTATGGCCCTTTCCACACTAGCCTGTTATAGCGTGATGATTCCACTTTCAACGTCCTCTGGAATCCTGGGGTTTGCTGTTTCGGGAGGGGACGGCCGGCCCCTCCCGAAACAGCAAACCCCAGGATTCCAGAGGACGTTGAAAGTGGAATCATCGCGCTATAACAGGCTAGTGTGGAAACGGCCTATGTCTGTAAGTCGCTGTATGCTGAACAAGAGAGAGCTGTAATATGCTCAGCGAGATCTGCTGGGCTAAATAAATACGAGCAGGTTACTGGAAATACCTGCAGCCTGAGTGTTGCAAACTGTTAAAGAGCTTTTGACACTCAGCTGCCCCAGAGCTGCCCGGAAAAGAAGAACCCTTTCCTTTAGCTGTCCGTCTTCAGAATTTCCCGAAACTCACCAGAAACATCGAGTGTGCTGGTCTTCTCTCGCTGCTGGTCGGGAATGCGGAGGACGCCGATCACCAGGAAGGGATGAAAAAACTAGAAAGCGATCCCCTAAGAAAACCCGATGAAATTCATGGGTCGCCGCAATCCAGGAGGGGACTTGAAGTTCTTAGAACTTACTTAACTTCTTAGAACAGTGGTTCTCAACCTGTGGGTCCCCAGATGTGTTTGGACTTCAGCTCCCAGAAGCCTTGAGTATTGACCATAGCGGCTGGGGCTTCTGGGAGCTGAAGTCCATAAACATCTGGGGACCCACAGGTTGAGAACCACTGTCTTAGAAGTTTGTAAGAAAAAGACATAGTAGGATGCTGAGGGGAAAAGGGAGTAAAGATCTCAGGCTGAGCCTTTGAGTATCTAACAATTAGCAAGCGTTGTTGTTGTTGTTGTTGCTGTTAGGCGCAAAGAAAACAGAGTGACAAATCAGTGGTTCTCAACCTGTGGGTCCCCAGATGTTTGTGGACTTCAGCTCCCAGAAGCCCCAGCCACTATGGTCAATGCTCAGGGCTTCTGGGAGCTGAAGTCCACAAACATCTGGGGACTCACAGGCTGAGAACCACTGCTTGGACCTCCGGTAGCTTAGTCAGAGCTTTTTAGTAAGTGACGCTAGCGCTGCGGCTGCGCTCAAATCATGGCACCGCCCAGTGCCAAGCCGCCAACCAATCAGCTAAACAGAAGTCCTGGTCTTGCCGCCAATAGGAGCTCGAGGTGACTTGCTTGGTCCCGGAAAGAGCCGAAAGAACTACATTTCCCAGCAGGCCCCTGGGCGAAGGTCGAAGAGCGAGGATCTCTTCTATAGTCCAGGGCGACACGGGAGGGTTAGGGTGCACGGGGAGGGGGGATTTTTTGTTCTGCTGACATAGCAACACTCCTAGCGGGCACCCGCCCCCCGAACGGTAACTACTACCGGCCTCCAGGGCGGCCTGAGGAACCATAACGCAGTGCGCCGTGTCCTGATGAGCCTATTGTCCTCCATGCTAGTCCCTGAAAATGGCTGGCAGTAGCTGAAACGGGCGATCATTTCCCGCTCTAGCGCCGGGGGCCGTTAGGACCGTCGTAACGTTGCGGCCCATAGACGGCATCTTGCAGTCCTGCTAGAGAACGCTGCAGCAGCGCTCGGCGCTCCTGCCTTGGGTGCCGCACGGTGATGCTATGGCCCAGCTGTGCTACTTGTGGAAGTTAAGGACTTGCTGTTGGGAACCTGGGTGCTGGTATCCCCATGACAAGCCATGCCTGCACTTTACTGCAATATGGATCTCTATCCATTTTTGCCTGGTCAGAGCCAGCCAGCCCTTCCCAAAACTGCAAACCCCAGGATTCCATAGGATGTTGAAAGTGGAATCATAGCGCTATAACAGCCTCCTGCGGAAATGACCTTAGCTAGGATATGAGTGGCTGAGAAGTATATGTTAGAGTTAGCATCAATCAGGATTTATATGTATTAAATAAAAAATCCATGATATGCTTAATTTCTGTTTAATAAATCATTGTTTTTGTAGTATACACTTGAGCCTTCTGGAATACTACATATTGGACAGTTTGAGTTCAAACAGTGTCTGGTGGTGGCAGTCAATACGAGGTGGTGGGGTCTGGGAGATAAGATTAATAAATCATACACAAGAACCACGAAGGCATCTAAAAGCTCCCCACAGATAGTGACAATGGCGGTAGGAGAGGAGGATATCTACACATTGGTGGCAGAGGTGAGGATAAGTTCAGACCCTCACATTTAGTGGCCACAGAGGAATTAGTGAAAATCATCACATTTGGTGGCCATGGTGGAGGGATAATGGAAAGCCCTCACATTTCAGGGCAGCAGTGAGAGAAGTAGAAGCCTTCACAGCCAACACAATCCTTTCTGATGATGATGAGCTGAAATTGCAAATACACTTCCTTGGGCGAAGGTCCCATGTAAACCATGCAAATTTCTGAGTAGAAATACATTGCTCTGTATGCTGCCTAAAACTCCTGTGTTTCTCTAGAGTTTCAGACAAAGGAAGGAGTAAATGTTTTAAATAAATAATGAAAAGAAACTAGGTACCTGTGTGAAACCTGAGATACGTAAGATGTTAAGACTGAAGATGTTCCAGAGGAAACGCAATGAAAATTCCTGAAAAGGGAACATTTCCATTAAGTCGAGATGCCACATATTAAGGGGAAAAATCATAAAGTGGAAACTTTTAAAATATAAATGCTTTATTATTATTTTGTTATCCCTTTGTAGCAAGAGAAGCTAGAAGTTTATATGTTTCTGGACTGGGAAAAAGCTTTGAAAGAAAACTTGTTTTCCCAGCTTGTTGCATCAAGAGCAGGTAACTTGCTTAGTTTCCTCTTCTAGAACCTCCTCTGTTGATGCAGACTGGGATTAACAGGACACTAACAGAAAGTGACTGGCTTTCAAATTATACATCTACCATAATCTGTCACCAAAATGAATGGTGTTTCTATTTGAAAGACTGCATTTATGTGAAATGCCAAGTAGAAGCAATGAAAAGATGTGCAGTCAATCCATAATGTAATTTATTCCTATTCTGCATCTCCTTTTTCATACACTCGACTTCAGAGAACTGTAAATCAACTAAATGTACCATAATATCGGAACCAAGCCTACTTGTACTACCTGGCAATGGACACTTTTGTTAGAAACCTCAAATTTTTGACTGGACTAAATTTCTCACTAAGAACCTCTTATGATGTGGAGCTACACTTCAAGTTTTGGATCTCATGCTGCAAGCTTCTTCAGTCATCTCCACAGCCCGGCTATGAGGAATCTTCCTCTTTATGTGTGCTCCTATACATACCACCTAAAAATGGGATAGATTTCTTAAAAGTTCTTTGTCACTTGGAAACACTTTCACTTAGGTATTCCACCAACCTGACTATCCAGAGGGGCTATGTGTGCTTTAACTCCTTGAGTCAACTGACTCGGACTCAAGTCGGACAAGTCACTTCAGGGACTCTACTTGGACTCGACTCGGACTCGACTCAGCAATAAATGATGCACTGACTTGATTCGACTTGAGACTTGTGTATTTCTAGTGACTGACTTGCTGCCCTTGTTAATCCAGAACAGTACTTCCATCTCTTTGTGCCTACTGGTCTCATGATGATTCATCTCAAGCCCAAAGTGTGGGTGCATTTCTTAGAGGGGAACAGCAAACAGGTTAGGCCAAAGCTTTCCCAAACTTTTCATGTTGGTGACACACTTTTTAGACATGCATCATTTTGTGACACAGTAATTCAGTTTTACTAGCAAACAGGATGTTAAACTAACCCCTTATAAAAGATACTGACATATACATAAATTGTAATAATGAAATGTACGGCAACACAACATATCTCATTGAAAACCTTTCATATATTTTTAAAAATATATGATTTATAAATAATAAAATACATTTACAAGATCATAGGCGACACACCTACATACTTCAGGCGACACACTAATATGTCACAGCACACTGTTTGGAAAGCTCTGGGTTAGGCAATGGGCTTGGGGCAGGCTTAAGGTCTGTTTAGCAGCCTGTCCCCACTGTATATCGGACAAGCCTTCTAAAACTTTTCCTCAGAGCAGAAGACAAGACCTGCTGCCAGAGTGCAGGGTGCATTTCTCAGAGGGGAACAGCAAATGTGTTAAGCAATGGGCTTGAAGAGGAAAGATTCTTCCTTCTAATGCTTTTGAAGCTTCAGTAATGGGAAGTAAGAAGGATCCTATTCCCCACATCT
Organism: Iguana delicatissima; assembly: GCA_948472985.1. NCBI lineage: Eukaryota > Metazoa > Chordata > Lepidosauria > Squamata > Iguanidae > Iguana > Iguana delicatissima. Next base: position 2,298,384 of record CAOKZL010000159.1, on the reverse strand, counting down.
GAAGCTGCAGAGTCCGTCATGCCCTTTGGCACAAAAGCCTCCAGTTTCAGGAAGAGGGAGTAAGAAGGATCCTATTCCCCACTTCTGAAGCTGAAGATGGCAAAAGCACAAATGTGGAGGACCAACTCTACTTAAATTATTAAAACTGACTCCATTCAACTCTGTCCAGAAATTCTGGAATATACGTTGGGGTATAAAGTTGCTTCCCAGACTAAAGACTTGACTTGAAAGGACTTGAGACTTGACTTGAGTCTTGAAGGTAAAGACTTGAGACTTGACTTGAGACTTGGAGTAAAAGACTTAAATACATCATTGGAATATGACACCTAAAAGAGTTTAGTGAGGCTAGCATCCCGTTTTTACATTATTCATTTTTAATACCGTTTTGGAAATGGAGGTGATTCTTTGGGTACAGAGACAATAAACATACTAGTAGACAGAATGCATAACAGATTTGTTAAGTAGCGGGCAGCATATACAGAGCAAGTCCTCTATCTAAATCAGCTCCTGTGGTACAGCTTTCATTTTCCTTCTGCTGTAGGGAGGCCCAGCAAAGCAACTGTGAATATATTCCAAGCTAGAGGGCTACACTGGCTCTTCTGATCTGTGTCAAGATGTTCCAGGGCAACTTTGGAGGGCTTTAAGGTTGAACTCCTTGATCTATATGCATTTCTCCACTTTCAATCAATTGCATCAGTTCTCTGTTAGACATGTGCTTCAAAATAATCACACCTGGGTTTGCTTTTTATGTCTAAACAGGTGAATAATAGCTGTTCTGATAACCAATTTTTTTTGTGTTTACACTTAACTGGAAAACAAGCTGGACAGGTGACTGGGGCAAGATTGCATTCCCAAGTTACATCAGGTCTGTAATGAAGACAAACAGAAGGCAAGACTACAAAAGCTTAACATCAGCAAAAACTGATGCTGCACAAGATTCTGTGAAAAATTACCCAAGATGATTAACATGACAGGACATGTCAGCTTAGTCCTTCTCATACAAGGTTCTCCCAATGTGTTCCTCCAGATGTACCTACTTGGCTTTCCCAAACGCATAAACGTAGGACCTTTGCCTGCTGTCTCAGTATGCTTAGAACCTCATATTCAATGGTGGGATCCATTCAGTCTGATGCTCTCTTCCTAGAGCACTTCTAACGACCTTGGAAGAGAGGGTTTGAACCCCCTATGAGCTGCTGTTCCTCTCTTTCCTTCAGTGTTGTAAATGGGATGCATCTTCCTGGCATGGTCTTCATTGCTGCTTCAGACTCAGAGATTCCCCCACTGTGTAGTCTAGCCTCTCATCTTGTCCCATCTTCAAACTCTCTGCCCCTGGCCAGGGTCCACAGCCAACCCCCCTTTTTGGCTTCTTGTAGGGTGGGAGGGTTTGTATAGATGTCAAACAGAATAGTCTTGTCCTTAAGCACCTATTTGGCATCTCTGATCCTATATATTGTGCCCTCAGCCACTGTACAAAATCAGACCTTCTTCTTTTCCCTGAAGCCCTCAACCACACTTGCAGTCTTTAAATTACAATTATTTAATTTTTGGTGATGTGATTATCAACACAAAGGAGAAGTTCCTCATTTTGAATCCTGCTTTTGTTATCAAACTACTAGGGCAGAGGTGCCAAACTCAATTTCAGCTTGGGGCGCATCAGCATTACGGTCATCCTTAAAGGGCCGGTTGTGTCTGTCAGACTGTATAAATGGCTCTACTCTTTTATCATATTAAATCATTGCCTCAGCATGTGATTATTCTTGGTTTTTAAACTGCCTTCCCTCTGCATCAGTGTTTCTTTTCTTGGACATTTTGGGCTATTTGATTGTAGTTTATGGTCCCTATACCTCTGTAAAGTGACACAGAATTGGTCAACATATTCAAAATGTGCCACTTTCTGCTCCCCAGCCCCTCTCTGTGCCTCTTTCAGCCCCCCAATGGCAACGCTCTGAAGGTGAGACTTGGACAGAGGAGCCGTCAGATATAGAATTAGATTGCGAGTGCTGGCTGCTGGGCCCCTCTTCAGAATACTGGCAGCTGGGGGCCCGCAATATGGGGATCAGGCTCGCCAGAGGGAGAGAGTGCCGCAGCTGCAGGAGAGGTACAAGGGCCGCATGGAATGGTCCGGTGGGCCGGATTTGGCCCGTGGGCCTTGTGTTTAACACATGTGCACTTGGTGGTTTTAGGCAAGCCTCTCTTCTACCCTGCTCTCTCCCTGGGCCTCTGCCCCCATCCCATCTTGAATACAATCATCCGTCCGTATCTGTGGATTCTGTATCCGTGGATTGAACCAACTACGGCTTGAAAATATTTTCTAAAAATCCAAAAAGCAGACTTTGATTTCTCAATTTTATATAAAGGGTGCCATTTTACTATACCACTGTACATAATAGGATTTGAGCATCCACAAATTTTGGTATCCATGAAGGGGGATCCTGGCAGCAAACCCTAGCAGATACCAAGGACTCACTGTAGGCAGGACAATAGTATTGATTGTAAGATTTATGGTGAGATAATATCTGAGAGAGGGGTGTAATGGTTTGAGACTATGACCCCAGAGACGAGGGATCAGTTCCCTGTTCAGCCATGGAAACCCCCTTGGTGACCTTGGACACATCACACACATACTCAGCCCCAGAAAACCCTGTCATAGTAAGTCAGGAACAACTTGAAGGCACACAACAAACACATGTGAAGTACTTTGAACACTTGAAAGCACAAATGTTCATTCTTACAAAAAATGTATTTTAAAAAAGAGTAAAAAGTACAACAGGTGGAAGCTGAACTGGATAGGTATATGAGGCTTATATGGTCAAAATTTAGCTGATGGAGGGGGAAACCTTCAGTTATTCAAGAATCATTAGGAAAATGAGCAAAAAGATTCCAGCTGAAAGGCTGGCATCTTCCTGTAGCCTCCTGCTACTAAGACAGATTCTCACATATTCCTAAATTATGCTGCTTTACCTGAGCTTCCCTAGATATCTTCTGACAACCAAAGAAATTCAGATTTGATAATATGTTGGTCATATGACCAGTAACAGCTCACTGTGCCCATCACTCGACATCTGATTAGCTCAGGAAAAGCTAGAGACGAGAAAAGCATTCTCTTCATTTCCAAAGCACACCGCTCCACTTTCACTACAGATTTTCTGCTGTTTGCCAAGATGATCAAACCTAGCACTTTCTTCACGTTTATGATTTTGTTTTCCCTATCTAAAGGTGAAAAGAACAGCGGTTGTATTTATTAAAGCGCATGCAAAATTCGAGAAAAATACACAGGCTACCGGCAGGAATGGACCGGTATCGTCCCCCCTTTTTTCCCCCTCGGGCTTGCACAAAGCAAAATGGGTCAGTAGTGCCATTTTTAGCAGAGATTTAACAAAGGCAGACTAGAGCGCATAATCCAGCTGGCTTTAAGTAATTCCTCACCCCACCCGTCGCCTCGCCACGTACCCCACCGACTCTTCCCAACGGGAGACTGAGGAGCTGAGGGGTCGGGAACGGGGAAAGCAAGGCCCGGGAGAGAAAAAGCTTAGAGGAAACGTTCGTTAAATACAATGCGCAGCGGCCGCGGCCGCGCAGGAGTTGGGGAAACGTTTCTAGCAAGCCGAAGCGCAAGGCCTCCGGGGGCAGAGTGTGGGGCGAAGGCGGGCGCGCCACGTGGGCGCCTGAAAAGCCCAGTTTATTTCGCCCTGCAGACAAAAACCGGAGCCAGGAAAGACCAAAAATGGCGTCCTAGGCGGACGCCGTCGCTTATTTCCCGTCCCGCGGCCGCTCTAGAGGAATATAAATCCGCCTTCAAGCTATTGCACCCTACGGAGTAGCGCCGCCGGGGCCGAGTCTCCGACCCGTGCCTCCATTCCGCGCGGCGTGTGCTGGGAGCCGAGGGCTCAGCGCGGGCCGCTTCGCCCCCTTCCGCCAGCCCCCCGCCCGGGGCCAAGAGCGCCCGTGCCGGAGGCGAGGGCGGGCGGCGGCGGCGGCGGCCCGCAGAGCGCAGCTCTCGCCGTCATTGCGGTTGCCGCAGTTTTCCTCTGCAGGACGGAGCCGCAGTCCCGGCGCCCGCCCCGCGCCGCCCCCACGCTGCGGCGCTTGCTGTCCCTTATGGCAGCCGGGGCTTTCCTCTTGCCTGCCGCCGCTCCGGCTCCACGTTCTTCTCTTTTGGAGCCCTTTAAATCCTTTCCCACATGACCGTGCAGTTTTCATTAGGTTTGTTTTTTTAAAACATCGTAACACATCTAGCGAGAGAGGCCGAGTCGTTCTGACTGTTTGGTTAGCGGGGGGTTTACTGGCCTATGAACCTCCTATAATGCTGCAGATTCCAGAAACGACAAAATAACATTCCAAATGCAATTGTGTAACCTTGACCGGTTTTCCCCCTACAAAGCGGCTGTCTTACGAATCTCTCCACAAATTCTGATACATGGGGGATGGGAAACACATTCAAAACTGAAGCTTGACCACAAAACATCTGAATTATTTGAATATGAAGTACGGCGAAGCCCTCGCAGCTGTCAGCCATTTGTCTTCTGCACCCTCCCACCCAATTCCACGCAGACAAGGCGCATTCTCTGTGTAGTGTAACTGAATTTTAAACAATGCACTGAGGAACCGGTTGTTTCTACACCAGATTCTGCACAGAAGTATCAGGCTACTGGGAATGAGTAACATGGAGAAAAATATGCTAAAAGCAAGGTAAAATGCAGTAACAGTTTTTACGTAGGTTTTCAACAGTGTTAAAGACGGAGGTTGTACACGTGCTTTGAATACGTGCCTCTCTGTACCCTTGATTTCAACAAAATTATACTAAAGATTCGATCTTCTGCTGGAAGCGGAAAGACTTAAGACAACGTAACAATGTATCCGAACACGCTATTATCTTTCTCCAGGAAAAGCAGAACGTGAAGAAAGGATGGGAGGGTGGGGAGCTCCGTGTGCTGTATTCTCTACTGTAGTTCCTCCCGCAGGAGCTACCCCTTAGATCCGCTTCAGCCCTTCAAAAACAAATTATAGGGAACATCCCTTCCTGAATTCTCATTTGGAACGGCCACTTCGAAGGCACAACGATTCCCCTCCCCAGAGGGGGAAAAATCGCTTTTTGAACTGTTACTCTCTGATCTGGAAGAGTTAATACCTTCCTATGAGGTTTTTTGAAGCAAAGAATTCAGCTGGCTGCCATGCAGTCTTTCCCCAAGAAGGATTTGTCCGGCTGGTTCCCCATTAAAGAGGAAGCCTTGATTCCGCTCAGCACCCCCGGTCCTGAACATCCACCTCCCTCCCACTGAAAAAAAAAAATCCTCTCGTTTCTCCCAGCAAAAAGGGGGTCATTGGTCTCAGCCAATCCCTGATTATGAGCTCATAGATGGACATGCCAACCTGCCCAATGACGGCCGCGCAGTAAGTTTATTATCCTAAATACATGTAAGGCCAACTTCCCCGCCCAGCCCACGAGAGGGAGATGTGATATAAAAGCAGTCGGGCGGCCCCTTCCTTTCCCATTCTGTTACTTACATCGACTCTTAGCTTGTCGGGAGAAGTAACATCAGAGGTTTCGTATTTTTTCCCCCTTCCTTCCTTCTCCTGTTTCCTGCAATTCTTCCTCGTCAACATCATGGTGAGTGAGTGAGATCAGGTGAAGGAGGAGAAACTGCAGGGTGGAGAATGAATGCTCAAGAATAGCGCCTAGAATAGCGAAGAACGGGGTGGGGGGCTTGTTAACAGAGCTGTGAAATTGGGGAATGGAAACTGGTCGGGCGGAGGGGAATATGGAGGCTGGACGGAAATCAGTGGAGGCTTAGAAAATGAAGCCGATAGGAAGATGGCTGGCTTGGAGGCTGAGAGCGGGAGCCGTCCAAGAGGGTGGAAAGGTCTGGGTCATTTCAAAGAAGAAAGAAGGTGGTGGTGTGGAGACCCCTGGGTCTCGCGCTTACAAATGATTAGGGGAAAATACGGGATGACCTGAGAGCGATGAAGGAGGAAGTGATCCGGGTATTTTGGAAGGGGCTTTTGTAAAAGGGCGCAAAAGGAAGCGCGCGGAGACGTGTGGAGAAAGGGCGGGTTGCGCCCGAAGGAGGAAAGGGTTGAAAATGAATGGCGGGAACCAGGTCATTCGGGGCTTCTGGGAAGTGTGGTGCGGCTTCTCTGGCATTCGCAGACCTGGAGGATGGGGCGGGGATTAGCGGAGAAGGTTCTAGAAAGTGGCGAGGAGCTGCGCGCCCCTGGCGAGCTTAAACGAAGGCGCGTGCGGGCAGTCAGTACTGGGGGAGGGGTCACAGAAAGGCTGGGGTTCAGATCCATTAACTGGCATCCCCATTCTCTCTCCCGCTTATTCTGACAACAACCCTGTGAGGTAGGCAGGGCTTACGGGGAGTGATTGGGGAAAGGTAGCCACGTGAGCTTCATGGCAGAGTGGGGAACCTGGTTTTCCCAGAAACATTAGACCCTCGCGCTTTAACCGCGGCTCCGTGTAGGCTGGGGGCAGCGTTGGAACGATATGGGGAAAAGGGTGGCGGTGAGGAGAATGGGCGCAGCGTTCTCTCGGAGGGAGAGCGCAGGGGCGAGCGGGCGCGTGGAGTTCCTTCCGCTGGCTCCTCCCCTGCGCCGGCCGTTACACTTTTCCCGCGCAGCAGGGGGGGGGTGGCGCGGGGATTTGGCTGCCTCTGCCTGGCCGAAAGGGGTGGCGGGCGCGCGCGCGCCCCGCCCGCCCTCCCCCGTCGCGCGCCATGAGTTCTGCTTCCGCTGCAGCAGCCTCGGCGGCGTGGCTCGTCCGGGCGGGCTGCCGTGTTGGGCTCTTTCTGAGGCAAGAGGAAGTTTCAGTGTCTTCCGAACGCGCTGCCTTCCGCTGTTCCCCCACTCTCCTCCGTTGCGCCAAGAATAAAGGAATCGAAACTTCTCCTCCGCTTACTGTTCTCCAACTCACAGTTGGTAACTCTGGATAGCGTAGAAAGAAACCACTGAGAGGAGTGATGGCTCTTTAACGCCTATAAAGCCTGCCTTTGATATATTGGAAACCTCTTTTCTTGTCTGAACTTGGGAAGGCAGCATGCAAAGCTTTAGTTACATAAGCTGCTTTGGGCAGTTTGTGCGAGTGGGAAGAAGGCCTGTGGAAGTCATAAATAACCGGTGGAGGTTCAGCTCACTCCCTGCCTCCTGTGGGCATTCAGTGAGTTGTGCAAAAATGCCCTCAACCACATCTGTAAAATTCTCTCAAACCTGGCACCCTTGATGAGAAGCTAGTGAAAGTGAGAAACTGAAAAGAGGGACTGACCCAAATCTGGCAGGCTGTTACAGGAGTGTCATAGTTGTTATGGTATCTGAAGTGCAATCAGCGCTAGAGGAACCAAAGTGACTGATGCTGTCACTGCACTTTTCATTTACCAGTTACTGCTCTATTGGAAGGGGTAAACATCCGTGTGGCTAAAAAAATTTAAAGGATAACTGCATAGCAGTTACTATATCTTCTGCAACCGCTTGCTTGGCTTGGCTTAGATGTCTCCTAATGTTTGAAAGCCTCTCAGCAGCGGATGACATCCTAGGGCCATCTGTTTCTGGGAAGATTATTGCCAAGGGCTAAAAGGAATGTGTTGAGGCAGGTGGTGCTGGGCTGGATGGGTGGGGTCTGTTATAATGAACCAAGTGGAGGAGTAGAAGTAAGACATTTGAGAAGAATCTAGAGCTGGCCTTGAGATAATCCTAGCAGCAAGCTGAAAGCAGGTGTCCAACAAAGGAAATCCCATGCTTGCAAGGAGCTGCCATTTTGCCCAGGCCCATCTTCTTCGCTCCCTGCTTTTTGTGCTTTGCAGACGTGGGTGGCTGGTTTCTGCATCCGCTTTCTTACTGAGTCAGCTGATGCTTTTGGAAGTGATGTGACTGCTAACAGGCTGTTCAGGGTGGTGGCTGCAGAGAGTACACTTGCTTTGTACTGAGCAGCTTATTCATGGTGTTTTTATAGACCACAGAATTCCTCTCTGTGACTGAGTCTTCCATAATGCTGGCACTTCATTGTTTTTGCAAGTAAAAGCTAGTGTTACAAGCATTTTCTTCCAGCCAGCAAAGTACCACAAACCAAACTGTTACGGTATTTCATTACCAAACTAAACTGGAGCACGATCTTTTTGTCCTATTCTCTTCTCATTTTTTGGCCCAGTACATTCTACATAGGGCTTCTCTCCTAAAAGTCTGAGAGAGACTGCGGCATTTCAATACCAAAGGGCTGTAGCAAAACCCAAGAACAAAACAGCTATAGAACACTTATAGCTCCAAGCATGTTCTGAGGAAGTTCTATATAAATTCTGATAGGAGAGTTTTTCTACTACAAAATACCAAAAAGTTACTCCACTTCCCTTGATAAAAGAGTTCCCCTCTTTAAAAAGTCTGTCATGTGGGATGGAGATTGGTGGAGCTGTAGTTCAAAAAAAGTGCTCCCTCCTCCCACATGCTCTTATGCCACTTGCCATGGCCTGAGTAAGGCAGTTCCACACTAGAGTAGGTAATTTTAGACCCTGAACTTAATGGGTGCCTCGTTTTGGATGGCCATTTGTATTACCATATTTGTTGGGGTATAAGATACACCCCATTTATACACTGGCAAATACTTAGATAAAAAGGGTATAGTCTGAGTAACTGTCCATAGGGGTGCTTCCTTGGCAGTGAAAGTCTAACCACCCAGCTTAGATACATTGTAGTGCATGTAACTTGTTCCCAAAGAGAAAGTATAAGATCTCTGCTGTATCAGAAAATGGCATACCTAATAATAATAGTAGTAAAGTTTATTTATAACAGCATTTTCACCAAAGGGCAGAACATCAACCAATACAGTCAGGGACGAAGACAATAAACACAACACTGTAGCAACACATGGAGTGAAGTCTCCAACACCCTACCAGTCGCTACCCATCTCAGCATCTTAAAACACAACTCGGTGGCTTAACGTGGTGAATCAGAGAGGAAGGTCTTCAGCCCTTTATGAAAACGGGTAAGATCTTCCAGCCAGAGGTCCAAAGGAAGACCATTCCACAGATGCGGAGTGAGACAACTAAAAGGCTCACAGGCATGACAGGGCTGTGTGCATTGATGGAACAAATACTAATCCTCTGGTACAGCATACTGTTCCTTCCCACTGTGGTCTACCAGGTGCCCTCAAAGCCCACAAGAAGGACATGAGCACAGTGGCTCTTTCCCGTTGTCACCAATAATTGGTATTCAGAGGCATGCATTCTCTGGACCTTTGTATTGCATATAGGCAATAGGCTCTTCATTAATTCATCTAGTCTTTTAAAAAACTCCAATCTAGACATAGGGCTTTCTAGAACTGAAGGAAAAAATAGAATGGGACTACATAAACATTTGGTAAGGGTCTCTGTTAATTCCCTACTCAGCCTGAAATTCTTCCCTCAAACATGTTAGTACATTTGCAGACCTATGTGTTGCTTGGCCTCAGTAAGACAAGTCTATGAAATATCTCAACTGTTCATTTTCTCTCCATTTCCCTTTATACAGCGTGAGTGCATCTCCATCCACGTTGGCCAAGCCGGAGTCCAGATTGGCAATGCCTGCTGGGAGCTCTACTGCCTTGAACATGGCATCCAGCCTGACGGACAGATGCCCAGCGACAAGACCATCGGGGGAGGAGACGACTCCTTCAACACATTCTTCAGTGAGACGGGAGCCGGCAAACATGTGCCCAGGGCAGTCTTTGTAGATTTGGAACCAACTGTGATTGGTGAGCAAACAAGCCACTCTAAACAGCATTTTATTCTCTCTGTGCATCTATAACATAAAAAGATGTCTTAATTCTTGGAATCTTTCTGCAGATGAAGTCCGCACTGGAACCTACCGCCAGCTCTTCCACCCTGAGCAGCTCATTACGGGCAAAGAAGATGCGGCCAACAACTATGCCAGGGGCCACTACACCATTGGCAAGGAGATCATTGACTTGGTCCTTGACCGGATCAGGAAGCTGGTAATTAACTTGTGGATGGGCTTGAATCTGGATTGGTGGGTGACTAGTTGGAGAATATATCTAAGGGCACAGCAGAATAGTGAATTTTTTTAAAATGGAAGCTGTCTTGACCAGGAGTTCAGGAAAAGATTATTTCTGAGGTTGAAGGTATACAAGGGGGAAAGCTTATGAATATTTATGCTCTGAAATCAAAAGGCCATAGACAAATGGGCAGTTAAAAATGAATGGACTGGTAAAATGCTAGGAATATTTCTCACATAACCTACTTGATAGGGATTTAAGTGCTCTCCTTTTAATAGTGTCTTTGTCTAAAACATGGGCTACCATGCTGCAACTGCTTAAAGCAGCCTCTGCATGAAGCAACTTACTTCATATAAACTAAACGGAGCAATGACTGGCTTTTGGTTCCACAGGATGATAGAGATAGTCTTCAGTAGTTGTCGTCAGAAAAGAAGTAGAGCTGGTGTAGAATTCTTCTACAAAGTCTGAACACAATGCTATGACTAGCAAAGCACACAAATGGTATTTCAGTCAGTCTCTGTGATGCACAGATTATAATTGGGTCTTAGAAACAGGACAGGCTAATTCTTAGAAGGGCTGCATGGAAGGGTGATATGTGAGGAAGTAGTGAATGAGAGAGCACAAAATTTAATAGTACTGTTAGAACTGCACATTTGAAACATGCAATAAATGTTGCACTGTCCAGTCTGCACTTCCACTGTTTCTCAGTTCTCTTTCTCTTGCTCCCCTTTTCTTTGTCACTCCATTTCTAGCTCCCACTTCTTTGTACTTGATGCATCTTCCACTTCTCTATTTCTTTGTGCTGTTGTTCTGCCACTTCTTCCTCTCTGCTACAGCTTTCATTCTTTAATGCCCTGTTTTCCCCTTTTTCCCCTTGCTATGAATGTCTTCTTTACATGTTTCCACCTATCAGTGCTTACTTCCTAACCTCTGCACGCACATGAAGCCAAGATCCAGAAAGTCTATAATATGAGCTTGATCAGAATGGAAGAGAAAGTATAATGGATATCACATGTGCTGTCAGTTTCTATCACTTGTGGAGAAGTTTGATTGGCAACATATTACTTATTTACCCATGCATGAATCCCCATTTTGGATGGGACGCAGAGTGCTATTTGCTTAATATTGTGCTCCATCTCAAGGTCTCCCACCAATTGGCAGCTGTCAGTCCCTAGGAGGGGCTGTTCCTTCTTATCAGAGGGAAGGAGTGGGGAGGTGGTTCAGATAATGACGATCTGACTTCTCTGGGTTTCTGAGGGAAGGAAGAAGCAGGTATACTCCATTAGAGAATGCACTCTCATTTCTTCATCCCTCACCGGCTCAGACCAGCTGGTTCTGAATCCATCCCTTCCAGTAAGCAACAGCAGTCGGGACCCATTCCAGGGCTTGACAGTTGTCGGGCAGTGGGAAGAACTGCACATGCAAAACTAGATTTTTAGGTGCATACTTGCACGTACGCCTGTATTTAAACATCTCTTTTCTATGTATGTGATCCTGTTTTGACTAAAAAGCAATTGGCCCAGGGCCACTGTTCGGTATTATAGGGAATGGTGCTTTGGTAGCTTGCTGTTTGTGTCAGAAGTAGTCATCAACTATCTTTTTTTATCCTTTGCTTTTTTTTGCCAGGACTTCTGGCACCAAACTTAAAAGAGCTAAGAATGGCTGGGGGGAGGAGTCATAGAAGGAACATTCCAGTTCTCATACCTGCTTAGTCCTCTTTTCATCTTTATTTTCACAGCTTGTCCACAGTGAAGGACTTGGCACTGTTCAGAGCCAGTAGTCCTAAGAAGGCTCAATCCCCTGTAAGGCTAACATTCTTTAAATGTACTTGGCAGGCAGCATATGGCATGTGGAAATAGTTAAGGGTTGTAGAAAAGCATTTGCAGCACACTTTAGTAATAGACAGTTGATACAAGGTTACTGTGATTTCCCTCCTTGCTGTCTGGAATTGTCAGACACAGAATTATGCATCCATCTTACTGTGATGTACTGTGGAGTTCCTCAGAATCCTTGCCGCTTTATGTACTCCATCATCTCCTGGTTGGATCACAAGAGAATCAAATCTGAACTGGGCATCTGAATGCCAATTCCAGTTTCTGAATGTAAACCTGATGAAGTTGACTTGAGTTCACCAAAGTTTACAGTAGACATTTCTTCAGTTAATCTTTTAAGTGCTACTGGATTCCTTTATGCCTTTTTATAAACTCACAACAGAAATGACTGCAATCTGTTGTCACCTGTTGAGTACAGAGGATTAAGCGAAGAGGCCTAGAGCAGAATTGAAGTGAGGTGGTGCTGTTCGCAATAACATTGGATCAAACTATGCCAGCTACGCTTTAAATTAGGGATAGGAATCATGCAGCCTGGTGAATGTTGTTGGGACTGTATATCCCAGCAGCCTTTGCTGTCCTCTAATCCATTTGAAAAAGTGGCCCCCTGGGTCTATGACAATTGCTCACCCAGGCTCTGCAGTATTAAATCAGTGGCTGGGCAGAGATATCTAACCTGATACAACAGAATGGAATCCCCTTTTGTGTTTTGCTGGACCCAGCCACTCCCTGCATGGAAAAGATTCAAGAAAAATAAAACTGGCCTGGTCCTGCAGCCAGTACCTTTGGGGTAGTTTCATTGTACATGAGCTTTCTATAGCTGAGGAGACCAACCTGCAAAGAAGCCATGGGTCTGAACAAAATCGTGTTGGGAATGTAGCTATTCTCCAGTGTTGTACGGACTGTTTAAAACATAATGAGAAGTATTTTTTCCCATCCATTAATGAAGTTACAAGCAAAGATTTAGCACTACATTCAGAATATATGTTTAAAAACCCTGGGTATCTGTTTCTGTTTCCGACAGGCTGACCAATGCACAGGCCTCCAGGGCTTTCTGGTCTTCCACAGCTTTGGTGGTGGCACGGGCTCTGGTTTTACCTCCTTGCTGATGGAGCGTCTGTCTGTTGACTATGGCAAGAAGTCCAAGCTGGAGTTCTCCATCTACCCAGCTCCCCAAGTCTCCACAGCCGTAGTTGAACCCTACAACTCCATTCTGACCACCCACACCACCCTAGAGCACTCCGACTGCGCCTTCATGGTAGACAATGAGGCCATCTATGACATCTGCCGCAGGAACCTTGACATTGAGCGCCCCACTTACACCAACCTCAACCGCCTGATCAGCCAGATTGTGTCCTCCATCACAGCCTCCCTGCGATTCGATGGTGCCCTGAATGTAGATCTGACAGAGTTCCAGACCAACTTGGTGCCCTATCCCCGTATCCACTTCCCTCTGGCCACTTATGCCCCCGTCATCTCAGCTGAGAAAGCATACCACGAGCAGCTTTCTGTAGCCGAGATCACCAATGCTTGCTTTGAACCAGCCAACCAGATGGTGAAATGTGATCCTCGTCACGGTAAATACATGGCCTGCTGCCTGTTGTACCGCGGTGATGTTGTTCCCAAAGATGTCAATGCTGCTATTGCCACCATCAAGACCAAACGTAGCATCCAGTTTGTGGACTGGTGCCCTACTGGTTTCAAGGTGGGCATCAACTACCAGCCCCTACAGTGGTCCCCGGGGGCGACCTGGCCAAAGTGCAGCGTGCCGTCTGCATGCTGAGCAACACCACAGCCATTGCTGAGGCCTGGGCTCGCCTGGACCACAAATTTGACCTGATGTATGCCAAGCGTGCCTTTGTCCACTGGTACGTTGGGGAGGGGATGGAGGAAGGAGAGTTCTCTGAGGCTCGGGAGGACATGGCTGCCCTTGAGAAAGATTATGAAGAAGTGGGTGTCGATTCTATTGAAGGAGAAGGGGAGGAGGAAGGAGAGGAATATTAGACCTGTTCCCTTACATCTCTTGGCTGCATGCCTCATCTCCATGTTCTTTTCAGCTTAACACACTTAGCTTGCTTGTTAACGGGCAGTGTTACTATGAAGAAGTGCAGCAGTCTTCAATAGGATGTCTTGCCATTCCACTATGTGATCATGTCAGTTTTCCATGTCTTTGTAAACGTATCATCATGTCTGTGAAATAAAAGGCTTTAAAAACATAGCGGCTGTGTGTTAAGACATTGTCTTGATTTATTGCAATATGCTTCAGTCAGAAGGCACCAGAGAAGTACTGATTCTTGTTACATTCCCTTTTGTGATCCCAACTCCTCTTTAAGATGTTTTCAGTAACTATTAGGAAAGAGGACTCTGATCTGAGTGTATTAACAGGTTAAATAGGTTTCCTGCTGCTTGTTTCTTTGGCTTTTCAGCTACATAGTAAACTGAGCACCTGCCAGCATTCTCAGGAGAATGACTGAAATGCTTTACAGAAAATGCATGACTTTAGGTTGTTAGAACTACCCATAATCTAAGTATAGGCAGAAAACAGATCAGGCCAGATTGATGGATCTCAAGGTGATTTCCAGCAGATGAAGACTTCTGACTCCCAGTTATTTAACAACATGACTTCCCTTGCTCAGTGTCATCTTAAATTACACATCTGTAAAAAGTAAATTGTGTAACAAGACCTGGATTTCTGTGGAAAGGTGATAGTTGATTGGTCTAAAGCATTCCAATTTTTTTACGTCTTGCATTGGCTACCACTTGGCTTACAGTTCTTGTATTAAAGGGAGCTGTGCCCTCCTTCTCCCATAGATCCAGCATACTGACCTGTCTGGAAATGTAAAACCATTATGTTTTAGTATGTTACTATAGTGCCAGAAGATATGCCAGAGTTTTCCCCGTGTAGAGATTGTAGGTGAATTGTCTAAACCATGCCTTCCCATGAGTTTATGACAAAAAGCTTGTTGCTCAGGACTGAATTAACTTGAAAAGCAGGGAGAAAACACATGTTGAGGACCAACAAGCATTTTATATTACTAATAGAATTCATGGCATGTCATTAAGGAAGATTCCTTGCTTCAGGAAAACAAGTACAATGGCACCTTGAGAGTTTTGTGACATTATACTAATGGGTAATGCACAACAGTGGTAAACCGGCCAGTTTTTGTTAAACTGAGATTTTGGGTGTAACAAATGGCCTAAAAGTGAAACAACAGACATGACTAATAGGCTGAGGCTTTTAACATCCCAAATGAAATTACAGGGTTAATCCAAATAGGCTATCAACGTTATGGAAAGAGCACTAAGAATAGATTCACCCCCTTTCCTATGAAAATTATTTCATAGTATGAGTGAGCAATCGGGCTACCTATAATTAGTTCTAGCTGTATGACAGGTTTATTACTCATTTATATCCTGCCTTTTTCCCAATACTGCAACTCAAGGTAGTTACCATGTTAAATTATATAAAATGATAAAGTATAAATAATTATATAAAATGATAAAGTATAAATAGTTGTTTACTAAACAGTTGAAGCAATTTATAAAATTTAGTCATTAAACACTTAAAAACATTAAAATTAAACTCTACAAACCACCAAAACATCCTAAAAGCCCATTCCATTTAGTTTCCCAAAGCCTGGTCAAACAATGCTTTTAGTTGCCAATGGAAGGAAAGCAAGGAGAGAGCCATCCTGGCCTACCTAGGAAAGGAGTTCCAAAGACAGCAGCACCAAGAAAATCTCCCTTGTTCCAACCAAATGAGCCTGAGAAGGTAGTGAGGTAGAGTGAAGGACTTCTCCTGAAGAACTAGACAGATAAGGTCCTTCAATGGTCTGGATCCATGTCATATAGAACTCTATAGGTCATCACCCACGCTTGTAATGGTCTCTGGCAATAAGCCAGCAACCACTGTGGAACTGTTGCAAAAGAGAATTGTGTGCTCCCTGTAATCAGCCCCATTTAGTAATCTGGTTGCAGCTCTTAGGACCAACTGAAATTTCTGAGCAGTTTTCAAAGGCAACCCCATGTAGAGCTCATTACAGTAATCCAAACCAGGTGCAACCAAGGCTGTGGCTCTTCTCCAGGAATGGGTGCAAATTGGTATACTAGCTTTAGTTGCACAAATGCACTCCTAGTCACTGCCAAAACCTGGTCCTCCACACTCAAGGTTGAATCTAGAAGTACTCCAAAAGTGCAAACCTGCATTTTCAGGATGAATGGAACTCCATCTAAAACAGGGTGAATCTGTCTTTCAGTTGACCAGGAGCATCTCTGCCTTGTCTGGATTACACCTGGCCCCAAATCTCCAGACAACCTCTCCCAGTGGTTTCATGTAAATGTTAAATGGCATAGAAACACAACAATCCCAAAAGACTCTGCAGGGAGCTGAACAGAAATCTCACTACACCACCTTCTGGGTTCACCCTTCTAGGAAGAAATGGAGCTACTGTAGAACAGTGCCTCCAATTACCATCCCAGTGAGATGGCCCAGAAGGATATCATGGTCAATAGTATTCAAAGGTATTGAGAGGTCCAACAGAACCAACAGGGACACACTCCCCTTGTCCAGTTCCCAGTGTAGGTCGTCCACAAGGGTGAGTGAAGCTGTCTCTGTCTCCAGACCTGTAACCAGGTTTTGTAACATAATGTGGGTACATTTTAGTAGAACTCTTCTTCCACCAACACTGGGCATGTCACCACATTCCTTTCTCTTAGTCTGGTGAGAGGTACAAGTCATAAATGCTAATGATACAGGGAGCAAATGGTTGGGGGCTTGCAAACCCTCTGGAGCCAGTTTAGACCACTGAAAACAAGTCCTGTTTTCATTGCAAGTTCAGTGCACATTACAACTGGCAGTATGACAAAACTTCATTGTGTATTCAGTGGGTCAAAAAAAAAAAAATCTGGCCACCTGACAGTGATCGGATCAGTGTTTGAATGCTCAGCTGCACTGTGCATGAAACTTGCCTCTCATTTCCTCCTAAAGAGGCTTACAACAGTGTTTGAGAAAGCTTGCCTTAAATATTCCCTTTTTGTATCATTTTCCTTTTTAACTGAATTAGAATGGCTTTGTACATTTAACATCTCATTCAAACCACTATCTCTCTCTTCCCCACCACCATCCTGAGATCAGGATTTGAAAAAAATTATCTCCAGTAAGAGACAGAACTGAACAAGGGAGTGGGGAGAATAACATTATTGTATTTAAATTATGCTGCCTCTCTCCCAGCGTGGAATCCAAGATGGCTTAGAAAAGGCTGAAACAGAGTAACTTAAAAACCTGATTCATTAAAAAAAAATCAAAACACAAATTATTGTATTAAAACACCATCAGGTTTTTAAATGTGTAAATGGTTTTTAAAACCTCAATAATAGCTAAAAATACAGTGTACGTACATGGTAAATAGGCTCCCTGTAACCAGTTATCAATGAAATGCCTGCTTGAATAAAAACCTTTTTCTGCCAGCAAAAGAAGAAGTGGGGGGGAGTATCCTAGCCTCCTGTGGAAGGGAGTTCCACAGTCTAGGAGCAGCTGCTGAGAAGAGTCTTTCTTATGTCTTCATCACATGAGTTTGTGGTGGTGGTGATGGGACCGAGCAAAAGACGTCCCTTTAGGGTATTAAGACTCTGGCCGGGTTGTATAGGGAAATAACAATCTTTCAGAAATAAAGATTTTCACATCAGATCTTAGAATGGTGCTCTGAACTTAAACTATAAAAAACACTTTGGAGTTCACTGCAGGGCTTTTAAAAGTGTGGCCTTAGGGCTTCATGTGGCCTTTGGGAGCTACTTCTGTGGCCTTCAGTTTTCCAGTCTCCTTGTGATGCCCCTTTTCTGGCCAAAAAAAGTGATGAATAACTTTTCTAAAGCCTCCATAAGGTGCAAAACCACTCCCAGTCACTTCCCATTTTGTTTCCCAATAGTTTCTTGACTGTCTGTGCAACCCCCCTAGGGTCTCAGAGGCAAAAGTTGACTTGCAGCAGTTGCCCACTCCTACTTTACTGGGAGAAGTGGGTGGGAGTTGTAGTGGTATTTCCTGTTTGTCCAGAACAATTTTAGCTCCAGAACAAAATGGATATTCCTTGAGCTGAGTATGTTGAGACTTGCCTGCATGTAACCCCTCAGGTCAAAAGCAAGTGAACAGCAATGTGATAGTATCCTACAAGTGGCTTGATCTAACCCACCAGGTGCTTCCACTTTTCAGGGTCTTGGATTAAAAATGAGTGAGGGTGCAGAGAGCTGGCTGGGTCGTGCCGGCTTGACATCAGATTCAAGGAAATGTACCCTGCTCATATTTAGAAATAATCTCTCATTTAACAGGATGTTCATCTCTCAAACATATTTAAACTCCAAGTTCTGGGCACTGAATGTCTTTTGAGAGGATACAGTTCTTCTGATGTCATGGCTTTTTGGACAAGAGTCCTCTTGTTCTTTTAAAATTCTTACACGACCACTAGATGTCACTATATGCATATGTGTGTATATGTATGTATGTACAGTCATCCCTCAACATTTGCAGGTTTGATTTTCACGGATTTGATTATTTGTAAGTTTCTCCAACCCTTGACCCCCCCACACACACTTTAGGCACTTATTTTCTGGGAGAACCTTTCCTCTTGAGGCTTCAATCAGGCCACACAGTCCCTTAAAAACCCGCCTCTGGTCCTCCTCCTCCCCCACCAGCCACGGCCTGGCCAGCTACAGGCACCTCACAGCCAGATTCCTCTCTCCCGACGTCCCCCGCAACCAAAGAAGGAGATGGCAAAAGAGGAAATAGAGGACCACCATGTCGACCCCCTCCTTTCCCTAATCTAATTTGGACGCTAGGTGTCTGTCCTACCCATCGCTCATTGGCCCCCTACCCACAGAGACACACACACACATTTTGATATTTGTGATTTCCCCACTTTTGTGAGGGTCCAGTGCTTCTAACCCTAGTGAATGTGGAGAGCCAACTGTATTCAAGTATTGGACTATGACTCTAGAGATCAGGGTTTGAATCCTCGTTGAGCCATGGAAACCCACAGGGTGACCTATGGCCAGTCGCACTCTCTCAGCCTGCGGAAGGCAATGTCAAATCCCCTCTAAACAAAGCATGCCAAGAAAATCCTGCGGTAGGGTTGCCTTAGAGCTGCCAAAAAAAACTATTTGAAGGTACACAAAAATAAGAAAAATTCCTGGGAATAGTGAGGGGCAGAACAGGTTTGGAATGATGTCCACTGGTATAACTTTGTTGTTGTGTGCCTTCAAATTGTTTCCAACCTATGGTGACCTGAGATGACCCTATCATGGGGTTTTCTTGGCAAGATTTATTCAGAGGGCTTTGTCAGACAGGTCAGACAGGAAGTAAATATAGGTCAAGAATACTTATTGTATAGAAAGAGGCAGGATGAACTCTAAATATAAAAAAAAAATCAAGAAGTTTAAGTAAATATATGATAAACTTTCTGACTAAGGGAAGAAGTAACAACACATGTTAAAAAGACATAAACTGTTTAAAACGAGATGGAAATAACAAGAAGGGATAAGAATGTAATATGCATCATATGTAAATTGGTATTGTTATCGTTATGCAAATTATCTTTTCTTGAAACCTGCAAACAGTGTAAACATAGTATGTATTAATGTTATTGTTATTTTTAAATGTATATAAAAAATAAGATAAAAAAGAGGGCTTTGTCTTTGCCTTCTTCTTAGGCTAAGAAAGTATGCCTTGTCCAAAGTCACCCAGTGGGTTTTCATGGCTGAGTGGGGATTCGAATCCACAGCCATAGTCCCATGCTCAAACCACTAAAACACACTGGAAGTTTGTCAGCATGAGCTACTGCCCTTAAAAGACATGGAAAACAGGATGCTTATTGCCTGGGCAGTTTCTCCTCTGCAATGTAACCAAACACACGCACACTATATATCATCTGTAGCTGGCAATTACCTGAGATCCAGAGTCATATTTAGTGGTATTAATAGAATGAAAAGCAGGTCAGCTGTAGTACCTAAGCGCTTTTTCAGGGTCCCCATCCAAGGCTGGTTCCAGGTGGGTCGTTGCTGGGGGGCCTTGTCTATCATTTCTAAGTGTAAGCATGGGGATCAATAGGAATTGTGCCTCAGAATCTTCCTCTGAGGATGAGACTTCTGGCTCTGGAGCAGACAAGACAGGTGCTGCCTCCTCTCTCCTTCACAAGTCCCTACTGTCCATACAGGTTTAGGGACAACATGCCCTAGCTATTGACTATTGTATGTTACTTGGTCTCTCCTTCCTCTCCACAGGTACAAAATTCATGCCATACCTTTTTCGATGCTGACCAGGATGGAGTAGAGATCGGAAAAAGTTGTTTTTTTAGACCGCACCTCCTAGAATTCCCAAGGTAGCCCTGTCACTGGCATTCTGTCAAAAGGAACCTGGGAACTGTAGTTTAAAAACAACTCTCCTACACTTTGGAAAGGAGGCCCACCCCATAGTCAGCAGGAGGGATCAAGATGCCTGTGGCTTTTCCTCTATGGCAGGGTTGGGAAACTGGCTAGATGGCTCTATTAGCCCTCTAGGAGACCTCAGAGGGCTGTACTTGCTCCTGCCCTCCCCATAGTTTGTCCCCCAAAGGCCTCTCGGTAGTGTGGGACATTTTCATAATGTTTTGGGTTTCAAAAAAGGCCTCTTCTGGGTCTAAACAGCCCTGTTGGGCGGGGGGTGAAAAATGATGTGGAAATGCCCCCTATGCCCCCTAGTGGACATTTTGGAGCATTTCAGGGCATGTTTTTTGGGGGGGAAATGCAAAAATTATTTTTGGGGGGAGGGGGAGGCAGTGGGCCTCCAAGCATAGCAGAAATGCCTGGCACACCCCTTAGAGTGCATTTGGGTCCATCTTGGAGAAAAAAGCATGCAAAAAAAATATTGTTGACCCCTGGGAGCCACAAAAATAGCTCCAGGGGCTACGTGCAGGCCATGGGATACAATTTGCCCACCTTTACTCTATGGGGTTGTTGTACTTCAGGGAGGCTTTTGCATCCTAGCAAACTCTATGACAGAAAGTTCTGCATAGTCCTGCAACAATGGTAGCATGAATTCTAACAGCACTAGTATCAGAAGAGACACTGCACCCAACTCAAGCCAAAGTCCAAGGCAAAAGAGCCTTGCTAAGATGAAAGGCTGACAACCTCATCTCTCTCTCTCTCTCTCTCTCTCTCTTTGACATGTCTTTCCCGTTCACTCTCTCCTTCGAGGATGATGACCCCTGTGGCTATAACTTTCCCATACGCAGTGTTAAGAGCAAGAGATATCTACCCTGGGCTGACCTGGCTTCAGGATTGGGCCCCAGCAAAACAAAGACATTTATGATCCCAGGGTTTGCAATTCACTTTCTCTGCTCACTGAGAGTTCGCATGTAGAATGCAAGACAGTAGGACCAGTATGTTTTGAGACAATGAACTGGTCTGGGGCATAAAGGCTAAAGATGAGGTAGGAGGGAGGGAAGTCAGTCTCTTGCTGGCATGCTACCTGGCAGGGCTGCCTACTGGCCAGTGCAGTCAGTGAGGGGCTGCGGGCTGAAAATTCTTCAAATCCATTGATGGAAACATTAATCAAAAGAATACAGATGTACAGATCAGAAGCAGTGGCTTGAACTCCATGCTAAAATAAACAGTTTAATCTTACAGGTGCTCCTAGATTCCTCCCTCCCTCCCTCCTATCTTTTTATACTGAAACTTACAAAGCTATCTCTTAAGGAACTGCATGTTTACATTGCTGCAGTGTGTGGGCTGTCTTTCCTTCAGTTTGTGTGTGGTGCCCCAAAATAGTGAGCATATCGACTGGCGCTTCTCTCCATGTGCGGGCAGCATGTAGGTGGAATTACCAAAACATATTCTGTGAATAATGGGCTTCAGCAGTGTTTCTAGAGAGTCTGTGAAAGGGTTTACTATCCTTGGATTTTCTGAGAAATTTTGTTTCCTCTGCCCTAGAATAAACATGTATAAGTACATGGTTGTATTAGAAGCAGTTATCTCTCTTTCTCATCTTCTGTCTCCTGCATACCTATTGTACAGGATTGCTCTGTCAAATCTCCTTGGGAGAAAAATAGAAATGATATTTCTCTGTTTACCTACGGATCACAACATTAAAAGTATAGACAAAATATTTCAAATGCCTGGGATTATTTTATAATAGTTAGTTGCTTACCCATAGTAGGTTTTGCAAAATCAAGGCAGATCTTCCATGCATGTAAGTAGGCTAATATTTTATGAATCAGGAATGGAAACAGAAAACCTACTCCAGACCCTGAGAAAGCAACTTGTGCAACAGTGTTATAAAAGACAAGCTGAAACAAGAATCACATTTTGTTCCCAAGTTTTCAGTGCATGAAAAGAGAAGCTATTTCATCACTTTTGCAAATTTTTCACAAGACTTTATATTACACATCATGTAGCATCTGCAATAAAGTGAGAAGAATAACAGAAGATTCCCGTGCTTTCATACCTGCCTTGTATCAAGATTAAACAACCAGTTAGCATTTGAATGAGCAATGATGAATAAATACCATGAACCCTGATACTTGCTCCATCACTGATACAGATAAAATCTACCCCTGTGAGAACTGCAGCCTCCCACAAAATGGTATCTATGTTATGGAATTCTTTCTCGAGGGAAACCTCTTTCATTTCTCAGAAGAAGATGAGAACTGTTTCAAAGGGCTTTTGCTGGTTGTTAATACAGGTGTACACTCTGTTTGCTGGTGAGATTGATTTTTTTAAAAAATGTCAGTTTTACACATCCATTTGCCTTTTAACTGTGCACTTTGTATACTTGTTTTGTCAGTTTCGTATTAGTTTTTAACGGCTGGTTTTGCTGTTTTGGTTTGTATGTGATTGTTTGTATTTTAATTCAACAGAAGTAATATTTTAATATTTTATGTCATCACAAGTACTTTCAAATAGGAAAGGAAAATGTATATGATTTAAAAACAAACACCAGCAGAACTTCTAACAAAATTGTTCTGGATCCCAGAAGGATGCAGTTAATCATTCTAATAAATATGTCTATATCTATGTATGTGCATCTGTATTTGTACAAGAAAGAAAACCACAAGGCTTTATTCAAGTTTAGGTAACTTGCCTTCTGTAAAGAGTGCAAGGACAGCTGCACTGGTTCTGACAGAAGGCCCATCTGATCATGGCAGCCTCCAATGGTCCTGCTGTTTTGGGCAGATGTGGCATTGCTAACTTATCCTTCAACACAGTTCCCAACCATGAGTGCATTAACAAGGCACGGTGTAACTGCATGGTGGAAATAAGGGCATTGTCCCCTAAATAAAAGTTCTCCCTGCCCCAGTTAAATCTTCCTTCAGTTCCTAAATGTATAGCATTGGTGAGAGTGAAATACTGGAAATCATTCACACCTAGAACTCTCATTCTTGCTGTGTTTGCATTCCATTGGTGACTTTGGCTTCTCTTTTTCTTTGGATGCCTAAATAGTATTTCTTAACACTCTACTGAAGCTTTGGTTACTGTGATACTGGAAATGTGGGGACTGAAGGAAAATGCACCTGGGGATAGAATTCTTATGTGTGTATGGGGGAATGCTTTCATTTTGCCCTGCCTGTAGCTACATCCTGGGACCAGGTATACTCAGACTTTGCCAGGGAGAAAGTTGGATAACAAATTAGTTATAGTTGCTTCCACCTCTGGTGAATCTATGCCTTTTCCTCTGCTGATCCTGTCTTCTACTCCACTAGCCCCAGTGGGCATCAGCCACTACTGTCAGCCTACTGCTTCCAAAGTGGGTAACCAGATGCATGAAAGAAGCTGACAAACAGGGCATGAATGTTACCTCCTTCCTGCTCTTTTCCCCTAGCACCTGATATACAGAGTTATACTGCCCTTCATGAAGGAGGTAATGTAGAGCCACCCTCACTAGTAGCTGTTGACAGTTTCCATGAATTTGTGTACCACTCCCCCAAGCGGTTCAACACTATCTGCCACACTACATCTGCTGGTACAGCAATGTCCTGCATGAAGATGTACTTCCTCCTGGCTGGTGCCATGATACACCAAGGCTGGGCAATCTAACCTGGGTCCCGCATGGGCGTGCCAAACTCTTGGGGGCCTGAAGATTAAGGTCTACAGGGGTGCAGGGGCTACACAGTTATAGCACTGTGATTCCACTTTAACTTCCCTCCTATGGATCCCTGGGACTGGCAGTTTAGGGAGGGGCCTTTAGTATCTTCAATCAAAGACCTCCTCTCTGGCTATTTAATTTAGGGGATCAGAAATTATATTTTTTTTTCCAGTGTGCCAGAGACAGTCACTATATTTGCACCCATCTGCTACAACTGTTTCTCTCCTGGAAACTCACTAGGGACCAACAGCCAATGGCTTGGAGACCAGAAGGCATCCAGGGACCACCACTTTGAGTAGTATTGGTCTGATTACAAACTCCAGGATTCCACAGCATGTTGCTATGACATTTAAAGTGGAATCATGGTGGTGTAATTGTGTTGCATGTGTATATGTATGTGTGTAGGGGGTGCTCAATAAGCAAATGATGTGTTCTTGACTGGTCGGAGAGATGTCCCCTGCACAGGGTCCACAGTTCTTGGGAGTCCTGGCAGTATCACTCCTTTCCCACGTTCACCAGAGGCAATAGTTCTGTTAGCCTAGCACAAAAAAAACCCCCCCAAAAAACCGCACCGAGGACTGAACTGTGTTGACTTCCTTCTGGAACACATTCCATGTTGTTGTTCAACCAGCCTGGAGCATTTAGCCCTTGCCTGGCACAAATCAGGTCGACACGGGACAAGCGACCTAGGCTAGAGTGTTATAGGGCTTTTATTGCACTTTCCACATCCTATGGAATCCCGGGGTTTGCAGTTTCGGGAGGGGTCGGCTGCAACCCCCAGGATTCCAGAGGATGTTGAAAGTGGAATCATCGCGCTATAACAAGCTCATGCGGAAATGGCCCTAGAGCTAGGCGGGCTGCTTCTGCTCAAAAGAGGGAGCAGCTGCGGAGCGTCAGCTCCATTCGCCAGCCCAAACATCCCACAAACTTCTACAAAGCCGCTGTTATGCCCCGCCTCCCCTCTCCTCTCCCCCGTGCAGTGCGGTCGAGGGCGACGACAACACGGACCCAACCCCACAAAAGACGAGGCGGCCGCCGTCGCACAGTCAACGGTGAGTGGCTGGCTGCGACATAATGGGCGTCGCGCTCAGCCTACCACGTGGAGCCTCGGCCTCCGGCGGTAGCTAATGAAAAGCGAGCCTTCGCTCAAGCCTTCTTCCAGCCAATCGGGCCGTGGCTGTGGAAAGGGGTTTGGCGGCGCGGGCCCCTCCCCTTCCTTTGCCCCGCCGTTGTCTGCAGAAGTGGGCGGGCCGGGCGGCGGGCGCGTCCTGGTCTTTTTAAGAATGGGACGCGGAGCTTCCTCGGCGGAGGCGTTGTGACGACAGACGTCCCAAAAGTTGCGCCTCACGAAAGAGGGCGAGGAGGAAGAGGAGGGCGGCGTTGCTGGGCTTTCTCTTCACTGTGGCGCCGACCCTGGAGTGTTGGGGCCCCCGTCCCCTGCTCCCCCCGGATCCTCTGCCGGCCGCCCTTCTAACCTTCAGCCATGCTGACCAGAGAATGGACGCGGGGGAACACGACGTGCTGTCCGCACGGGAGCAGCTCTTCCACGAGAGGGTCCGGGAATGTATTGTGAGTAACGAGCGAGATAGCAGGCTGTGAGCCCGAGGGAGAGAAATTGGGGGAGGAAGAGAGGAAAAGATTGGGAAACTGGGGGGAGGGTATCGTTTCATAGAGAGAACAGCAAGTTCCATTCCTCGTCTCTCGGTGGAAAGATGAAATTCCTCATCTCTCGGTCGAAAGGATGCCTCGGTGGGAACCTCGTTGGAATCGGCAGCAAAGAATCTGAGGCCTAAACTCCCTTGTTGGTCCAAGGGTGAGGCAGAACCATTGAGTCGGTGGGGCTTGTGCTGTTGACTTGCCAAGTTCCCACTTGTAGATCAGGACCGAACAGCCACGTTAAGGTCTTTTTGGGGCGGACGACTAAATTGAAGTTGTAAAATTTTATGGCCAAAAGACTAACAAGTTTTATGCTGTATAAGCTTTTCTGAACTGCAGCCAGCTTTGTCAGATGCAGTCAAGGGAAGTTTATGTGGCACAAAAGTTGTTAAGTCTTTACACTGTTTCTGCTGTGATAGTTTTTAGCTTGACAAACTCTCACCACCCCAAGCAGTACTGGGAGAGGTGTTGTGAAAGCAAGGTACACCCTGTATCTGATTGGGACTTTTATTACCTGGTGAGAATAGCCAGTCCACATCTTTAGAACAATCACAGTGGTTATTATTTATTTTAAGGCATTTCTAACCTGCTCTTTAGCCAAAACGGTCTCTCAGAGTGCCTCCCAGTGTATGAGGTATAGTGAGACCTGCCCTCAGTCTCCTAGTCTCAGTTTGAGGCACAACAGGCAAGAGCAAAGGGAGGGGGAAGATGGAAATTTAACTTCACTACTTAGAAAAAAACAGCTGGATAGAAGTCTTCAGACACCTGGTGGGATTAGGTGCTCCTATTTACAGTCACAGGAGAAAAGTGGAGATATCTTTCTCTGCCACTGCTTGCTTCTCTCTGATAGCAGCACTGTCTCAGTGGTCATACTACTGTCATCCCCCCCTTCTCCTCCAAATCTTTCCACATTGAGAGCTAGCATGGTGTTGGATTATGGCTCCTGGAGACCAGAATTCAAATCCCTGTTTGGCCATGGAAACCCACTGGAAGGCCTTGAGCAAATCACGCTCTTGTAGCCTAGGAGGAAGGTAACGGCAAACTTCCTCTGAACAGATATCACCAAGAAAACCCTAGGATATGGGCACCATGAGTCAAAGGTGCATTGAAGACACATAATGACAACAGCAAAGTTGACAATTGAGGGAGAAAGGCGAAGGCGTTTTCCTTTACCCCTGCCTGCTCCTCTCCGACAGCTGCACTTTGTCTCAGTGGTCAGACTAGGATTTCCTCTTTTTCCTCCAAATTTCTTCATATTATTATCTCACTCTTTCTCCAGCAAGTTTTGAATAGAATGCTTAACTTCTTAACAACTTAATTTTGCAGTTATTAAGAGACTGCTAATTTTGCTGCTTTTCTCTGTCATTGGTATGTCTCAGAATGGTTCTCTTTTCTTTGCGTTAGTAGTGACCAATCTGTTCTATTTAAATACATCATAGGCTGCTTCAAGAAATTATTTAAGCCTAGGATATATATATCCAGCCAACTCTGTATGGTAACATAGGCAAACAAGTAGTGATTTGACCAAGTGAGCTTCTTAACTGAGTAGGGAGTTGAACCAGTCTGTCTGTCTTTCTTTCTGTCTGTCTGTCTTTCTTTCTTTCTTTCATTTTTAAATTTTTTATTATTTCATTATTATTTGTTTTTTTATTTATATTTATTTAGCACCCTGTGAAAAACAGACATTTTGCCTTGAGAAGCCTATGGCCTAGCAGCTGTGATGCTGTGTTCTGTGTGTGACAGCGGTGATGAATTGTGCAGTATGAAGTCTCTGTATGCACTCACAATTCTGTGGTTGTGAGGCTTTGTGACATAAAAAAAACCCTGAAATGCCTAAGTAGTAATTCTAGACTGCCTCCCAAATGAGGAAGGCCAGAGACTTGTGTCAATTTCTGGTGGCGCGTGCATGCCCTGGTTGAGGATGATATTGAGGTATAACACAGTAGATGATCTGGATGTGCCTTTCCTAATTGTATGCCTTCTAGATGTGTGGACTCGTCTTCATCCAGCAGAGACAATGACTGGGGACACAATTAGTGCTTATAATACAAGACATCGAGAGGTCATGAGGTTGGAGAAGGCTAATCTCAGGTTTTCTGGGTTAAAGTAGCTGCTTATGTCATTGTTCTCTGGCCTGGTGGATTTTTTGGATACAGCCTGCATGCACTTCTTAACACTTCAAGAGTCCCCTATGTGCGTATGTGTGCTTTGGTGTATTTTTGAAGTGAAGCAGGTTATAGATCTGTTCAGGACCTGCATGAGTGATCTTGATGTGGAACATCATGTCCGCTACTCAGAGATCCTTGGAAGAAGGGCGAATATAAAATCACTGGGGAATGCTGTTGTGTGCCTAAAATAGTAGTATGCATATCTATCTATCTATCTATCTTGCAGCCATATTGATGTGTTTGAGTGTGATACAGTAGTTTCTTAACTGATGGAAGAGCATGCCACAGTTCTGTTAAAATGCCCAGCTTGAGAAACACTGTTAATTACTAGTATATGCATGCATAAGCACAGCTGTACTTTTTCATGCTAGTTTTGTCAAAGTCCACATACAAGAACCCCTTATTTCTTAGTAGCTTGATGTTTGCATATAGTAGCTTGATGTTTGCATATGCAAAACCAATCACGATACTAGGAGTGCTTGAAATGTTGTCATCCTTAGCAGAGGCAGCTGAGCTTCACCCCCGCCCCCAAGTCTGGCTGCCTTACCTGCTTTCTAAACCTATGCTGTTGTCATCATGGGAGAAGTTTGTATTTGATGGACTTGCATGGGAATGTTATCCTGGTTTGACCCCCTGTTTTTAAATGAGGACTCTGCTGTGTCGTGACCAGCACTGGACTAAGGCTTGCTGGGTGTTTGCTGAGAGCTGCGTTTTGACACCTGATGTCTAGGCAGCTCAGGTTGCTGGGTACGTTTCATAGATGGTCGCATCACATACTACATCTCTATTTGTGGCAGTATCTTTGCCCAGAGACAGCCACCCATACAGTGTATGCATGATAGGCGTGGACTGAGAAGCTGAGAGATTCTTGGTGTCCCTTGATAGGGAGGGGAAGGAGGGCAGAGAGTTCAGCCTTCCCAACGTGGCTTTGCATGCCAAAGGTTAGTCCAGAGTCCCGTCTGTGGACTCGAGCATATTAGCAGAGATTTTCAGGTCTGTAACAACCAGTTATCCGCTTAGCAGGAAGAGTGCAGTTATGAAAGACAAGTATATACACCCATGGTGCCAACTTGGCAGTAGCTGTGGGATTCAAAGTGCATGGGTTTGCTTGAGAGGTACCAGTGCTTAGCCAGTAGCATAGAGTAACAGACAAGTGTAAAGCATTGCTTACACCAGAGCTCTGAATGTTATTTGTTTGGTGTAAAGTTCTTTGACTTTCTGGCCAGCGTGATGGCTGAGGGATTCTGGGGGTTGTTGCCCCAAAAAGTAACTCTTCCAAGCTCTGATTCTGCTAAGAGGATATGAAGTATTCAAAGGTCTGGCTAGGCCAGCATCTTTTTTTCAACTATGGACAACCAGATGCTGTAATGCAAAGTGTACAATGAGGGCATGAAGATTGTGGCCTTCTCACTTTGTATTTCTGCACCCCATGATCCCCAGAGTTCTATACTTTGTGATCCTTATGCTTCCACTTAACATAATTGATTCTGGTATAGACCCTTGGCATTCTGCTGCTTACCTCCTCCATTGAGGGAATTCTCTTTTGATTGCTATCCAGTACTTTTCTAAAAAGTTAGTAGTACTTAAATGGACCTTTTCGTCTTTCTTAGTGAATGCTAAGTTGAGGCAGGCACATTTAATGAGGAGCGGTGTTAAAGCTTTTTTCTTTTTCTTTTCCTTTTTTTGGATGCTTAGTTAAATTTTAGGGAGAACTCCTGTCTACATGTTTGTTGATTCCCTTAAAGCAGAGCTTTCCAAACTTTTCATGTTGGTGACACACTTTGTAGACATGCAACATTTCATGACACAGGAATTCAGTAAGTGGGGGAAGCCCCTCCACCTGAGTGTGGTCTGCTGTCCCCATCCTCACTGGAGTCTTCCTTGGCCTGGGGCAGCAGGGCTGAGAGAGGCAGCCCCTCCACCCGTTACGTTCACGTGACACACCTATACACAGCAGCCGACACACTAACGTGTCACGACGCACAGTTTGGAAAGCTCTGCCTTAAAGAATGGCAAATGTCTGAGAGGCAGAACTTCCTTTTGCACAAGCTACGCTAATTCTTCCTTAGCATGGCTTTTTTCTTCTAGATACTCCATAATTCTTTCTTTAATAATGCTTTCTATCAGCTGATCCAGAATAGGTTTTAGTCTAACTGTCCTTTAACTTCTTTGATCCCTCTTGTTTCTGTGTGCCTTCAAGTCATTTCCAACTTATGGCATTCTAAGGCAAATCTGTCATGGGTTTTTCTGGGCAAGGTTTGTTCAGAAGGGGTTTACTTTTGCCTTCCTCTGAGGATGAGAGAGTGTTACTTGCCCAAGCAATACCGGTGGGTTTCCATGGCTGAGTGGGGATTCGAACTCTGGTCTCCCAGCGTCCTAGTTCAACGCGCAGACCACTACACCATCCTGATCCCACTTCTCCCCCAAAATTAGTGTTACACTGGCTACTTTCTAACTGTCTGTAGAGGAGGACATTTTCAGTAATGATTCATGTTGTTGTGAAAAGGCCAACAATAGTACATATGAGTTCTTTAAGAATTCCTGTGTGTATGCCTTCCAAACTCAATGACCTTTAAGGTACAAAAGGATCCTGTCCAATTATGGAAGCTAAGCAGGGTCAGCCTGGGTTAGTACTTAGATGGGAGATTGCCAACAGACACCAGGTGCTGTGAGCTATATTTCAGAGGAAGGAACTCGCAAAATCTTCTCTGAGCATTCCTTGCCTGAGAAAACCCGATGAAATTCATGGGATCACCATAAGCTGACAGGTGACTGGAACACACATGCACACACACACACAGATGCACACAGGAGCTAAAGAATAGAATCATAAGAGCTGGAAGAGACCATAACAGTCATTGAGTCCAACCCCATTCTGCCATTCAGCAACGCACACTCAAAGCACCCCCAGCAAACGGCCATCCAGCCTCTGTTTAAAAACCTCCAAAGAAGGTGACTCTGCCATGATCTGAGGCAGCATATTCCACTGTTGAACGGCTCCTTCTTCTGTCACTTCAGTTTAATTTAGTTCTTCAGGCACTCTTCCCAAATACCTTTGCCAGAATTTATGTATTTGTCCAAAATTTTAGTCTGTAAAAGACTGGAACAGAAAATGAATTCTCCATATTTCCTTTATCTACGCATAGTGCCTGTGTAGTTCTGGAAGAAGAACTGGATTGGTTATAATATTTCAGAGAATTAGAATGGATTATAGGCTAAGCAGGGAATCATATATGTATGAGGGTTTTGCTAAATAGTAAGGGAGAGATATCTGCACTTCTGCCCATATGCCGTATCGTCTCCCCACCTTCACTCCCGCAGTGCGCTGAGGCTGTGCTTCAAACATGGGGGCATGGAGAATTCATTTCCTAAGCCATTGTGATCTCTAGATAGTGATCTGTGTGCTAGTGTAGTGTCTGTGTTACATCTGCTTCTGCAGGAGGGCTTTTGTAGGTGATTTCTATATAGAGATATACACGTGGAAGCATTACGTGGTTTATTAGGGTCTGCAAACAGGGTACCATATTCATTTTCTGGGAATCTTCCCACAAAAACCTGTAATATGAAAGTTCATAATTCTTGCAGTTCACAGGGTTGTTTTACCTCCCCTTTTTGTCTTCTCCATCCAGTATTTTTTCAATCATCCATTCTTCTGTGTGGTGAAATAAATATATATGCAAGTAATATAAATATAATAAAATGAAAGAAAGATATATGCAAATATATATAACTAGCATATATACCCAGCATTGCCTGGGATTTTATTTTCTCGTAGGTAATATTTGTTAGAAAGCTTTGAAAGCCTGTGTCTCTAATTCCCCAAACTGTCTTATGCAGTACCTGTAACTTTTCCCCATATTCCCCAATCCAATCTGTATTCAGAGTTATTAACATACAGGGGTTGGGTTCCTGAGGCAATACAGTGCTCTTCTACTTGCTACTAGGCCTCATCGCCATAGCAACCAGCCTATTCAAGAGCTCTCTGGCTGAGAATTCTAAACTGCCAACTCCAGGATTCCATAGAATCTTCTTAGCCAATCATATGAGGTCTTTGCCTGCCTGACACAGACGAACTTGGACTTTAATATATTAGATGAGACAAATATGCAAGAATCCTAGTCCATTCTGCTGTGTCTAGATAGGCAGCCCTCCATAGCCCCAAAGGCTCTGCCTTGCTGAATCCATTCTTTGTTATATTCCTCTGCCAAATCAATCTCAAGTCCATTCCTTCACCACTTCCAGCTTGTCCTGAGTAGCTTCTCCCCTCCAGACCATCTATACCAGTGGTTCTCAACCTGTGGGTCCCCAGATGTTCGTGGACTTCAGCTCCCGGAAGCCCTGAGCATTGACCATAGTGGCTGGGTCTTCTGGGAGCTGAAGTCCACGAACATCTGGGGACCCACAGGTTGAGAACCACTGATCTATACAATATACGAGGTCCATTTCATTGTGTGTGTGTTGGATCTTGATTATGAGGTGATGCTGCAAAGGTTTGTCTGCAGCTGGCATAGGTGGAGCTGGGCCCAGGCATTTGGCTGGTGCTTCTGTTGCTTTTTCCAGCTGGAGCACTTGAGGTAAGAGAGATGTTTGGCGAGGCTCTCAGCTGCAGCTGGGCCCAGTCACAAAAGGGGCATACTTCTATATGCATTTGCTGTATGTGTGCCTGTGTGTGTTATAACAGCTGACTATTAGGGATGTGAAGACATCTTTGTCATCTTTGTCTGTGTGTGTGGTAGAGAGACTTATGAGATTCAAGTCTCCATGGAGCCATGAAACTCAATAGATGATGTTCGGCCAGTCACCTTCTGTCAACCTGACCTACCACACCGGGTTGTTGTGAGGATGCTCTGGGGAGGAGCAGAGCCAGGGAGGAAACATAGCTCATAAGGGTAGCTAATATGTAAAAGAGTGTACGAAACAAGACAGCTTTCTGCTTCTTGAGGTAGTTAAGTAAATTCATATAAGTAGCCAAGGGTGGTCCAGAACTGAGTTCATGGTGGTGGTCATGATCTGTGGACAGAGTGACAGACTCCAGCTGATTCTCCTTTGGTAAGTTTGCTCCCCACTACCAAATCCCTTTTGTGCAAAGAAAGCTCTTCTTGCTCATCTTTTCTGCCGCAGCTTCTAAATTCATTGCCATGAAGCTGCTTCTGCAAGAGCAGTTAAGATATTTGTTTCCTCAATGGGCAGTAAAATCTCTTGTGCACTTGCCAACATTCATTGAACAATGGATTTGGATGTGAGAACATCCAGAGAAACCTTTTAGATCAGATCAAGGGTGTTGCAAGCATTTTCTGTCAAATATAACTCAGTTCTCATAGCTTACAGGGGAATCATGGATGTCAGAGTATGCCACAGTCAGTCTCGTATACATCACACCCTCTTCTGGTGCAACCTCCACATACACAAATGAAAGGTTGCACAAAGTGTTGGTGCTGTGATAATCAGTGGACACAGTAGGCCCATGCTGACATGAGCACATGCTCGTGGACATTGCGTCCATTGATTACAATGGGACATAACACTTGTGTTGTTGTTTTACAGCGGTGGATCCTGAAACAGAAACCCTGCGTATGCAGAGGGCACACTGTATGTCATTCATGCCAGTTGTAAAGAGAAACTTACACTATTGCAGTTTGCCTTTACATTAATTATCTCAGGCAGTGCTTTCTTTTTAATGTACCATATGTGTTCATTGTCATCATTGCTTTCATTGCATTTCCAGTCAAAACCTGGTAGTCTTTACCTACAAACATTTCCCCTTCCTGTCCCTCAGTAATATGGTGCAGTTAAGCACACTTGTCTAGATGAAATGCCAAGCGCTTTCATTCATAGATATTGTTAAAGAGGTGTCTGCTCCCAGTGGCACAACAGATGTGATCTGCTTGGCACTGTCTGGGGTGTTGGCAGCTAGGATTTCCAATACGGTTGGTTTTGCAGCAGAGAATAGGCCTTTTGATACAGGGAGTTCTTGGCTCCAGAAGGAGCTGAAGCAGCAACTGCTCTGCCTGCTGCTGTTTGTGAGTGAATATGGCACATGGAGTCCATCTGCCAGAATAGCTGGAAACAGCAGCCAGCTAAAGGCTGGGAAGTAGGCTGGGATACTGTGGACGACAGAGCTTAGCTATCTCTCTTGGCAGTCTTTGGGAAAAGTGGAGGAGGTACAGGAATACTAGTTTCCTTTGAAATTTTTGATCTACTCCCAAAAGCTGTAGAAGCCAAATTCTTGTCCCTGAAGTAAGTAAGTCTTGTCCCTAATTTGAAGGGACATCCTCTTGTTGAGGAGGGGTTGGACTTGTTTTCTGCTGCTCCAGAGACTAGGACAAGGAGCAGTGGATTGAAGCTGCAGGAAAGGAGATTTCCCCTGAACCTCAGGAAAAACTTCCTGACAGTCAGAGCTGTCCGACAGTGGAATAGGCTGCCTTGAGGTGTGGTGGAGTCTCCTTCTTTGGAGGTTTTTGAACAGAGAATGGATCGCTATCTTGTTGAGAGTGCTTTGATGTGTGTTCCTGCATAGCAGGGAGTTGGACTTGATAGCCCCTGGGATCTCTTCTAACTCCTTGATTCTATAAGTAGAGGGAAGCAGCTTTGCTAGTTTTCTTCCTTCATCAGAATTCTTCGTGAAGCAAGATTTAAGCAGATGTATTGCTTTCACTCATTAACACTAACTGACCGCTGTAAAGATCTGAAATACCTGTATTACCTTGCCCTGACTTT
The DNA here is from genome assembly GCA_948472985.1 of Iguana delicatissima. NCBI lineage: Eukaryota > Metazoa > Chordata > Lepidosauria > Squamata > Iguanidae > Iguana > Iguana delicatissima. Next base: position 2,263,932 of record CAOKZL010000159.1, on the reverse strand, counting down.
TGAAAATTTAGGGCAAGGGTCATGATTTGCGTCTTTCTGGACCCTATTACATTCTGTCCTGCTCCCACAACTGTGTAAGTATGGTTTATAACCTAAGGCTTTAATATCGCTCTGAACTGTATCTGAAGAAGTGGATCTATAGCCACAAAAGCTCATGCTACAATAAAAACCAATTAATGGGTGCTGATCCATTCCTTTTCTTTTCTGGAAAAAAATCATTCCACATCCTGTTTTATGAGCAAATACTATTAGAAGCTTTGGTCTCTGTTTGAGTAAGATCCTGGACCCTAGAATTCACTTGACTAAGCCCGCTGAGGGCAGTTGGCTGCTAAGAGCTATGTTTCCTTCCCCCAGTTAGACTCCGACCTGTTTTTTTTAAAAAGAATCTCCTGCTCCCTCCCTCCGCCCAAAGTACTATAGACTCCTGAAGAAACTCCTTGCCTCAGCAGAGACAGCGTGGAGTTCTACATCTGAACTTTCAGCTTCTGCTTATTTGTTGCGTCAGGATATCTCTGGCTGCATAAAATTCCAGAGGGATTCTGCCTGCCATTATCATCTCAGTCTAGTCTGAAATAACTTCTGGTAGCTGATTCCTGAACTTAACAGCAGGACAGAAATGCAAATTGCTAGGTAGATTCACATTCCAGTCATAGCACAATCTGGCTGGTTTGGGCTGGGAAGGTGCAAGCAATGCTGGCATTCTTGTCTAGCTGTGTGATTGCCATTCCTAGTCACGGATATCTGAGGTTCCTCTGCTTCTAGCCCCTCTTTCAGGGGGCATGAAACTCCACTGGATCCCTTCCGGACACTAAATTCCCCATTTGTTTGCTAATAAACTGTGGCTATAATCCTAACAGTACTAACCTGAAAGGAAGCTCCCTTTTAATATGGGGGGCTTGGATTGGAAAAAGTGATGCTGTTGGACTAAAGCTCCCAGAATCTCCAGTCAGTGTGGCCGCTGGGATTTAGGAAGTTGTCTCCAAAGTAGCTTTCTTGGCTAAGGGAGGAATAAATCACCACTCTGCATCTTCTCTGGATCCTGTACAATCCACGTAGTGCCCTGCATCTTGTATACAATCTGTGCAAGTAAATAGCATGTGGGGTGCTGTTTATAAATAAAGAGGAATAGCATTGAAATGTAGAATGCTGTATCTTTGAGAAATTATCATTGTGTTTTTGCGGGGCGGTGGAGCGTCATTGTGGTTTTTCATAGGAATGGAATTGCAGATGATCTTCATCTTAGGTAGGGCACAGGTGAGTGAACCAGGAAAAAATTGACCTGGGGGGGATGCTGCAGTTGATGCCACCACCACCACTGCCCATACCAGTTGGCCATCTTGAACTGTGGAGATGAACAGCATCAGAGAGACAATCTCAGACAACATTTATTGCTATTTTGACATGGGTCACACATTCTGAGTATTGGCTCTAATGGCTCAGTTCTTCCTTCATCTATCCTGAAATCCAAGAGGGGAGCAGAAAGCAGTGGGAAGCTAGAGGATGCTTATTTTTTCTTCCCACCCTAAATCTTCAGTCATCAAGAGGATGAATTCCGCCGTAGAAGACAAATATCAAGTGAAGCAGTACCTCTGCCTGTAAGCAGTTTTTACCCTTTCACTAAGGGTACTGTGACAGAAGTCATCTGGATCAAATGAAGGGGTCTGAGATGTCTATGTGCTGCAGGGAGGCAGTACTTGTTGGGTGGGTAGGGATTTTGTAGCCTGATAGCTGGGTGGTCCTCCCTATGACAGTTTTGGTGAAAAATGTGTTTCTTCATAATATTCAGTGGTGCTTGAGGCTGGAGTTGGAGTGTTTGTTGGGCGTATCTGCCTGATGTAGAGGGGAACTCTGGGATAAACAGAGGAATTGCTGGGATGACAAACTAGAACAGAACAGCCACGGGTCTGGAAACCTGAATCCTATGGGGAAATGGTTGAAAAAGTTAAGTGTAAGAAGTCCAGAGGAGAGAGGCTCAAGGGGAGACATGAAGGCTGCCTCCTGGTATCTGAAAGGCTGTCATACAGAAGATGGAGCAGTTGGAACAAGTTGGAAATGGAGGGAAGGACAGATGTTTGCTGGACAGGAGAGGAAACTTCTGACAGCAAAGGCTGTTTAGCAGTAAAGGCTGAATTGTCTGTCAAAGATATTGCTGCAGTTCAGGGGTTGAGAAGGTGCACCCCCCCATGTTATTGGAGTGCTGTATATGTCCCATTGGCTCTAAGCAATATAGATAGTGGTGGAGGACGATAGGAGTTGCAGTTCAAAAAATCTGGAGGGCCACTTGTTCTCCATCTCAGCTGTTCCTGTGTTTCATATCGCAAAGCCAGCAGTAGTCAGTGGTAGAGGGATTGACCAGAAGGCTTCCAAGGTTCCTTCGTATTCATTCACTCACTCACTCACTCACTCACTCACTCACTCACTCACTCACTCAGTGCTAGTTTTTAGGGCAAACTATTCACTCGCTGAGTGTTCAGAAAAGGTATAGCTGCAAGCTATGAGCCACACTGGCTGGGGGATTCCAGGAATTTAGTCCAAGCAGATAATCACAGGCTTTGAACTTCCTGGCTATAAGGCTGATAAAACTGCATTTGAGCCTGAATACAGTAGCTACAGAAGACCTTTTCCTTCTGCTTTGGTGAGCCAAATCTGGCTACCCCTGGTTTGAAGGAAAATGTTCTAAATATTTAGCAGATCTTCTCACCTTGCCGCCTAAAGGTCTTGCGCTTTATCTTTTCCTCCAATGACTTGAACCCATGTCTAAGTATTTGGCACATTCTTTCAGCTTTCTCTCTTATTCTTATAGCAAATAAACCATCTTTGCTTAAATGTAAGCTAATTGAAAAGAGCCTGTGTTCTGCAGCTTGGAAAATACTGGGTTCTCCATGATGTCCTCTTGCAAACACTTTCCACAGCTTCACTCTCACTTTGTCATGGGCCTGCCAAGAAGGTTTCTGGACTGTTATTCAGGAAGTCCACCAAAGAACTGATGGACTACCTTTATTTGGATGGGTGTGCTTTCTTTCTTTCTGGTCTGAAATGTCAAAGTTCAGGGCATTTTTTAAAAGACGTGGAGAACTAACTCAGCCTGCCGTGCCACTTAGTGCTCTGCCCACATTACCTCCCAGGCAGGAAAGTTCAACCGTCAAAGCACAAGATGCCCGTTGGCTTAGAATGACTTGTTTTGTGTTTTCCAGTTCCTTTTTGTGTTTTGTGGAAGCAGGAGGAGAGTCATGTGGCCCATGAGCCAGGGAGGAGAGGAAGGTGCAGTGAAGAACAACAGTTGTGCAAAGTCTAACGGACTTTGTTCTGCCTTTGTTCTTCTGAAGGTGTTTCTTGGCCATCAGTTCTCTTCTCTGAGCTTCTGTTGTCCTCATGCTGCCAAACATCTGCACCAAAAAGGACCAGAAAGCTGCTTTTAACAACAACACAAAGAAAGCTGAAATATTGCACCTGCATGGTTATACCGCACACATGCTGAATGCTTACAACTCTGATTTTCTTTTCTGTCTAACTTCAAAGCATGTTTCGGATAAGTCCTCTGAAGCTGTTCCCCTGTGTGCTGATTACTCTGGTCTTGTAGGGATGGAGTGTACCTCTTGGGGTCTGATGCAAGTCTAGAACAGATTTTCAGAAAACACCAACAACTTACTCTTGCTTCCAAGGGTAGCAACTTCTAATCACATACCATAGGATGTTGGGCCAGCCCAAATCATTTGGTTTCTCAATGGTGGCATTTTTACTTTCAGCCATCTCGGTCATTTCTCTCCCTTAGGAAGGAAGGATCAGGGCCTGTGATCTCAAGTGCCACAGACTAGAAGGGTCTGCTGTGAGCACTGCCGCAGGTCCCTAGTCTATGGCTGTGAAATTGCTTTCTGACAACAGTGGACGGGTTTGGTATTGAAAGCCCTTAACCTTCCAGCTGTATCATCTGTTTCAAGCCAGCCACCATGACAAATAGACAGAGGTACTGGGACTGACAATCCTAGACTATCTGGAGGATACCAGCTTGCCTAGTTCTCTTAGACTTACTTCAAGTTGAAACCTCATCAGTACAGGATTAATCAAAAGAAATTAATCAGCCCACTATTAATCAAAAGCATGTCAGTGTTTCTCTAAGAAGTGGAATCTACAGCAAAATATTGAAGCATGAAGTGCTTAGGTTAATTGCCGCTCCGTTTTGTTCTTCCTCCCCACTGTACTTATTTCATAGATGAAAGCATTGGTGGTTGTTTTGGAGGTTCTTCTCTAAATCATCTCTCTAAAATTTGTTTCCTAAATTTTTTTTTAAGTCTTTTCTGTTGCAGATTTTGGGGTCTCCTCCATCTTGCTTACCTCATGTATAAAATGGTGCTGTGTTGAACTACATCAGAATGGTCCAAGGTGACCAAGGAGAAGCTGCTTAAAGCAGCCATATTGCAATACTGGTCATGTATTTTAGGTGTGTCTGTGTGTGCACACATGTGTATACCACCACTGACTTTTCAGCATGTTGAAATGATACCTCATGTTGAACTGGAGTTCCTGCAACCCTTTGTTGCCAAATAGTGGTTTGCTTCACTCATTTTTTAAAACCAAAAATAGATTTCAAAATGTGTGAGTCAGAGAAGATGAGATGACCCTTCCAGTTAAATCTGGCACTTTTTCATTGGCACAACCACATTGTCCTTGTCCTGCTCTGCCCACATCTACCAAGTGACCTGTTCCTGCTAGACCTTGAGAGTCACAGTTCTGCACTAGCAGTGATGTGTTCTTCCTGAGTCCGGCAAGAGGAGGTGGATTCTTTTTGCCGTGTTTAGAGGCAAACAATCAGATTCTGGGATTCAGCCCTGCCATGTTCATTTCATGCTTGAAGTAAAATTATTTCTTGTTTGCTCTTCTTGTATTTCATTCTTGTAAGGCTCCTTCTGGCATACAAATATATTGGAGTGGCAGAGGTATACCTTGACTAAAATAAAGGAAGCAGATACTGTGCCAAGGCTGCAGTCACTGAGTTCTTCTAGAAACGGCTGTGACCTCATTTGAAAGAATGTTCTGGCAGGGCTAAACCAATACTCACTAATCTCTTCTCCATAATCTCTTCTTTGGTAATGCATTTTTAAAAGAAGTGTTCCCCACCCCTTGTGCCTCTAACATTCTGGTGCTATGAGTGAGAATTGGAACAGGGTAAGCTTGGATTTGTGCGTGAAGAATGGGAGGCTTAATATCTAGTCTAGAATGTGAATGAGGCTTAAATTCATTTACCTCTCCTATCCATTTTAAGTTTAATTTTGGGGTGGAATGGCTTCTGAGTTCAAATTGCAAACAGGAATCTTCATATGGCGGAGAGGAGAACTTGGAAAAATTACTTTTTTGGACTATAGCTCCCAGAATCTCCCATAGCCATGGTAGCCAGTGGAATTCTGGGAATTGTAGTCCGAAACTATTTTTTGCCCTAAGCTGTGGTTGCAATCTGTCTGATACAATATATGGGGTGAACTGCATGTCTTTAGATGCCAGTCAGGAAGTTCAGAGTTCCCTCTGCAACCAGCATCCTGACTCACCTGTGCCTCTTCTTCTTCCTGCAGATTTGCGCCCTCCTCTTTGCCAGCCTCTACATCCTGTGCTACTTCATCCTAACCTGCTTCAAAAGGCACACAGATTTCACCACAGGTAAGTGGGAGAGTGGGAACTGGGATGAACAAGAATCTGAGTTTCTCAGGTTGCCAAGTGTAGACTTGACTTCCTTCCAGAGGCACTGGGAGAGAACAGTTCATTCCTCTCTGGCTGTGTCTTGACTCTGCCAGAAGGGGGTCCCAACCTGAATCATGTGGTTGTAGGAGGATGTGTGTATCACACACTGTGCTTGTTCTTAGAGATGTTTTTGCTATTGAGCGTGAACCCACCTGGGTTTTTGGATCCCTGGGATTTTTCTTTTTGATCCGATTATAAGCTTTTGGTGCAAAGCAGTGCAGGCCAGATTCTCTTTCTTTCCATTATGAAATCTTTGTTTATAGAGTTAGTGGTCAGAATGAACACATTTTGTATCCCACAAAGTTTCAGCTCTGACATGGGCAGACCTCCAGTGACAAAATTTTGAGCGCTCTTGCTGTAGACCAAGAAAATCCTTCTTTTCCATTTCCCAGTGATGAACAACTTGTAGAATCATTAAAATCTCTATCTCTGAACACAAAATCTAAGAATGTTCTTTTTGCTTTCTCTTTCCTTCCTGTCTGCTTTTGTCTCTCAGTGCCCCTGCAAAAATTTCCAGTGCTGACAATGTTATTTTGATTAGTTCTCCTAGGCTGCTTTCCTTAGAGGCAAGGGAAAAAGCCCAGTTGACAGCATCACTTTTGTCACTTCAAAGGTAGTGACTAAAATTGTTCCCCAAGAAGCCCTGGAGAGGTCTTGGGGAGAATCTGTTGATTATCTCTGTGGTCAGAATAGGTTCCCTCTGGCTTTTGTCTGTTTTGCCTTCTGTGTGGAATTTAGTTTCTGAACTGAAGTGCTGGAGACAATTATGTCCCTTTTTACCCAACAGGGTAACCTTGGGGAAAGCACATTCCCAAGAGTCCTGCACTGTTGCAGAAGCTTTGCTATGTATAAATTTTAGCCAGCCCCTATGGAAAGGTTCTTTCTCCTTCACATAAAGCTTTGTTTACTTTCTTGTTAACCCATTGCCTTGGCAGCAATTGGCTTGGGCAATGTGGGCTCAGGGTTCTCCAGGAGCCCTTTTTTGTCTTGCAAGAGCTTTGCGGCTCTGCAGTTCCTGGGCACAAAGTAAGTGAAGAGAGCAGGAAGAAACCCTTTCCACAAGTGTCTTGCAGAGGGTGTCTTCCCCTGTGCTTAGTCTTTATGTCAGACACCTGTTAACACTGTGCAGACAGTGCACAGGGGTTCTTCTCCAACTGCCATTGCTGCATCCTATGGAATCCTAGGATTCACAGTTTGCTTAGAGGCATGCCAGTTGAAAATTCCAAATACCCCTCGGAGGTAGAAAAAATTCCAAATACCCCTCCGCCCCCTTAGATGGAGGCTGCATAAGTGTGTGCTTCATTTTGTACAACATGTATCTCGTATAAAGGCCTGATGCAGACAACCGTTTGTCATTAGGTGGCCCCTTTATAAGGTTGCCATGGGACAAACACACTCCTAAGTCCTGGTACCAGTCAGAAATATCTAGCGGTTCACTGTTTAAAAAAATTAGATGCTATAGTGTAGAGGACTAATTCCCTGTCTGGTTGGAGTATCACCTAGTGAGTTTGTAAGCAGGTGGCAAACAGTCTTCCATTTGGGACCTAATTTGTATGTTACCAAGAAAACAGCAGTTGTGGAAAAATCATTTTCCTGAGACTCATTCTCTCACTGTCCCTGGAGTTTCCAGAGGATTATTCACATGTGGAAAGCTTGACAAACAAGATGATCTTACAGTAGGGCTATGCAGTTCTTTCCCCTTCCTTCACGTTGCTCTGTTGCACCTGGTTTGGGAAGAAACATTGGGGTCAGGATGACCCACGTGTGGTGACATGGAAGCTGAAAACTGGCCACCCACCTGCCATAGCAACCTGTCAGTGTAAGAATGGAGCTTGTAGAAATGGAGCTGTTTTATCTCCTTGCCCATGCCTCTTTCTCACACTGCGCAGGATCCTTGGATTTGCAGGTTGTGCTTAAAACTGTGGAGTTTTACTGTGCTCCTGTCAATTTGCTTGGGTTTTCAGCCTAAGGCCTGAATGAGATGGCCCCACAGAGAACACATGTGGTGAAATGATGGGGTTTTACATTGGGACTTGACATGTGGGTTCTTGTCGTCACTCTACCACGAAACTTTCTAGGTGACCTTGGGGCACTTACACTTTCTCAACCTGACAGGGTGGTTGTGGGAATATAGTAAGGAAGAGGAGAGCCATAAGAACTGTCTTCAGCTCTTGAAGGAATGGTGAGGTATACGTGAAAATAACAAAATAAATAATGAATGATACCCAGGAATATGGCTTACTCCTTGCTCTGGAATGCTGCTGGCCTTTGTGCCCCAGACTGGGCATCTTCTACCAGTTGTTGTCACCCATAGTGTGGAGTAAGAGAGAAGTTCTTCATGGAGAAATAATGTGCAATTTTCTGTATTGTGGGTGTGGGGAGGGGGATTTAATGAGTTGCATTTTACTTGCATGGATACACAAATTCTGTCTTCAGCAGACACCCATCCCCCACCCACCCCCATTTTTTCTTGTCCTCCCACCCAGCTTCCCACAGTTTGCCTACTGGGCTTGTTGTCAGCACCCAGAATGCATTTGGCAAATCACCAAATCTCACCCAGTTGTAATGAAACCTAGGGCTGAGGGAAGTTGCCTGACCCGTAGAGAATGGAGTTGCTCAGTTGGCTGTGCCAGACTTCCTCCAAGCCTAGTGCCTTCCAGATGTCTTGGAATACAACCCCCAAAAACACTTGTTGAATTGGAGCTGTAGTCTTAACATATCTGGAAGGCACCAGTTTGGGACAGCCTGCTGTATGTTGTGTGAAAGCCCATTTTCAACACTGTCTGTGTCACTGTCTGGTGACATTAGAGGCCCAGCTGTACTTGGAAGGGCCTGAGAAGGGTGCAGAATGAGTGAAGGAAGGCAGTTCTTCCAGGCCTTTTGGTTTAAAGGACTGCCGTTCAGATAACACAGCAGGAGTCCTGTAGGTTTCTCCCCCTGCATGGATTTGTTATCTTTTGTAGTTCTTTCCAACCAGGCAGCTCAAACATACTAGTGATTCAGTGATTTGGTTGCATTGTGAAGCAAAAATTTATGTTAATCCTGGAGACTTCTCCTATTTTCTGGAAGAGATGAGTGACACATCTATCCATGTTGATGTCATTGTGACACTGGGCAAAGTCCCAGCGTTTCAGAGAGCAAGCAAATACGGCTTTTTCACAGAGGTCTTGATGGTTGTCTTTGATGCAGGTCTTTCTGGATCGCTGTGCATCTAAAATACATTTTCTTGATGTTTCCAATCCCCTTTTCTAAGTTGTTAAGCCTAGAGCTGGGGGGACATTTCTTTCCAGATATTTTAGACTACATCTCCCATCATCCCCACCATGGGCTATATTGGCTAGGCCTGACTGGAATTGCACAACATCTGGAGGGCCACAAGTTGCATACCTCTGTACTGAACTGAAATGCCTTTCTAGGATTTTGCTAGCCTATATTATCTTGCAAGTCTACTTGTAATATGGGCCTGATCTATGAGGAACGCTTGTTGGACTGGGGCTGGAGGCGTTCCCACTCAGACTGAAAACACATCGGTCAGGCTCAGAGGTGATGGCTGGCCAACCTTACAAGGTTGTGAGGATAAAACAGGGTAGGGAGGGGGCCATGTGTGCCATCTTGATCTCTTTGGTACACAGCTGGGATACATATGTTATAATAATATTTTTCCTGTTTTTTTTAGTGGATGAAGATGCTGCTGTCAACAGGATTGCGTAAGTTCCTCCTTTTCCCTCTTCAGTCCTACTGCTAGCATTCTCAACATCCTTGCCTTCTCTGTTTCCTCCTGCTGTTCTACTGCTGTTGCCATATTCTTCTGCATACCCTTTTGTTGGTCTTTTTTTTTTTAAAAAAAGAAGAAGTTTGAAACAGAACTAGAAAGGACTGCGAATGTCCAAGTAGGTGCTGCTAACTATTAGATAATTGACAAAAGTATCTTCAGAATAAGGTTTGTAATGCTAAAAATGAGGGGCAACATTTGTGTTTCTCCTACAGGCATGGATGGTAGAAGATGGAATTGCATGTCCTGCTGAAAAAGTTCATGATCCCCAGAGAACTCAAAGAATGTCAGTCATGTTCTTTAGTCAGTAGGAATTTCAAGCTGTCCTCTGTGTGTGTGTGTGTGTGTGTGTGTGTGTGTGTGTGTGTGTGTGTGTACATGCATGCACACAGATGCAGAATGACAAAAACATCACTGTCTTTCTCTGTCCCTCAGTGCCCTGATGAGAACATACCTAGATGGGGGAAAAAAAGTTTTTCAAAACTGTTTCCTGTTCTTTCCTGTGGGTTAGAGGAGGATTCCTAAAGATGGACCATCTTTGGCTTCTTTGGCTATGCAAAGGGACATGCTGTTTCTGATGAAAAGGAAATTGCATTGGTTTGAGGCGGAAAAGGAAGGGAATTTAAATAGCCATGAGCCATGTGTCGTAGTCCCCTTTTGTTCCTTTCTTTGTCCTCTTCCTCAGGTTGTGGCTCTGCACCTTCACCTTGGCAGTCTCTCTTGGAGCTGTGCTCCTGCTGCCCTTCTCCATCATCAGCAATGAAGTGCTCCTCTCCTTCCCACAAAACTACTACATCCAGTGGCTGAATGGCTCCCTCATCCATGGTGAGATCCATGTGACCCTTCCCTTCACACGCAGGCTGGTTCCTCTGTGGAACCCTCTGTATTTGTTTCATTTATGATTGTTATCGTTTATTATGGGATGTGTACCTAGGAAAGAGTTGAGTAATCTACAACAAATTAAAACATGAATACAAAAATCTGCTGTAAAATCTAAGAGGTCAATTTAAAAAATGGAACTGGAAGTTGATATTCAGTCAGAAAATTCTTTTCTTAAAACTGTGTGTGTGTAGGCTACAGGACAAATCTCAACTGGAAGAATTTTCCATAAGATGGGATCCAGTAGCCCAAAGTCCTACTCCTAGTAGTTTCCAAGTGTGCCTCCATACTAGCTGGAGGTAGAAAAGGAAGAGCTATGTGTATACCAGCATGCCAGCAGTGTTCCCCCAACTGACATGCAATCTGTTCATGTTAAAGGGAGCTGGTTTGGTGTTCCTCAGTTTTTCACCACAGGGATGGAGGCCCCGGATGCCTGGGGTTTCATAGGTGTTCTGTGGGCTCAGTACCAAAATGTGATACAACTTTGTAAGTGAATAATCTAGCCTTTTCTGAATTTGGCTCTGTAATTTCAAGCAGTGCTTTCAGCTTTGGAGAGTAAACAAAGAGTCCAAATAAGAGTTCGGTAGCAAACTTGACATGTGGGGTCCACCTTGGGGAAGAAATAAATGGGACCATGGAAGATGGGCAGTTGGGTGCCCCGAATGAAACCTTGTGTTGTGGAGTGAGGTGGGGTTCAAGTACTGGTCAGGTGGGAAAGCTCGAACAGGATGATTAGAGATTTGCCTCAGCTTAAACCCATCCCTCTCTCCTTCTCTTTAGGGCTCTGGAACCTCGTCTTCCTCTTTTCTAACCTCTCCCTGGTCTTCCTCATGCCGTTTGCCTACCTCTTCACAGAGTCTGAAGGTTTTGCAGGATCAAAGAAGGTATCCCCCACCCTTTGCTCATGTTCCCTTTCCGTATTCTCCTCTCAGCTTTGGAGCAGGGTTGCTTAACCCTTCTCCATCCCCTTTTGCTTTTACATCTCCAGGGGATTATGGCCCGTGTATATGAGACGTTTGTGGTGCTACTTTTGCTGACGTTGTTAATACTGGGAATGGTCTGGGTCGCCTCTGCCATTGTAGACAACGATGCTGCCAGCAGGGAGTCTCTCTACGGTGAGTTACTGGGCCGGCCCTTCTGTGAGGCAAAGTGAGGAAACCACCTCAAGCAACAGGCCTGTGGGCATTTCCCCAGTACCACCAGTCATGGGGCGCCACACACCCTGTCCCAGACCCTCTAAAATGAGTATGCCCTTGTTATGTGTGGTGGAGGACACTGCCCCTTAGCCTGTTTGCACTCGAACTGCCAGTTTGCTTCTCTGTGTAGAGTGGAAGCCTGAGCATTTAATGACCTCCTGTTTGGACACAAGATTAAGATCTTACAAGCATGAAGAGCAAAGTGGGGAAAAAAGTCTGTATAACTGAACAGGCCTTCCTCAACGTGGCAACTTCATGATTAGTTGGCTTTGTTGTTGCTGTTGTGTGCCTTCAAGTACTTTCTGACTTAAGGTGAACCTATCATATGGTTTTCTGGGGCTGAGAGTGTGTGACGCAGCCAAGGCCACCCATGGGTTTCCATGGCTGGGTGGGGAATCAAACCCTGTGCCTCCCTTTTTTCCTTTGCTCTTGCAAGGATGATGTGTTCCCTTTGACTCTCTATCTCACTCTCTCCCCCCTACAGACCTCTGGGAATACTACCTCCCTTACCTCTACTCATGCATCTCCCTGTTTGGTGTGCTGCTGCTCTTGTGTAAGCCAATCAGTTTAATTTTTTACTGGGACACTGAGGAGGGTGGGGGGTGGCAGGGGACAGTGGAGCACATGCCAGGCCAAAGAAGCAGACAGGAGGGTCAGAGGGGCTTGAAATGTCCAGGTTTCGTGGCCAGATCTGCATTTTGTTGAATTATGTTGAGTAACCAGCTCTTCCCTTTAAAACTGGGGGTGATCAACCACTGCAAGCTCATTCTGCATTTCTTATTTGAGTTTCTGTAAAGGAGACCATCGAGCTTTATTTCTTGGAGAGGAAGCTGCCTTAATGCCCAGTTGAGCTATTCATCTGCTTAGCCCAGTACTTGGGCTGACAGAAACTCTGTAAGGTTTCAAACGGGAAGAAAATCCTTCCTATCTTTTGCCCAGGATGGGTGGGCAACGTGATGTATTCCCGATGTTGGACTTCGCTTTCCATCATCCCTCTCACCACTGGTGATATGACTGGTTAGGACGAATGGGTGTTGGAGTCCAACAACACCAAAACAGATCCACCTTTCCTGTCCCTGTTTTAGTCCCCCTCTCTTGTAGATGATAAAGAGCTACCAGCCTGCTCATTCCTTTTTGGAGGAACTGCAGAGATGTGGGTAGATCTGAGAGGGGAAGATAACTTCCTCCATCTGTTTTAGAAAATCTGCCAATCTGCAATCTTTGAAGATTGCATTTCCTATCTGCAGGAAGGGCCGGCCGCATAAACAATTGATGAACAGGGTGCAGATCATTTTCCTATTGGATGTGGGCATAATTGACCACACAGAGACATGTGGGCTGGATACAGTTCATTGCTGGCCCCTCCCGAAATGGCAAACCCCAGGATTCCATAGGATGTTGAAAGAGGAATCATAGTGCTATAACAGTCTAGTGTGGAAATGGCCTATGTGTGTCTGTCCCATGAGATCTAAGAGGACAGAATGTTTCTGAAACTACCTGGGATTCAACCTGCACAGGTCCCAAGAAGGATCATGTTGAAGGAAGGCTAAGCCTGAAAAAAGGTTACTTTTTCAGACTGTAAGTCCCAGGGCATCTTCTTCCCACCCTTAACCACCATACCTGCTGACCTTACAGGAGGTGATGGGGAGAGCTGTGATGACCAAAAGCTGTGAAGCAGACCAACCCAAAGATTTTTCTGGGTCAGCTAGATTCCTAGAGTTGTCCTTATGCCAAGGAGATGTTCTGCATCTGACCCTGAGCAAGCAAAATAGCTTTGTGGGTTTGCTGGTCTGGCAAAACTGCCGGAGGGAGGCATCTGTTTTCCTGCTGAGACTGCTATTCTTTGAATGTGGAGAATGGTACCCTCTGCTGGCAGATGGGTTCATGACAGGTGTTGATGTTCACAAGTTTTTCTTTCTTTCTTTCTTTGCTTCTCCACAGTGTGCACACCCTTCGGCCTGTCTCGTATGTTCACAGTCACAGGGACGCTGCTGGTGAAGCCCAGGGTAAGAGCCGTGATGATTTCAGGACTTACCAATCCTAAGACAAAACGGGATTGGTGGGAGAGAGTGTAAGGGGAAATCTTTAACTAAGTTGCCTGTTAGCAGCAGAAACATTTAGCTGGGCAGGAAGTGGGAATTGTATGTGGATCAGGGGAAGAAAACCTCTGACTTCTGGACCTAATCCAGCCCACAGAGGTTTCTGATCTGCCCCACTGAGTGTCTGGAGAATGTCCCCTTCCGGTGATGTGGGAAGATTGTGCCATTATTTGGGTCGTTGGGGCTGGAAGTAACAGTGGGATTCTCAGTCCTTCACTCCATATACACACACTGGTTGAGAAGGCTCCTGAGTGAGTTGTGGTCTTTAGCACAAGAGGATGTGGCAGGAGTGACATTGTCTCATGCTGCATAGTTTGGTCAGAACTTCAACTGTGATGTTCTCTCCTATGGAGGAACACACAGTGCAGGTGAAGCCAAGTCCCAAGTGAGCTGCTTGGGAGCCAGTGAGATCAGGGTATGTTGCTTCCCCACTTGTGTCAAGGGCACCATGTGCACTGATGTCATGGTGCCAGGTTTGGAGAAGAGTCCAGTCACCCAGTCAGCTATAGTTCATCTCAAGTCTAGCCCCAGCTGTCTGGTAGACAGAAGGTCTTAGGGTTTCCAAGTTGGGAAACAATACTTCTTTGAACTGTAACTCCCAGAATCTCCTGGCCAGGGTGGCCTGAGAGGTTCTGGGAGATGTAGTCCAAAGAAGCAATGTTTTCAGGCTCTGAGAAAGATTGCACAAGGCTGCACTCCAGTAGGGAGCTTGAAGGCCTTTGTATTTACTGCAGCAGCCTGCCCTCCTTCTGCAATGGAAGTCAAGGTGGTCTCCCTGGGGTTCCTAAGCAGTCACCCATCTAGGCCCTGACCAAGACCTAGATCTGCTTAGTTTTAGCAAAGGGGTGAGTCCTGTGCTTTCAGGACTTAGCAGAGCTAGAGGTGGGGTGGGGGGAATATAGGACCACCATCTGCTGTTGAGCACTGCACAAGATGTTCAAGAAGACCTAGGGCCTGAGAAGGCACCTCTGTCTCTCCTGCGCAAGGAAGCTGTGTAATCTGTGAGTCAAAATAAGTGCTGTTCAGTTGTAGAAACATTCAGAAATACTGAGCTACATCACCAAATAAATTAAAAAAAAGGTTCTAGTTCGGCAGGTGGGGGAATAAAGTTGAAAATGTGAGTGCTGTGTCTCATGGTATCTCAGATGCTTTTGGGAAAGGAGGAATTAAATAAAGGGCTTGAACAAAAGTGCCATGATCCAGAGAGTCTTGGTGAAGGTTGAGGAAACTCTGCCTTCCTGCTCATGTGTTCTAATAATGGTTTGAAAAACAACAGAGCAAGTAGATCCATCCACGGTGTTAGTGTTGAGGGGATTCTTGATTGTCTTATATCTCATTTGTTTCTCTCTCTCTTTCTCTCTCTAGCTACTGGAGGATTTAGATGAGCAACTGAACTGCACAGGGTTTGAGGAGGCTGCTATTTCTCGCAAGATCAACTCTGGTAAGCATCCCACTCAAACTGGATGGAGGTAGGACTTGTGTGGCCCCACATAGAAATTCCTAGTCTTGGCAATCTTTAGTACGCAGATTCTCTGGTTCTCCAGGTGATTTGGACTACAACTACCTGAAGCTCCAGGCAGCATGGCCAGTGGGTAAGGGCTGGTGGGAGCTGTAGTTCCAAACACTTGGAAGGCCGGTGGTTCCCCATCTTTGTGCTACTGTCTTGAAAGTGAAGCTGCCAGGTGTGGGTAACATCCAGATTCCTCTCCCTCCTTGATCCTGATTCTCTTTCCTTATGATATTACTTTTCTTTTTATCTCTATGTTGCACAGGGAAAACTTCCTGCTGGCTCAGTTTTGACATGGAATTATTGAGACAACAATTTCTGGCAATTCACGCACATAGGATAACACTAGGTAAGAACAAAGCGGCGAGGGAAAAGGTGCTGGATGCTCCAACCCTTCTATCCTTATAGACTTGCCTTTGCCAACTGGACACCTTCCTGATGTGTTGGACTACAGCCCCACCATTCCCAATAACCATGCTAGCTAAGGATGATGTGTCTTGTAGTCCAGCACATCAAGAGGGTGCCAAGTTTGGAACCATCAGAAGTAGCTATTCTGTATTTAGTTCCGCTGTGATGTTGGGAATCAGGGCGTTCTGACAAGTATAGCTTTAAAATAAAAATGTTCACATTTATATCAAGAAAAGCACAGTTTTCTTGCTTGGATGAATTAGGTAGATGAAGCAAATTTATGTAGAGTGTATCTTTGGTAAATAATCCTACTTTTGCTGGGCGTAAGATAGGGCAAGGAGCAATAGGACATATTCAGATGTCCGTAAGCATTCATGCATGCACCTGCTCTTAAGACAATTTAGGGAGCTGTTAAGCTTCTACCCATTCACGCTTGAATGTTGTATGTCTTTTGATTTTGGCAGAAACGCGCCGCAAAGCCTCAGCTTGGCAACGGAACTTGGGCTACCCACTGGCCATGCTGTCTTTGCTGTCTCTGACGGTAAGTATTAACATTAGTTGCTGTCTGATGGTAAATGCTGGGACAGAAATTGACAGTGAAACTTCTGCTTTGGTATCATAAAATCTTCCACCTGGTGGCATTATGATTGCCGTTCCCCAAATACTGTTTGGAAAACCACAGATCTAAAGCTTTCCATAGTGTGCAACTACCATATGTGGATTACAGGTGGTTGAAAGAAAATGGTGATATGCTTTCATTTTACATATTGGAAAGGGGACACAATGGTTAGCCAGCCATCCTGTTTGATTTGTCCCTGTGCCTGCAAGCTGTATGAATATGGAGGTTCCAATTTTAGCTCTGTTAGCTGCTGGTAATCCTCTTTTGCAAGGATTTGGCTAATTCCTTTTTCTAAAGCTAAGACAGCAGTAGACCTCACCATGCAGCAAAGAATTAAAAGCACACAGTGCACCACCTTTAAAGATATGCCTGGGTACAGAAAACTGAGAATTAATGATCTTGCCACACTTAGGAAAGAGGAATATAGTGTAACATTGGAGTTGCAGCAAGAGTTCTGTTATCACAGAGATGTGCAAACTCAGGTTGCTCTGTTTGAAAAGGTGTGATTTATACCTAGTTCAGAGAAGCCACTAGGAGGCGACAAAGAGCCATTATTGAGGAAGCTTTAGAAAGGCTTCACAGCATGTAGTTTGAAACAGATGTCCAGTATTGAGTTTTTTTTATTGGAGTAAGGGGAATTGGGTTTAGTTTTAAGGATTTCTTTCTTACATTATAATTTGCATTGATATGTATCCCAAAGGACGGTTATACTTTTTGCAAAAGCTCTGCAGCTTTAGCTGTGTAAGGCTGAGATTTAAAATGCTGTACTAAGGTCTCCCCCCTCCCCTATCTGGTTGGCTTTTCCAGGGCATCTCTGTTCTTGTTGTCTGTTTCCATGTCTTGGAGCTACTGTTGGATGATGCCGCAATGCCAAGAGGAATCCAGGTGAGAGAAGAGGAAACTCTTGTCATCCCTTTAGTTGTTGTCTCTGTTATATTAGTTTCCCCATATATAAAGTGTAGACTAAAAGGCTTCATGAGCCCTGATAGATGAAAGGCACTTCAAAAATCGGTGTCTGTATGCTTTGCATTCATTCAGAACTGTGTGTTTATTACATGCTAAGAAAAAACAAATGTGGACTGAAGAGAAGCTGAGTTCTGAGACTTGTATAAATTATTCCAGATGAACAGATTAGCTTAGCATCTAGTGCACCAACATGCAAGCAGGAATCCTCCCATCCAGTGGGATTGTCCATCTCTGAAGGTCTTTAAACAGAGGTTGGATGGGCATCTTTCAGGAGTGCTCTAATTACATACCCTGCGTGGCAGACTGTTGGATTAGATGGCCCTTGTGGTCCCTTACAACTCTGTGATTCTACCTCCTCAAAAACCAGAAGGTTCCCCAGAGCTAGAGAGCAGGTTTCAGAGCATAATGGGGGGGCAGGGGCAGTAGACAGCATCTTACTTCCTGTTCTGCTGATGGAAGAAAGCCTTCATCCAGAAAGGCTAATCGAATACAGCCTCATCCTGGTTATGGAGAGGTGCAAAGAGTTAAGCAGGCTTAATGCTCTGTTCCTGACCCTACTGAGCATTTCTGTTGCTTAGATTTCTCCAGGCATCTGTCTACACTAGACATCAGGAATGCCTGTCCCTCCAGATTTTGTTAGATTGCATTGCCGCTGATTGCCCCAGCCAACGCAGGAATCGTGAAAGTTGCAGTTCAACAGCTTCTGCAAGTCTGTATGTTCCCTTGTCTTCTTCTGCCTCACTGTCCTTTTTTGGCCATATGGTTTTGAAATCTAAAAAGAAAGGAGAGGACACTGCTGGTGTGACACACAGGAGTTTGGTTTTTAGTTTCAGAATTCATGTTCTATACACACACACACACACACACACACACACACACACAAAACACACACGTAGAGTCAGCTTCTATAGCAGTCTCGCTGTGAAAGCATCCTGAACAGAGAAGGATTCTTGAGAGATGCTTATTCAGAGCCTTCTTCTTCACCAAACTGTATCTCTCTTCTCTCCCTCCACAGGATGCGCCACTAGGAAAAGTTTCCTTCTCTGTCTTTGGGTCTTTTGGAGCAGCCTTGCAGGTGATCCTCATATTGTATCCTTTTGCAGTGTGCCTCTCTGGACACTTCAGTGCCACTTTTTTTGGATATGAATGTGTTGTCAGGCCATCTCTGATTTTCCCCTTCAGTTTCCATTTGTATTTTCTGTTGTTGGCTCCACAACTTGTCTCTGTTTAGCATTTCATCTGCTCTCTTCCTTCACTGCCATACAGTTCTACTTCGGTCTATCACACTTATCAGAGTGTGTCAGGAAGATCCTACCTGCCCTTGGGAAGCCATACCTGAACATCTTAATTGCAGTTCTTTTTCTTTTTCTGAGCCTCGGAAATGATGGAGGAGGGCCAGAAAGTTTGATCATAAAGTGTGTGCATGTAATTTTGTGTGTGTGTGTTGAAATTATTCTCTGTAGAAATTGTGCTACCCAGCCCACCTGCTGCCCCCATAAAATTGTATATAAGGGGCAGCAGTGAGTCAGGCAAACCCTGCTACCACAGAAGAGTTCTTACTTTCACAAGACACCCTGGGAAAGATGGCTTTTCTGACTGAGAACTGTATACCAGCTACCCCCCTGCTGATGTGGTAGCAAGAGGAGAGTGACAGTATGGCTCTAGAGAACAGCCAGCTGCCCAATTTGCCTCACTCTGAGGGGTTTCTTCCAGGTAATGTGCCAAGTAGCCACCTGCTCTGGAGAGCAAGCCAAGCCCAAAAGCCTCCTACTGACAAAAGACCGCTCAGGCCAAAACACTTGAGTGGTGGCAGTAGGGTGGGAGATTTGTGGCATCAGTGAGAGGAGTGGTAAGTAGCAGCTCCTTTCCTCCCACCTTAGGCAACAGGAAGCTTAATAATGGCTCCTCCACCATTCTTCCTTAACACTCTGCTGTCTTAGCTACCTAATGGTCTCCTCTGTTGTGGGGTTCTACAGCTCCCCACTGTTCACCAAACTGCTGCCTGAACGACATGATACAGCCATGACCAAGGTAGGTCCTCTTGCTGTTGTATATGATACATTTTAAATTAGCCTACTCTCACTAGTAACTTCCCTCCCCCCAAGACACCGTTTTGAAGGATTGACATGATGATGTCATGGAATGCTAGAAATACAGTTATCAGAAGGAAAAGGGAATGTTGTTCAGAGTATCATACAGAATTTTTGGAATTTTTAATCTGACCGCAGGCTGGGACGGGGAAGCCTCACACAGGAACTGGAAATGAGACAGACTGTTAGTGAACAGGCTTGGAAATGCAAAGAAGTGATAGGCTGAGTTGACACTGAGTTGCAGTAGAAACAGGCAAGGGTTCTGGCACAGGCTTCTATCTGAGATCCACACCATTACGGTTAATATACTTCCCCTTAGCCAATATCTCCTGTCAAATGCCACATGAGCTTCCAGGGTCATTGGAATGAGTGCAGGGAGGAGGAGGAGGAGGAGGAGGTGATGGGGTCAAAGAAGAGCTTGTTCTACTCCCATCTTGACAGTCCTGGCAAAGGTCTTGACCACATCTTGTATTTCATGGGTAGAAGTATGCTGCAAGCCAAGGATGCTGCTGGAGGACAGAAGGCTGCTAGCAGCTGCTGGCATCTCAGATCAGTGTTTGAATTTTCAGTGCCACACAGTGCTGCAGGCCTTCTCTCTGTGTCCCTCCAGTCTCCACCCAAGCAGAGGCACGTGGCACAGCGAGGCTTCATGGTTCCAGGAGAGTCAATAGTGGTGTGAGCTCCTGTCTTCTCCTGTCCACCTAGAGGAAGAACGTAATTAAGCTAGTAGTCTCTGTGAGTCAGTATGCTCACATGTGATCCAGCATCTACCATTTCCCTTCTCTTGAGGAAGGTCTACCCACTTCATGGCTGGACTGAGGAGGTGATCTGAGAGTAAAGTAGGAAAAAGTAGCCAGTGTTGTGTAGGGCTACCAGAGGAGAGATGCAGACAGTGGGCAAGAAGCACACAAGTGGCAATCTTTCAAGCTGTGTTTTCCTTGCAGATCATTGGGAACTGTGTCTCCCTGCTGGTGCTGAGCTCTGCGCTCCCCGTATTGTCTCGTACTCTGGGTGAGTCTCGTCCACCTTCATTCATGGAATTCTCCCCAGCTTTCTGGGGCTGCCCAAGTAAAGCAATTGCTTTAAGCTGATTATGGAGAACTGAGTGATAGCCAGGGATTCTATTTTTTTACACATTGCAGAAACAAATTCTAAATGGCATTATCATTGTAAATAATGTGTGTTCAACATGTTTGTTTGCTTGGTAAGCGTAGTTGCATGCATAGTGAAAGGAGCAAGAAATGGTAGGGTATTAGAGATCTGTTTCCTTGTTTCATCTCCTCTTTCACTTCTAACACTTCATCAGGCACTGCCGTATACTTATTTCTAGCACCATATAGTTTAGAACCTTGCTTTAAAAAAACAAAAATGGTCATAATGCTGCACTCTGCACTTGGTTTCAGAGTCCCCGTGTTTTTTTATTGTGTGCTTGTGAAATTGTGAAACACAATGAGCTAGGATCCACCTGTAATTTATTTCTGATAAATGACGTCATAAAGGATGAGGAAGGACATCCTGGCAATTGTGAGGAATTGGTATAGGACAGTAAAGTGACAGGGGGCTTGATGTTTCTCTTGGAACATCTTTTCTCTTGTGTTTTGTGGAAGGAATGTTTGCAGTAGTTGTCCTGGGATGCTGTGTGCAAATACAAAAGTCTTCCATTGTTCTGCAGAACACCTCTCCTGGGCATGGTCATAAGAAATTAGAAAATGGACATGCTGCTTTTATGGAATCACAGTGCTGTCATGTAACAAAGGACAGTGGGAACTCTGTGAAACTGAATTTGGTATGGGAGCACATTTCTGCTAGGGTTACCCATATTGGATAAAACTAGAAGAAAAACATCTGGAAATAGTTCTGTATATGTTCTAGAGATAATCTGTCTGCTTTGTTAAGTGCAAAAATCTTCAGGAAAGTCTGGGATGAAGTACAGAGCGTAGAGAATTGCTAATAGAATTAGAAGGTGAGTTTGGAGATATAAATGTCTGCCTAATGGAAGGAATCTTTGTTTTCTTTTCTCCTTCCATTTCAGGGATCACAAGGTTTGACCTGTTAGGTGATTTTGGAAGGTTTAACTGGCTGGGAAACTTCTACATCGTCTTTCTCTACAACATGCTGTTTGCTGGCCTCACTACTCTTTGCCTGGTGAAGAAATTCACTTGGGCTGTACAAGCTGAACTCATCAGGGCCTTTGGTAAGTGGGGTCTTTTCCTTAAAGCTCTTCGACTTAGCTATAGCATGTGTATTTCTACACCACTTATCAGCTCAGTGCTCTCTAAGCAGTTTATAATGTGTTAACTAATTGCCCCCAACAAGCTGGGTACTCATTTTACTGATCTGCGGAAGGTTGGAAGGCTGAGTCAACCTGGAGCCTGGCAGGATCAAACTCACAACCTTGTGGCTGCAGTACTGGCATTTAACCACCATGCCACCACTTTATGTTCATAATGGTGGACAAGGAATATTAAATGAGCTGATTCCAGACGTTGGAGATAACAAGTTCCAAGTAACAACATTCCTTTTGCATTAAGACATTCCTTTTGCCAATAACGTAAGAATTGGCAATATTGCTTTACTCATATAATTAGTAACAAGAACTCCATGCAAATGGTAACCTGTTACATTTGGGATTACCTCCCACCTTTGGGGCTAACTAGGCTGTTTTCTTTTTAAAGATAGCTTTCCTCCTTGCCAAAGGGAGCTAAAAAGGAATGGGTACTTGAGCAAGGGGTAATGGTAGCAAATTACTTCTGAGGCTTTGCAACATTCTGGTCAGCAATGGATGAAATATCCCATGGGTAGAGGAGGAAGAGAAGAATGGTCACGTTAGCCCTGTAATTTGGGACTGACTGTCCATGGTGTATGGGCCCTGTATCCGTGAAAATGTGATGCTTGGAAAATTAGAACCCTTCTACCAAGAGCTGCTAGTTCATAGTCTAGAAAACCTTCCTACCATTTTGTCACCTTACCTATAATGGATTTTTAACACATCCATCGTGTCCTTAGCTTTTTTTTCCTTTTGATATTTTTGTTTTTATTGGCCATGCATCAGCAACATGCTAAAAATAGCTTTCAGAAAATATTTTTATTTATTTCATTTGTATGCTACCTTTCTCCCAGAGTGGGATCCAAGGTGGCTTCTAAAGAGAATCAGTTTAAAATGTTAATTATAAAAAACTAACATTGCTTAAAAACAACCTTTTAAAAATAAGAAAATCAAAACAACTTCTTGGGTAGCTACTTGTCTGTGTAGCAAGGTGAGAAACTGTAGATGTTGGTCTCTAACCGATCTCTCTCTTACTTATTTTCTTCTTTCCAGGCCTCCACAAGCTGCCTCTACCTGTGCCACGGTTACAACAGCCGAGCAAGCTCAGCTAGAATTTGATGCTTGGATGAAATGTGGCATGGCAAGCTTGCTTGCCACCTACCACAGGGTTATCCTTACCTTGACATCATGATTGTGCTTCTCCTGTTCTGAGCCATCAAACTGCAGCAGAGGAGGGCAGGGCACCTTTCCTTGCTGCAATCTCCTTTTGGCCAATGCCTTGACAGAACCAAAGGATGGGAAAGCGAAGTCTTTGGCATCTTGGTTCTTGTGTCCCTGTGCCTGAGAAGCCTGAGGAGGAAGAGAAGGAGAGGGCGATGAGCTCAAAGCACTCTAAGGCCTCCTTTTCTGTCTGCTGAAGGAACACCTTGCAGTTCAAGTAGAGACTGCAGAACTGAGGTGGAAGGAATAAACGGTGGAGAAAGAGGGATTGGACAGTCCAGAAGAGTGATGCTGGTGTCGAATTTAGCCCCTGGGCATTTAGTAGGGAGCAAAAGAAGAATGCAGGCTGTTGGTGAAAGTGCCTGGTGTCCTTAGTCCTGGCAGAAGACCCTGCAGTTCACAGCTCTTGTTCCCCCTGTGTTTACATTTGACATTGTCTTAAACCTCATGATCATGTAGGCCTCCTCTCTCTTGCTAAATCCTGTGGCCTAATTTAGCCTGGTTTGAGTTTTGAGCCAGTTCTGAGTAGCAGTTTGAATTCCGTTTCCATGTTTACATACCTCATTCAAGTGCAATATAAGCTGGCGCTACTGGGGCCATATTGCCCTGACTTTCCATTCAGCTGCCCTGTATGTATGTATATATGTCTGTATGTTATTTCTTTTTTATTTAGTGATGTATCTGGTGTTGTCTAAAATATGCAGTGCTTATGTCTCTGTTACCCACAATGCTGGGCATCCAAGAAAGGCCCCTGGTCTGGTGGATGCATCACATCAGCTTTGCCTTCTTGGGTGAGCATCTGGGGAGGGTAGGCTGCAGCCCTTTGTCTGGCAGAGTGGAAGACAAGCCACCAGTGCCTCCCCTTCATTCTTGCACTGTTTCAGGGCAGCGGACTTAGAGGCCTTCTGGGAGTCAGGAGCACCTCCCTAGGAGGCTGAAACAACTCTTCTGCTTTCCTCTGATTCCAACTGTGCTGGTGGGAACAAATTCACAGAGGTGAATTTCATGGCCAATCTGCCGAGCTTTTCCATTTATGCCGTGCCTACACAAGGCTGCCTTGATCTTCAGCTGACCTGAGATGTTCCGCCTGTGACTACTCCCCATGCAAAACAGAGGAGGAATTAAAATGGAGGGTTAAATTTCCACACTCCTAATCATTGGGCATGAGGGGTGGGGGCTGCTGAGAGCTGGGAATCTGTTTACCTCCAGAGAGCCAGTGGTTCCCCATCCTTGAGCTAGAGGCATCCAGGCTGAAGAGCAGTTTCATTATTGCATGCAGGGCCTGGCGGAGGACAGGGGCTTAGAATGTGAGTCTGTTCAGTATTGCGGTTGACTGTGAAGGAGTAGAATGATTTAAGTGTGTGATGAATAGTGTTTATGGATGGTGCAGGAGCAAACAGCCCCTTGGTTTGAAATTATTCAAAAGCTTTTTACCACTTCTAGCCCCCTCCTTTCATTGGCAACAGATGTAAACACACACACCCCTGCAGTTGTTGGCATCTTAACCACATGTCCGTGGATTGAATATGAACACATCCATTGGGTGTAGCTAAGGCCATTTCTGCACTAGCCTGTTATAGCGTGATATTCCGCTTTCAACATCCTATGGAATCCTGGGGTTTGCAGTTGGCCCCTCCCGAAACTGCAAACCCAAGGATTCCATAGGATGTTGAAAGCGGAATAATAGCGCTATAACAGGCTAGTGCGGAAATGGCCCATGTCTTTGGATGATGGCATGGGCTCTCTAATCTGTTTTGGCCACGTGCACACATTGTTGTGCAGAAGGAATATGAGGACGTTCAACCTGTCCTTTTTAATTCCTTCTCTGTTTTGTATGGGGAAGTGATAGGTAGAACACCTGAAGGTGTGGGGGACAGGTGTCAGAAGGGTGATTGCAGCTGCGATCTGATCATTCCTCACAGAAAGTAGAATGTGTCCTTTGAATCTTGTGTTAGAAGTTGTTCCTGTTCATCTTCTACACTGTGCCTGTGACACAACTTTCGTGCATTGATATTAGAGTGCATGAGTGGACCAATCTAGGTTAGAACAGCATATAGAACTTTTTCTTCAAGACAAGTGGTTGCCTCTTATAGGTAAGATGGAGAACTACAGGTTCTAGTGTGATGTGCCCCATATAATCTCCAGGGCTGGAGCTGGCGAAAGTCCTACATTCTCACTGCACCCCAGACATAGGAAGGGAGCTGCGTGTGGATTAAAAATTCTGTCGTAGGCACACATAATGGCATTGCAGGCCTCAACCTGTGTGGACCAATATAAATGGAGATCTGTAATCTTTGTGTTGCTCTTCCCAACCCTACTTCATGTAGTGACTTTTTGGTCTCAGTACTGTACTGTTCAATGGACTCTTAGCCATTTAAGCAATAAATTGCCTAGTATTTTTCTTCTCTCTGGTTGCTGTCTGGGAAAAGGATATTAATCTGTTAGTAGACAAAACAAGAATCTCTGTGTGTGCTTTGATACAGTGAGTCTTCAAACACTTTTGGGGCCACTCTAGTCCTATTCATTTGAATGTCACCATTGTTTAATGTGAAGGTGAGGCATTTCTAATGTAGATGAGCATTCTGCGCTTTGCAGTTGTGCTACAGATGAGCTGACAATAAAAACTGACTTGAGCCCAAAAACATGAGCCAGAAGGTACACTTTGGTGGTTTTCTTCTGTGTGTGTTTATAAGGAAAGTAGCTAGTTCATCCAGGTTTTTTTTTTTAAAAAAAAAACTTATCTCTTTATCATTTCAGTATTTCCACCTTTCCAGCTATAATTGTTTACTGCAAGATTAAGTATTTCTGGAAGGGGAAATGCATCTATGTGCTCCTCGTGTGCTAGTCTTCAATTAAATTGGGATTGGCTCAGTTAAGTTGGTGGCTTGTGCCTCCACCATAAAGTGGATTGTAGCAATGGCATTACTTCTGTTGCGTTCTCATGCCTTTTTAGAGGGGGCACGTGAATGAATAACTGACGAAATGCAAAGAAGGACACGGACTCTATTATATCTGAGAGGATTTCCAGAGGCACAGCTTCTTTTGCCCCGGCTACCGTCAAGAAGCCCTTCCTCTCTACAGTGCGGAGTGTTGCAGGAGCCCTGCTTTCTTCTTCACCGTCTCCTCCTCCTGGAGAGAGGAGGAGGAAGATGGGCATACACAGAAGTTAACTTTAAACTGAGGTCTGTGTTGCGTGTTTTTTAAATCTGTTAAAATGCTCCAAGGGGAGAAGTGTATATCCAATTTATGAATCATAAATAGAGTTGAGTCTTGGGTGTGAAAATCTTCCACAGACTCTCAATTACAGCAGGCCTGAGACCAGGCTTATTCAACAAAGTGTGTTTTGCTTTTTCATATGATCTCCATACGAGATTCCAGGATTGAAGTCACTCCTTCGTAGCTGCTCTGAAGGTACCATCAGTGTACTGCGCAGGAATGTGTGCTCTTGCTAAGTGAAACAATACCTGCTGTTCTGAAAACATCTTGTATTTTTCCCCCATGATAACTCCATGTCTGTTGCTGGTGTTTGAATTTATACTTCACCTCTCCTCATAAGAGTTCAAGGCTGCTGCCAGTCCTGATGATGTTATGAAGGTTTTCATGAGCAATTAGGAGGTGACTGTGGGGAAGAAGTACAGTCAACCCTCCACATTTGCAGATTTCACTTTCCTGAATTTGATCATTTGTGAGTTTCTCCAACCCCTGCCCTTCCCCTCAAGTGCTTCTATTCTGGGGGAACATGCCCTCTTCGCAGCTCCGGTCAGGTCATGCAGCCCTTTAAAAACCTCTGGTCCTCCTCGTGCTCCACCAGCTGCTTCCTGACCTGCAAAGGATAGCCTGTGTCCTGATTTCTCAGCACCACAAACCTTTCCTGATACCACCCCCCCACCCAAGGAAGGGAATGGGGGAGAGCAAGAGAGAAAAGTATAGGGCCACCATGCCAACTCATACCCTTTCCCTCTCCTTTTCCAGTTTGGGCTATGGGTGCCCACTCTACCCACAATACTTTGTGCCCCTTCGCACACACACACATGCACGCACACACACACACTTTTGATACTTAGTTTTCCCCCTTTTGCAGGAGTCCTATGCCCCTAACCCTAGTGAATGTGGATTGCTGACTATAATTAAAGAACGGTTGCATGGGTACTACTACTGGCCAGGGCTGGCTCTACCATTAGGGAAAGTGAGGTGGCTGTCTTGGGCAGAAGATGCAGAGACTGCAGCAAAGCATGTGAGGGGAGAGCTGAATGCCACGGGGCCTGGCCTGCACCCGTCAGGCCATCTTGGCGCATTCAGGTGCAGTGGAGGACTCTGGCCAATTGCCAACGCTGAAGAAAACTCAACCGGCAGTCCAATCAGCTTCTGTACGTGGAGCGGGAAGAGAGGGTGTCATCTTGTTCTTTGCCTCAAGCTGCAAAATGTCTTGGGTCAGCCTTGCGCTGCAGTAGATAAGTGTAATGAAACAAACCTCCATCTTTCTGTATGTGCACACATATTTAGTATGACAAAGGGCTAGTTGGACATTACTGCCTCTTACTGGTAGTATTTCCAACCTCTGTCATTGGGGCCCTACCAAGTTGCCTGAGAATATTAGCAGTCATTGAGCCTGTTACTGTCAAAAACCCGCCAGAGGCATTCTTGCCGTCAGTAGAAAAAACTCACAGCCGAGACTAGGCAGCAGTCTAACAGTCTTTATTGCGGGCAGTAAATCAAGCTAAGGTAACTAAGTCACAGCGAAACGAGCCATCTCTAACAGAGCAGACAAAAAAAGGAACAAGGGCACAGCCCGTTCAGAAGCCGTGTTTTAAGTATACATGTTCAATAACAAGGAGCCTTTCAAACCATAACATATGAACACGGCTGCATGTTCCAGACGGCCTGATTACATTCAGCATTCTCACGGGAAACACTCTTATCCTGCTAGCCTAAACAGATCCTACAAGCGGTTTTGCTTTCTCACCCTCTGGTGGTGGGAAATGTGCCGCAAGGAGTAACAACACACCTCTACACTGTGACAGTTACTGTGACGTGAGCATAACAACGGTGTAAACACACAAAAACTGGCACAACCACTGATCTGTAGGCTCTATGGGACCAGATTTTTCTCCCTTCTCTTTACTTTGAAGGTGAAGAAATAAGGAGATGCTCCTCTTTCTCCAGTTGTGGCTGGGTGTTGTGTTGTTTTGGCTCTGCCCCATCCACCAGAAGGTAGTTTTGATTTTAATGTGCTTTGTGTACCACATGGCAAAATAGTAACAAACACCCTATACCACTAATTAAGATACCAGGTTTTGGGGTCTTGCTGTTAACCTGGCTGTTATCTACTCTACTACCTTTTAAAGGAAACAAGGTTCTTGATCTTCCTATCTCATCTACTAATACATAAAAGTCAAAGTTGGTTTGTCTGTCTGTGTCAGGCGGGCGAAGACCTCGTATGATTGGCTGTGTGAGGCGAGAAGACCTCATATGATTGGCTGCCTGTGAAGATTCTATGGAATCCTGGGTTTGACAGTTTAGGCAGGGGCCTTTAGAATTCTCGGCCAGAGAGCTCTTGGGCCTGGCTGGTTGCTAGGGAGATGAGGCCTAGCAGTAAGGAAGAGGGCAGTGTATTCCCTCAGGAACCCAATCTCTGTATGTCAATAACTCTGTCTACAGTTTGCACTGGAACATATGGGGGAAAAGTTACAGATACTGGACAAGACAGTTCGGGGAATTAGAGACACAGGATCTCAAATCTTTCTATCAAGTATTACCTATGAGAAAATAAAATCCCTGGCCAGGGCAAGTATATAAAGTGAGGCTCTCCAGGAGCTGTTGCTGAACTACAGCTCTCATAGCCCCTTGCCAGTTAGGAATGCTGGGAATTATAGTCCAACAGCATCTGGAGGACATTTTCCAAATCTCTGCCCTAAGAGGAAGTGAGGCTTCTTGCAAGACATAGGCAGACACCATTCCAGCCTTTCCCTGACCTTTCCTTGACCGGACTTCGTTGCCATATAACTCAGGTGAGGGTGGGGTGGAAAGACTGACTGAGGGAAAGGGGTCTCAATAAAGAAGCTTCCGCTGGCCAGTTCTACCCCTTAACCTTCCACTGATTTTCCTGTATCCTGGAATGCAGGAAACAAAGCTAAAGAGGAGGAAATGAGGCTGTGAGAGCTTTTGTTATTTTACACTATGCACTCCATGACAGTATCCTAGCCCTTTCCCCTAAACCTCCTTTTTGTTAGGGAGGAAATATAGGTCCTAGGGAGACTCAGGGTGGGGTGGGGTGGTGAATCGGTCAAACTATCGTAGGGGGCAAGGCCTAGGCCATTTCCGCCCTAGACTGTTACAGCGCTATTATTCCACTTGCAACATCCTATGGGATCCTGGGGTTTGCAGTTGCGGCCCCTCCCGAAACTGCCAACCCCAGGATTCCATAGGATGTTGCAAGTGGAATAATAGCGCTGTAACAGTCTAGGGCGGAAATGGCCTTAGTGAAACACGCCTGTGCAGAGCCTAAATTCAGATGTACAGGCACACGTACAGGTGTGCGTTTGCGTGTGTTGCCTTGCCATGAAGCGAGATAAAACGCAGTAAACGAGAGGGAAGATAATCTCCCTGCTCCACCAAACCCACAAACACCACCCTGCGCTCCGTGAGCAACTCAAACCCTGAAAGAGACCCGGGGGGAAATAGGCGCCCAGCCTGCATTGTCCGAGCCTCTCCGGCGGAGGGCGCCCGTGAGACGAGCACCGGAGCTGGAAGGAAGGCCGCCGGCGGGCAGCGCTTGCGCGTGGAGCGCGCGGGCGGCGCGCGGTTTCCCTCGCTTTCTGTTTCTCAGGGTGGCGTCGCTGCCCCCACGCGGCGGTTCACGCCGAAGCAGAGAGGCCCGTCCGGAGGCCGCTCTCCTTGGCGGGCTCGGACCCCTGGCGCTGGATGGGGGAGCGGGGATGCGGTCTCCGTCGCGGCTCCCCGTGGGAGGCGGCCTGGAAGGCGGGGCCGAGGAGCAGCGCCGGCGGCAGAGGGGCCCGAGCGGGCTGCCCCCGCCGGCGCCCGCGGCGGCTCTCGTGGGAGGGGGCCAGCGGCCCGCCCGGCCCCTGCCTTCGCCTGGTGCCCCCTTCCCGGGGCTTCTGCCCCCTTCCCGGGGCCCAGCGTGGCCCTGGCCGGGAGGGAGGCGCGGCGCTGGCTTGCCGGCGGGGGAGCGGGTCGAGGGGGCGGGCGGAGCCGAGCTGGGCTTCTGGAGCGCCGTGCTGGTACCTGGGTGACTGATGCCGAGGGGCCCTGCGCGCTGGTACTGGGAGGGGCCAGAGGCGCAGACGGGGACCGGTGGGTGGTGATCGCCGCTAGGGAGGAAGAGAGCGAGCAGCGGGAGGCATGTGCCCGTGCGGTGGGGCGCAGAGGACTTTCAGTTAGCAGCAGCCGGCCGCTGAATGCGCCAGCCTTGCTGAGGAGGATGCCCGCTCCGGTTGGCAGTTGACTAAGGGGGCCTCGCGGGCTGCGGCAGTGGGCTCTGGCCGGAGATGGCTGGGCACAAGCGCGTGTTGCGCAGCCTGCTTGCGCTTGGCTTGGCTGGCTGCCTCCTGCTGCCCCTGGCCCAAAGCTGTGGCCCGGGGAGGGGCCCGGTGGGTCGGAAGCAGCACGCCCGGAAGAACCTGACCCCTCTGCAGTACAAGCAGTTTGTGCCCAACGTGGCAGAGCAGACCCTGGGGGCCAGCGGGAAAGCGGAGGGCAAAATCAGCCGCCACTCTGAACGCTTCAAGGATCTGGTGCCCAATTACAACCCTGACATCATCTTCAAGGATGAAGAGAGTACAGGTGCAGACCGGCTCATGACAGAGGTGGGTGCTGCTTGCAGGCTTGGGGCATGTTCAGGTTTCCAGGGCTTAACAGCACTTGAGCCAGGACTCAGCCCTCACATACCTGAAGTAATGCTAAAGAGAAGGGCATGCAGTGGCTACCTTTCCCTTCACTGCTGGTTATACAGGGCAAGTCCTAGTACTCTAGAGATAGGTCTGCTAGATAGAGGAAATCCTTCCCTACCCCGGCATAATACCTATATTTTCAGCCCTATTATATTAAAAAAACAAACAAACACACTAACCACTGGGCTGCCCCCCCCCAACTGTGAGAATTGCTACCGTATTGATGCTCACATAATGAAATGGCCAGCACTGCTAGCTGGTTAGATTCTTACCTAGAAAAACTCTGCCTATGAAGTGAGCCTAGTTTTGAGAATCTGTAATTTTGCTGTTTTATCGTGTTACTGGGGAAGGGTGTAAAGCGGGCAAGAGCTGTAACCTGTTTATTTTCCGGCTCCTTAGTTCATTCAAGGGTCACTCCATTGAGAAAATCTCTATTGACTTAAGCTTTCCATATGAGGAGCACCTTGGCCTGTATTGTGTGTTGGAATCCTGACGAGAGCAGGGAAATAGCGGAGGCTGAACTAGAGGCAGCAGCAGGCAAGCAAGCTGACTGTATCAGTGATGGACTCGGTCTTGGGAAGGGGGCTGTACTGTTCCCAGTGGAAAAGAGTTGTCTGTGTGGTGCTCTCCTTTAGGCTGAATCTGCTGCAGTTCATACCACTTAGTTAATTCAAAATATCTCAGACCCACCAGGAACAGAAGGAAGAATCTAATGCTATAACTGTTTTAATAAATTGCTATGCTTTGCAGGAAATGGGGAATAGTGCAAGTTGTCTTTTTAGGAAGAATAATAATATAAGAAACCATTTTTGAATTTAATTTTGATTTGTGACCCTTCACTTTATTGTAGCAATTAGTCATACTTTATTTTATTTATATCCCACTTTTCTCCCATGTGATCCTCAAAGCAGTTTGCAGTCAGCCCTCCGTATTTGCAGGTTTGACTTTCACAGATTTGATTATTTGCAGGTTTCTCCAACCTCCCCCCCAGCTCAGGTGCTTCTTTTCCAGGGGAATCTTCCCTCTCAGCAGCTCTACACAGCACTTTAAAAAGCTGCCTCTAGTCCTCCACCACCGCCAATGCCAGTTGCTACTTGGCCAGCGAAGGATGGCTCACAGCCCAGTTTCTCAACACCACAAGCCCTCTCCCCACACACCCATGGAAGGAAATGAGCAAAAGAGAGGAAGCATGGGGCCATCGTGCCCACCCATGCCATTTCCGTTTCTTTTCCCTGACCTGGTTTGGATCCTGGGTGCCTGTTCCCCTCACCATACCTCAGCCCCACTCCCCCTCACACACATTCATATTTTGATATTTGTGATTTTTCCACTTTTGCGAGGGTCCTGTGCCCCTAACCCTAGTGAACCCTTGTGAATGTGGAAGGCCAACTGTACACTGCATGTTAAAAAAAATAGTTAAAACAATCTAACAGAAAAAAGTAAAAAGAAACAACAATCCTCTTATAACTTATATTAAGAACCAGCACACCCATTGCACTACCCCACCATTATTTACTCTTAATTTTGTGTCTTCATTTTTTAGGGACTCTTGTGTTGGAAAGATTTGATCATGAGTTGCTTTGAATATTTTAATGGGAAATATAGAAATCTAATAAACCAGTTGATGTTTATGGAGAGAAAATGTGGAATTTAATCGTGTGCCAGTGAGGCAAAAGTGTCCTGTGTGAAGTAAGCTGGACTGACTCTGTAGCCCTACGGAAGAGGTAGGGGTTTACTGTAAACATTACAGCTGGGAGTGTTTAATACCAGAAATAATTGTTAGCGCCCCTCTATTTGCAGGGTGTTGAAAAGCCCCTGAAACTAGCACAATTCAATCACAAGACTGTCTTTGAGCTTTTGTTGAAGTGTCCTAGAATCAGGATGGGAACACCATAACCACTGGATGAGGGGCCAGTGAACTCCTGGCACATGATGAAAAAGGTAGTTGATTCTGCTGACCTCCAAATTTAGCATTAATTTGGAGGTCAGCAGAATCAACTTTCAAAGTGTTACATTTTAGCTAAACAGTCTGTTCCTATGTGGAAAGAATTTCTGATAATAGTCAGATTGCTTAGCTGCTTGTTGTGTCCTGTCCTATGAGGATGATTATTTTTCCTTTAAAAAAAAACTTCCTTTTCCTCTTTGGCTTTGTGATGGTTTGCTTGCACAAAGACATGAAGGTAAGCAAATCCAGAGCAATCAGTCACAATACCCCGATGATCAGAGTCTGCTACACAAAGAGGAGGTGGGGAAAAATTACAACATGCCAGCATGCCTCTAGCTGAACATGTGTGAAGCAAATCAAACCAAACTCTACAGCAGGAGCAATCAAACCCTTGGTGCAGTACAAGGAGCAGTGTTTGAAGCAGAGCATACAGTTCTAGGGGGAGTGGGAAGCCTGGAGCAAAAAGCACACACTTCACACCAAGAGCCAAAAGGTGGCTCGATGGGTGAATGTTTTTTGACAGAGGATCTTCACTGGTTTACAATGGATGCATTCCTCCACTTGTGTGTTCATCCCACACTGGTTTGAGAAAGGTTGCGCCTCAATATTACTTTGCACATGATCTTAGGAGAAGTAGGAGATGTGCAAATACCAGTGCTGGATTTCTACCCCTCACCAAGAGATCTTTTCACTCAGTAATAGGATGTGTGCACAGTGGAGGACTAATAAGGTTAATTCCTATGGCTTCTCAAGACTAGGACAACGTGCAGAACTTTGTCAAAAGGGCACACCTCTCATGGTGCAGCTGTATATCCTTCTCAAAATGAGGTACTACAGTTGAGGCCAGACCAGCACAGAATACAGTTGGACTACTACTTCCCTTGACTTGGATACTATCCCTCCATTAATGCATCCAGTTCAGATGATTGCCAGCATGCATTCATCCTTTAAAGTATTTGAAAATGCAATATCCACTGAAAGGAAGTCCTTTCATATCTCAAATTTCCCAACATGTAGTCAGCTTCTCTTCCAGTATGGTATAGGGTAGGAGTGAATATACTCTGGAACACAGAGAGCCACACCAGCTGAATTTGGGCTCCTCTGGAGTTCTGGAGGATTTTATTGACAAGTGACATGTCACTCCCAGTAGCCTTTTGGGCTGTATTGAGTAAGAGAAACCCCATTAACCAGTGTATTAAACTAATGTGGAATATTTAAAACTGTTTTTGGCTGCAATGCAGAGTTTTTCAGATAGTTTGGGAGGGGTTGCTGGGGATGGAGTTAGTGGGATTTGAAAGGACCACCCTGGAGCCACCCCAGCTCCATGTGACCCTTAGATTACACAGTTCTTATCCTAGTTATTGAGAAGGAAAAGCAGAAATGCCATGAACAGTGCTTCCCTGGGCTTGTTCTAGTGGCAGCTTGGCAGCTAGAAGTTAATCTGTGCATGTCATTGTCTTACAGAATTCATTGCTGAAAGATATGATGATAGCCAGTAGCTTAGAAGGGTTACAGGGAGTTAGACAAATTTATGAAGGCTAAGTCTGTTAGTAGTGAAAGGCGTGTCTAAATACACAATTTCTGTATTTCGAAGAAATATTGCCTACTGAATATTGGTTGCCGTGAAGCAAAAGCAGTAGAAAGGTATAGCCTTCCTACTTACCATGGGGGAGGTGTCGGTGAGCCATTTTCAGAAGCAGAGTCTAGGCTAGATCAGTTCTCAGCCTTTGGTTCTCCAGAAGTTTTGGACTTTAGCTGCCAGAGGCCCCTCCTACAATGGTCAGCAATCAGCAGTTTTGAAGTTGAAGTCCAAAATATTTGGAGGGCTACAGATGGAGAACCAGTAGGCTAAATTGACCTGTGATGCGGTACCAGGACTCTGCCAAACAAGTATCATTTTTTAAACAGGTCACTAGATGGTGGCAATGACGTGAATGTCATTTATTTAGATTTCAACAAAGGATTTGCTAAGGTCCCCCATAATATTTTGATTAGCAAACTGCGTAAATGTGGAGTAGATGGAAACACTGTCAGATGATGCATAATTGTTTGGAAAACTGTGCTCAAGGAGTTGTCATCAAAAAGTTGCATTTCAAACTGGAAGGAGGTCTTGAGTGGGCTGCCTCAGAGTTTTGTCCTAGGGCCATTATTCTTCAATATTTTTGTCAATAGCTTAGAGGATGGGGTAAAAGGAATCCTTATCAAGTTTGCACAGGACTAAGAGGAGTGGCTAACACATTGGAAGATAGGAAGAAGGACCTAGACAAACTAGAAAATTGGACAGAAAGTAATAAAATTATATTAACTAGTGAGAAATGCAAAATTCTAGATTTAGGTAAAAAAAAAGAACTCAATTCACATGTGTAGGGTAGGAGACACATGGTTCAGCAGTACTATGCATAAAAATGACCTTGGGATTATTATTGATCATAAGTTGAACATGAGCCAACAGTGTGATGCTGCAGCAAAGAAGGCAAATGCTATATTAGCTTGCGTTAATGGAGGGATAGTATCCAAGTCAAGGGAAGCAGTAGTCCAACTGTATTCTGTGCTGGTCTGGCCTCAACTGTAGTACCTCATTTTGAGAAGGATATACAGCTGTTTTCTGCTTTTTGGTGGTCCACTTTTCAACAATCCATTCATTTGACCCTTTTCAGTTATAACCAGAACCCATACATTTGACATGTGGTCTGCTTTTTCGACTTGTTTCGTCATGTTTCCACAATGTTCCATGCATTTTGGCAACCACTCACTTTTCAATTCATACTTATAAGAAGAGCCTTACAAAAAAAAAAAAGACTGGATTCCACATTTTGATGGTTTTTGGATTTAGACAGTGCTCTGGTCCCTAACCTGTTGAATACGCCAGGGATGCCTGTAGACAAGTTGGAGCAGCTTCAGAGAAGGGCAACAAGGATGATAAGAAGTGTGGAGAACAAAACGTAGGATGGAAGGTTGAAGGAGCTGGGCTTGTGCGGCTTGGTGAAGAGAAGGCTGGAGGGCTACAGGATTGTACTCTTTAAATACCTCAAGGGCTGTCACAGAGAGGAGAGGGCAAGGCTCTTCTCTGCTACCCCAGGGGACAGAACCAATTCTAATGGTTTGAAATTACAGGAGAGTAGATTTTGATTAAATGTCAAAAAGAGCTTCATGACAGTAAGAGCAGTTCAGCAATGGAACCAATTGCCTAGAGAGGTCTCCTCCTCAAGAAGTCTTATAGGACAGTCTGGACAGCTACCTGCTCGGGATGCCTTTAACTGGAGATCCTGCACTGAGAGGAGATTGGACTCAGTGGCCCATGAGGCGTCTCCCAGCACTGTGATTCTGTGACTCTTCTTATACACTGTGAGAAAATGTTTGCTAAGGGGAGACACAGTGGTGATATGTTCTGGTGTACCTCTTTACTTTGTTGTTGTTATGCGCCTTCAGGTTAACTCCAGCTTACAGCGATCTTCTCACAGGATTTTCTTGGCAGGATTTGTTCAGAGAGGGTTTGCCATCACCTTCCTTTAAGACAGAGAGTGTGACCTGTCCAGGATCACCCAGCTGAGTGGAGATTCAAACTGCAGTCTCTGAAAGTCCAAGTTTAGCACACAGATCACTACACCACGGTGGCTGTCACCTTAAATGTTGTTTTCCCAATTTCTCTTTGGAAAATTTAAAGGTTTGCACAAATTCCCTCCTTCACCATGGTCACGAAGGATCTTACAAATTGGGACTGTAGGCCTGCATGCCTGTGCATATATGTGAAAGTGAAAGAATGAGAAAAGTTCCCTCCCACACCTTATGTTTCTACCAAAATACATTTTTGAGATCCCCATTCCTTTGAATATGAACAGAGAACAAAATTGCTTCTAGCTTTCTTGGTAGCACAAGCTTGCATATCTGTTTTTTCCTAGGAGGCCAAATACAGTTTTGTAAAATTTTGCTATCTCCCTGGAACTGAAACAACAACAACAACAACCAGAAAGGGGGTAGCCAACTAAATGTGCCCCCATCATATGCAAAAAGGGACATGATCTATATTATGTCACTGAAATTTAATTCAAGGAGACAATGTCTTTCTGTAATGCCATAGTGGTATCCAGTATACCTGAAACATCAGCTGTTCTAGCTTATGAAAGAGGAGAAGTGATCAAGCAGTGTGCTGAACTGTATCTCTGACATAAGGGATGTTACCATAAAGCATTTTGGGGGGAAATTCAGCCTGTGGGCTCCATGGGGCCCCCAGACTCCCCAATTTTTGGATTTTTTCCCCCCAAAATGACTTTGAGACAAAATTTCACCCAAATGCCAGAAAAATACCAGCAGTTGAGTAGATTTGGCTTTCCCACTCCCCAGAACATACTAAGTCGTCCCCCTCACCGATATCTGCTTTTGGATGAAGTGGTGCAATGCCACTTCTGGTGTGCCACATTGTGCCATTGTGCTTGGTCCACACCCCCTATGTTGTTGCCCATTCCTGCCATAAATCATGACCAGCAGATCTTACCTAACAGAAGTTATATGCATTTCTGATTATTGTATAGTAATAGTTCAACAATCTTAAACCAAAACATTTCAGAAGCTGGCTCCAGAAAACATTCAACAAACAGTACATACTTTTATGTAAAAATAGTTTTATGACCAACCACTAAAGCAAGTAAAACCAATATTCTAGAAATATTCTAAATTAATTTTTTCTTAAGACACCTTAAAATTAATGTTGTGTATGTACTTTCATATATCGAACTGTTATTTTAAAATTTCAATTGGTCCTCCGTATCCATGGATTCTGCATCCATGGACTCAAGTAACCACAACTTGAAAACATTCAAAAACAAAAAAATTAAAAAGCAATTCTTTTGAGTTGTCTGCCATTTCATATGAGGGATGCCATTGTATATAATGAGACTTGAGCGTTCATAAATTTTGGTATTCACAGGAGATCCTGGAACCAAACCCCAGTGGATACTGAGGGCCCACTGTATGCATTTGAAAGCGTGCATGTCTGTCCTTCAAATGCAGCAGTAAAAATAACTTGTGGAAAAGAAAGAAAATGAGTGGCTTGATTTTTGGTTGTTCCTGAAAGTATTGTCCTCCCTCCACATTTGCAGGTTTGACCTTCATGAACTTGATTATGCGCAAGGTGCCCACTTGCCTTCTCCCCCATTCTGCCCCTCCCATTTCCCTGCCTTTTGCCCAGTTGTGCCTTCCTTCCTTCCACAGACCTGGGCAAAAGGCAAGCAAATGGCAGAGGGCAGCCCCTTGCACGTGCCTTCTCCGGTTGTATCGGTGCCTTCTCCCATTCACTTACCTATTGTCTGGGTGCGTGGAAGGAAGTGCGCCCAGGCAAAATGCAAGTGAAATGGGGGAAGGCTTGTGTGGACACGTTCTCTGGGTGCACTGCTGACTCCTCCTATTCGCTTGCCTATTGCCAGGGTGCCTGGAAGGAAGGTGCCTGGGCACAGTGCAAGCAAATGGGGAGGAGGAGACCTTGAGGGGAATGGGAGGGGGGGCATTCACTTGGGTGTGGGGGGAATTATTTGTTTTTTAAAAATTTTCGTGAGAATTCTGCACCCCAAACTGCAATGAAAATCAAGGAACTACTGTATGTTCATATAAATTGTGTGTGTAATCTTTGTAGTCTTGTTTTTAAAGGAGGCCTTTTTGGCAGAAATATGTTGGACTTTTAAGAAACAGAAACTAACTTGTTGAGACCAGGTCTCCTTTTTTTGGTGTGTTTGGTGGATACTTTTGTGGCTTTTTACTTGTGTATCCTTCAGGTTTCTGTTTGCTTGCAGTGTTTGGATGGTGCTGGAGGAAGAGAAGCTACCTTCAGTATGGAGGCCTCTCCTGGCAGATATTATATGATCCTGTTTATTGTGTGTAAGGGGTCCTGTGTGGTGTGTGAATTGTTCAGGAAAGAGGGCATTGGAGGAAGGAGTGGAGAGAAGGGATTGTCTCCCTTTGGGACAAGGATGTTTCACCTTTTGTGGACAGAAAGTTGACTCCATTCCAGTTTCCGGCTGCTGAGTCACAATGTACCATCTGAAGGCAGGGTGGGTGAAGGTTGGCAGCAGACATTTGGACTGTGAATAACGACGGGGGAGTATGGAGAACAAAGAGAAGAATTGCAGGAAAGTTTGCTGGCTCCTCTGGCACATAGGAAAGTCCCCTAAATGGAGACAGGGAACTGAGTGATGTGGGCTTGAAGCTCTAGTACAAATACTCATTAGGATGATTCCATTAAGTGCATTTTGCTTATACTTAGGAGATGACTAATAATATCACTCTGGGCCAAGCAAGGCGTCATACTGAACGGAAACCCTGGTTTGCTTTGGCCTTTCAGTTTTTTGTATGTTTATTGTATTTCCTGTAGTGTGCAGGAAATAGTTTTTTTTCCAAGTGTGTTGGTTACTCCCTGCTTTTCAATGCGCTTTCTGTCTTTCTATGGCTCCCTAAAGTTTGGATTATGCAGCCTGCTCAGTACCTGCCTATGGCCTTGCTTCCTAACATTGAGCTAACTAGATGCTGTCATCATTCCTTTCTGCTTTACCAGGCCCATTTTCAAATAAATCATCATACAATATAAGAGCTCTTGATCAGAAGTCTTTCCTCACACAAATCTTTGTGAAACAAAGTATTTCGGTTATTTGAACCATCTCTAGTCCATCTTGCATTCTGCCCATTTCCTCTCTTTTTTGTGGTTTTCATTTTACACTGCTTTCCTTGTGGTTTGATTGGGTTTAAAGGTAAGCTTGAGGTTTAGTTTAGTTTTAGTTTATATTGTCATTGTTAAATCCTCTTCACGTTCAAAAGAAATAGCCAGTTGTCCCAGCTGTCACAAGTGTCAAACTATACTGAGCTGATACTATGGTCCATGCATGCCTCCAGAGAAAAAAGTCCCAGTGAATTTCATATGGCTAACCCCACAGTGAAGTGTGTGTAGAATTGTAGTCGATAGAAAAAGAGAGTAACCA
The DNA here is from genome assembly GCA_948472985.1 of Iguana delicatissima. Classification (NCBI taxonomy): domain Eukaryota; kingdom Metazoa; phylum Chordata; class Lepidosauria; order Squamata; family Iguanidae; genus Iguana; species Iguana delicatissima. The sequence goes on along the minus strand of CAOKZL010000159.1, from coordinate 2,224,365 downwards.
TTTAAAAAAGAAAGAATTGGGACACTTGAAGGACAAGACATAATCTGTGCTCTAAACCACAGGCTGCTTGTGAAGTCAGGTAGGGCAGTGGTAGCAAGACAGATGGCATGGCGTAGTGGTTTGAGTGCTGGACTGAGACCCTGGAAACCAGCGTTCGATTCCTCATTCAGCCATGCAAAGCCACTGGATGATCTTGGGCACATCACATACAGTCAGCTCCAGAAAACCCTGCAGTAGATTTGCCTTAAGGTGTCCATAAATTGGAGATAACTTGAAAACACAAACAAGTGGTAGCAGGTCTGGGAGCCTGCTCCTGGGATCTTCCAGAGGCTACAAGGACTGCCAAAAATGTCCCCTTTTCCAAAAAGGAGCATTCCAGAAAGACTGGAGTAGTCAAGGGCTGCAAAAACAGGGTGGAGGGTACATGTAGTCCCAAGGATAAATTTTGCTCACCCCTGGGGTGGAGATGAGAGGGGTGAAGAGCAGGCACAGAGTATTGGATAGGGAGGAAAAGCATCTTGTTCATGTTTGTTTTAGGCAGTCTAGAGGCTTGGAAACCATTGTTCTTATGTAGTACCCTCTATTGCAGTGGTTCTCAACCTGTGGGTCCCCAGATGTTCATGGACTTCAGCTCCCAGAAGCCCCAGCCACTATGGTCAATGCTCAGGGCTTCTGGGAGCTGAAGTCCACAAACATTTGGGGACCCACAGGTTGAGAACCACTGCTCTATTGTGTCTCATCTCTTTTAAAATGACCTTAAGAAACAAACATTTTTGTCTGGCCCTCAGTCCATGTTCTCTACGTCCTTTTGTCGGCCTTGACCCCTCTGAGAAACAGAATGATTTTATTTGGGGGGTTTTTTAACTCAAAAAACATCACATTGCATTTAAACACATGGATTTAGAATTGTTGTGGTTGTTGTTTTCAGATTAATTTTGGATGGTTTTTGCTGTTTAACGGTGGGTAGGGAGTGGGGCAGTGGCTTCAGCTTATGTTCTTAGCCTGTCAGCCACAAAATATCTGATCTGCAGGATTGCACAGCTGGGTGCGACATTGCATGCGTGCCCTTGGTCTTGCATTCAACACCGAAGCTTAAAGGAGGAACTAGAATATATATATGTCCTTTCCTTTGGGACAGGGCATGAGTATAATTTTTGAAAAGAAGGACCTGAGTCCTTAACCTTCTGTAATATGCTCCTTTCCCCCCATCCTCTGTTAGCTTGGGGCAGCCCATCCATTGCTATTTGGACATCTGGCTGGGGAATGTTTCATGAGTACAGTGAGGAAAATGAATGGGTGTGTGTGGGTGGAGTGATGATTATTCTAATTAAAAGGCCTTCCAGCAGGCTTCCAAGCTTCATACCTCCCAGCAGGATGTAGTCAGCATAGATGAACCAGTCACTTAATTCTGAGGCCTATGGCTTGCCATGCTCCCTCCGCCCCCATAAGCTCTGCTGGCTGGATGCTGAAGGACTCCCCAGTGGGAGTATGGGGGGGGATTGGTCAGCCCTGCAAGGTCCCATCTATGACACGTCCTACGGTGCCCTTTTCCCCCTGCACTGACACCAGCCCAGGGAGTGTGGTGCAGCTGAAAGAGTTCTTTGTGGCAAAGTTGATGATTTTGCTGTTATTACCCGAGGAGTTTGAATTCTCGCCGAGTTAAGTAATTCTGGGCCTGGAAAACAGCTATTGTCCTTGGGCCCAGGAGCCGATGGGAAGCGTCTCAAATTCCTCTTTGGGCTTCTAGTATGTTCCTTTCACTATAGATAAGGCTATGTTCCCTTTTTCTCAAATGCCACTGCACCCTGCTACACTCAGTCCCCTTCTCCTCACTCTTTCTAAGAGGTGAGGTTGTTCTATGTGTCCAGATGTGTTTTTGGGATCAGGATGAGGTTTCTAATAGGTTAATGTTGCAGGCGGATCAGTATTCATGACAGAGGTAGCCATCTGTTGTGGAGGATCCAGAGAGAAACCTTGTGGGGAACAGTCATTGAATTAAGATACAGGCGTCACAGTGATCCTGTGGCTTGAAAGAGAGTAAAACTTCTGGGTGACACAGCTTTTATCATTCTCCCGTTATCTGGACTTCAACCCTTGTTTCAAACTGCACTAATTTTGCATCATGAGAAAATCAGAGAGTTGTATTCTCTGTCCTTCCTTCCTTCCTTCCTTCCTGTCTTTTTTTTAAAAATCTGTCTCTCATATATTTCTTTCTTCTACTTCATTACATAGCTACTTCAACTGAACCTTAGAATGGAGGGAGAGATCTCTAAATAACTGGTTGTTTCGTCCCGCAAGCTGACTGCATTTTGGCTCTGTGGGAAAATATCCTTATACAAACACACATGATTGTTTTGTAAGTCATAGGAATTATGTGTGTATGTGGTTGCATACATATTAATGATGAAAGATTATAAAAGAATATGAGGCTACTTCATAAATTTTGCAAGAGTAAACAAATATGTCATTGAATGTGTCTTCAACAGGATGTTGCTGCTGATCACAGCTACTTTACTACTGTAGCTATAATAAATAGGTGCTTCACAAATGTGACCATCATGCATAGTTTTTAGATCTACAACTAAGAAAATTTAAATATGCTCCTAAAATATGATGTGTGAAGCAACCAGTATATGGAGGATCCAGAGAGTATACAAACTTTAGAGCTACGTATACTGAACTTTCAGTAAATTGAAAATCTCTATCAAGAAAAATTGAACTTCTTTGACCTGCGTAAGTTATGCAGATTCATTTGCACATTATGCTAATTCTGTTTCTCATAATTTATAAGGAAGTATTTCATTTCACTCTTGATCACCACAGGTCTCCTTATGGTTTCAAAAATTCACTAGGCATTGCTTCTTTCAAGCTTATCTTGATAATCCTGAGGGCTAGAAACTTATCATTTAAAAATGAAAGCCAAGACTTTCAGGACAGTTAATGCAATCCTGTCCTAAATAACCACACTTTGTCTGTGCTTCTGTGAAATTGCAGGATACCAAGAGCTCCGCGAACAATGCATAGACATTTCAATATACTTCCACAGACATTCTTACCACCGTTTTGAGGGAACATGGTATGGCATAGAACTGTCACTTTGTAAGGTATTTGAAAAGCTCTTGTCTGGGCATACCATGCAGTAATATCTCAAGCGTTCTCAGATTGACTGCATGCGTAGCAAACAACTGTCCAAGCCTCCCGAAATGTAACTAATGGTGTACCTTATTTAAAGACTTAGGGTCCTTCTAGGCAAACAGTTGATAGTGCAACAAATGTGCCTTTGTCCCACATTATTTCTGTCTGATCCAACATGCAGGTGTCTTTCATTAGACCTTTCTTTTGCAGGTGTTTAGACATCCCTGTTCTTTAATCGAGAGAACGCAGGTCTTCCCTTGGCCAGCATATACATACACATTGCTGTTGTGAGTGCTGTGTGGAATGCAGTTGCACAAGACCAAGAGTTATCTGTCGGGCAGTCCTTGGTATGATCGTTGTTCCCCTCCACCGATATGCCCATGTCATTCTGTGATTATGTTTTTTTTTCTTTTTTTAATGTCCTCATTTGCTGGGAATATGATACTTCCTGACTTTAAGTTTCCTTAATATGTAAATTTAGAGCATGTAAAATAGAGCTTGGGGTTGTTGTTGTTTTTAACGGCAGCTCTCAAAATCACCTGACCACTGGACATGCTGGTTGGAGAATATTTGGAGTTATTGTCCAAGGGAGTAGCTTCTGGAAGAAAGCCATTGCTGGGCTGCTTACTCCACACTAACATCCAGCTTGGTACTTGCAGCGTGGGAGGGAAAGCAGGAAAAGAACTCGTGTACAACATGGTTATTCCTGTTTCTGCAAGGCTACGCCTTCTTTGTGAGATGGGGACAACGGTTCACTATTTGTGGGCTACAATTAATGCCAATACAGTGATAAATCTTGGTGTTGTCTTTTTATCACACAAGAATGATTTTCACTGTTGCGGCTGCCCCTGAGGGACCACAAGAGCGGAGATGAGTGTTTCATCTGTCCTTGGGACAACCTGATTAGCCTCCACTTCATTTTTCCAGGTCCCAGTAGGGGGCACTGTAAGAATTTGGTCAGGAATGGTGGGCATCCTAGGGAACTCTGAGAGATCAGTGTTACAGCAAGAGGTAACTGTACAGTGGAAGGTCGAGGCGAGAAAATGTATACAAGAGCAACTTTCACCTTTTCCTCCAGGTTGCATGAATTACAGTGTTCTAGCTGGGAACTGCTGCTGAAGAACAAGTTCTTGGCTTGGCTGAGCTCAGTATGGGGGTGGGTAGGACATGCACCTGAGGGAATATATAGCAGGATATTGCTCAATCCAATAATCTTTCTATCTCACCCTGTATAGACTAAAACAGGTTAATTAAAAACTAGATAATGAATCAGAATGTGTTTTTCTCAGGGCAGCTGGTAACCCAACCATCAGTGTTCTTTCCACATGGCTGCTCCATGCAGGAGGTGGGCTAATCCCAAAGAGTTAATGGTTAATTGTCAATGGCCAGGAACCCCTCACCCCCTGCTTTGAAAGGCTTGGCTTTTGTTTTTCTTGGTTGTTTTTATAAACAGATTATGCAGCAAATGGGTGGGAGGAAGGTAGAATGTAAGCCTGTTTTAGAAGCAGACAGAAATATATCCAAGAAAATACTTGCATACTTTCACACCAGGTTACCTTTCTATAACATATACACACTGCTTTCTGGGCTTCTGGGAACATTGTCGTTTTAATTTCTTGATTCTTGATTCAAAGATGCTTATTGTTAAATTGATTACCTCACCAGACTCCTACTAATGCAATATCTGATCATTAAACTTAAAAACAGCACAGAGCAAAGAATGAAATGTGAGAGAGTCTATATAGGCTTGCTGTTAGTAATGTCCTCTCTTATCTAGACTGCCAGCTGGCCCAACTACAAGAGCTCCGGGCAATGAAGGATGCTTTTACATTCACAAGATGGGGAAAATTTTTAAAAAATAATATTATATTTATTTTAGTTGATGAATTTGCACTACTACTAAAACTTGCATTAATCTTGGCCAGCAAATGTGAATCTGAATCTGAATGAGAAACTCTTAGAGTTCTTAGAGCCCAGCTTAGAAATGCCCCACAATCTCATGGAAGCCACCAGAGAACGTCACTGAATCCAGTCATGTTTCCAGGATCTTCCAGGACCTGACAGAGATTTAACATGGGATCTTTTGCACACAAAGCATGAGCTACACACCTTCCCCTGGGGATGAAGGGACCTCAGCAAAATCAAGGGAATCCTGGGTTATGCACAGGTGCCATAAATGTCTGAAACATCCTGTTTTATTCATACCATCCGTGCCCTAGATGAGTCTACTAGCCCCTCAAGCCCCTGTTGCTCTGACAGTGATGCCCATGCACATTAGGAGCAGGCAGGCAGCCTTCATGTTTGCAGCATCTGCTCTCTTCTGTTTTGCCAGAACCGCAAGATTCATCAACTAGGCTCTCCTGACTGCTAGAGCCCGAACATTTGTTCTGCATACCAGAACGGAATGGAGCTCCCAGGTCTTCCTTACATCCACTCCTGGCTAGCTCCAGATTTTCCTCACTTCAGCAGTATAGGTTAGAGCTGCTGCGGGACAAGGGAATAATTATGATATTGCCACCATGAAGCAATTTGGAGGTAGAAGTCAGGGGGGTGAGCTAAGTTAGTCTGTTGCAGAAATGCCTGGCTGAATGAATGAATGAATGTTTTGAAGTACCTGAAAGACTAACATGTTTTGTTTTGCATAAAGTTTCATGGACTATAGACCACTTTGTCAGGAGATCAAATGAACTTGCTCTTTAAGGTGCCACAAAACTTTGGCCATTTCCTCACTAGACTATTATAGCGCGCTCTTTCCACTTTCAACATCCTATGGAATCCTGGGGTTTGCAGTTCAGGGAGGGGCCACCTGGGCTCTGGATACCATTCAGTACCTGGTTCTGTGACTGACATTCGTAGGTGGGGATGGGGAATGATGAAAGTAGATCATGAACTAAATCCCAATGATGGTGCCCTCTTGGTAGCCTGCCTGTTCCGTTGGCTTTTTTTCTTGAAGCAAAGCTTCTGTTCTTTTCCTACCCCTCTTTTGCCATTTAAAACTACTCTATAAATGGTAGCTATTTTCTTTGTATTATATTTACATCCACTGGGGACAGGAACTGAAATTACACACCCAGTTTCTCAGTGGCCGCCTCCATCTGATGGAGCAATAATATGTATCAGGCCGCATGGGAATATGTTGTTATTGTTGTTCTCATTCTTTCTTGTTCACTGGCCCCTCTCCCTTTCAGATTTCCCTATGCTGTGCATTGTTTTGAACGCTTTATGTATGGAATATCTAGTTCTATAGCAGGGTTGAAATCCGCCTTCTCAGGTGGTCCATGGCCCATCTCAGCACTGGATGCTCGAGTGGGCTGGTTGTTGTGGCTGGAAAGAATGGTAATCTTTATTCCCCTGTCTGTTCTTCGTCCAGACTGGTTTTTCATTCAGCTGTTGCTGCCTGTGTTTGGGCTATCAGTGGAATGGAAGTCCTTGCTGGAGGGGTGAGGTTGAGCCTGGGAGCTTATCACTGCAGGTTCTTTTGTTGTTTTCCTAGTCAGAGGGCTAAAAGACGCTCTCTTGTGGCATTGTAATGTATATCTTAGGAGTGTGCTCCTGAACTGTGCATATGGAGGGTCTGTGTTGAATTCTGTCACAATGTTGTGCCATCCCAGCACATTGCCACATGCTGGTTTGTGTTTTCTCTGCACAGACATTGAGGGGCATAATTGGTGCCAAGAATTAGCTGCCAAGATTCTATGTTTTCTCTGCTTTTCTACTGGTATTGTTTTACTTCTCTGCTGTAAGTGTATGGGTTTTAGGGTTACCTTGCACCAAGATGATGCATGACATTTAGCTGTAATAGTGCTTGGAAAAATTACTTTTTTAGACTATAACTCCCAAACTGCATGGCCAGTGGCTTCTATAGAGTGGAAATTCTGGAGACTGTAGTCTGAAAAACCTCCAGTTTTTCCAGACTCTTGGCATAGCGGGACTATGGAATTGGCTGGTAAGACCTGGATAATTTTTTATGTGTAACTACGGCCATTTCCACACTAAAGTGTTATATTGCTATTATTATTATTTGCTAAAGTGCAAACCCCAGGATTCCATAGAATATTGAAAGTGGAATAATAGCACTGTAACAGTCTAGTGCGGAAATGGCTGTAGATGAGTGTGGAAGAAGTTTTATCGTGGGGCAGGAGCAGGCAGCCAGGAAGAAAATGTGTCTCTGAATGCCTGATGGCTTAGAGCACACCTCATAGGCTTAAGAGAGTGTTTTAGGTTGACTGACAGACTGTGATAGAAGTGAAATGAGGTCAGCAAATGACAGACACTGAAAATAAGAAGAAGATGTCCTAATTAACTCTTAGATAATTAGATGTTGAAGAGAGATAACTGTATTAGTTTTTTTCAGCATAAAAAGGGAATTGAGGGGAGGAGAATCTAGCAGCATCTTTAAAATTCATTATTTTAGCATGAGCTTTTGTGGATTTCAGTCCACTTCCTCAGATGAGTAACCAGATAATTAGATGCACTACAGTTATGCTCCTCCTCATATGAAACGTGAAGCAGCAACATCTTAATTGGCCTAAGCCTTAGACAATGGACAAACAAGCAAACAAAACCAAATCTTGGCCTTCCCAGTGTTCTCTAGATTGAGGCTGCAGGCTTCTCTGCCACACATTATTGGTTCCCTGTTGTTAATATCCTTCCTCCACATTTTTGCCCCCTGCAGCGTTGCAAGGACCGAGTGAATGCCTTGGCCATCGCCGTGATGAACATGTGGCCGGGCACCAGACTGCGTGTGACGGAGGGCTGGGATGAAGATGGGCACCACCTGCCTGATTCTCTGCACTATGAGGGCAGGGCCTTGGACATCACCACCTCTGATCGTGACAGAGAGAAATACGGCATGCTGGCTCGCTTGGCTGTAGAGGCTGGCTTTGACTGGGTTTACTATGAATCCAAAGCACACATTCATGTATCAGTGAGAGCAGGTAAGAAGAGCCACATTCCTAGCCATGGAAAAGGTGCGTTGGGGTGGGGATGTAGAGGCCATAGAAGTGGTATAGCAAGACCTAAAGATCAGACCCTGGTCTGGGAGAAGAAGGGTTTGGAATCTGTGGTGCTCTGCGTGCCAGTGGTCTACAGCTCCCATTATCCTCAGCTATTGACCATGCTGGCCGGGCCCAGTGGCAGATGCAGCTAAATGCTTTTTGGTGGCCACAGATTCCCCCACGCTGCTTTACAGAGCGCTGCTGTAAGGAATGGGAGCAAGAACAAACATGGCCGTTTTTGCAACTTCAGGCAAACTATTCTAAGTGTCTCTTGTTCTGGAGCTGGAGCAAGAGGCTTCTTTCCTCATTAAGTGCATTAACTCAGGAGTGGGAGTTGCACATGTGGCCTTTGGAGGTGGGTCAGCTGTGCCCCTTGAGACCCACCCAACCCATCCAAAGGCCCTGACAGTCCTCAAAAAATTTTGGCAAAAAAAGACAGTTTTTTTAGCCCCAAACATCCAGTTAAATGCCTCAAAATCCCTTTGTGAGCCCATAGAGTACTCTTTGAGGTGATTCACTATCCCATTCAGTGGCCCCCCCCCGCTACAGCCTGAAGCCAGGTGATGTGTTGCACTTCCAGTTGTGACCAGGACAATACCCTACAGCCCTTCAGAGCTCTGGAGGAGACAGAAATGGGTTGGTATGGCCCTCCAGGCTCTGGAACATGCATTAATCTTTAGACTTCTTGTTCCTTCTGTAGACCCTTCACGTACCAACCTGCCTTCCCAGCCTAGGCAGCAACAGAGCACTTGCCTTTGTATCCAACTTCTTTTTCCTTCCCTGCCAGCCTAAACTCACACTTGCCCCACCTCTGCTGGGTTTCCCACTTCTGTTGTCCTGTTTTGGCTTTCCTTTTGGTGTTAGGAGTCCCTTTCTTTTGCTCCCTGCCATTAACAAATAGGAGCTGTCTAAATGCTGAGGTGGCGCAGCAACAAGGAAATTTACTTCTCCCCCTCATTTGTTCTGTGCCTTCAAGTCATTTTCAACTTATGGTGACCCAAAAGCAACCCTATCACAGGGTTTTCTTGGCAAGATTTGTTCAGATGTCTCTGAGGCTGAGAGACTGTGACTTGACTAAGGTCACCCAGTGGGTTTCCACGGCCAAGTGTGGAGGGGGTCATTTGAACTCTGGTCTCCAGAGTCTTAATCCAGTCTTCAAACCGCTATAGCACACTGGCTCGCTCCCCCTCTTACTGTAGAAGAAATGCTGCTTGGGACTGTCCTAGGGCAGAATTGGCCTTGAACCAGAGACAAAAACTCCTGCATTCCAGTTGCAGCTCCAGGAGATGCCAAAACATGGCAGGGGAGTTGGGACTCTTCGTTCTCATCCACACAACTAGAGACTCAAGCCAATGGGCTGGAAGCCAACTGTTGGCACTTCTGACGCTATCTTTTTCTGCTCCCTTAGATAACTCCATGGCAATTCGGGCTGGTGGCTGCTTTCCTGGGGATGCAGCCGTGACTTTACAGAGTGGTGAGAAGAGAGGTCTCTCAGAACTTCGCCGTGGGGACTACGTGCTCAGTGTTGATCAGAGTGGGCAGGTGACACCTAGTGAAGTTTTGCTGTTCCTCGACCGAGACCAGCATCGGCAGGCCACGTTTGTGGCCATTGAGACGGACAGCCCCATGCGCCGGCTGCTCCTCACACCCTCGCATCTCATCTTTGCTGCACAGGATCCAGCCAACAGCACAAGAGACTTCTTTCCAGTCTTTGCCAGCCGGGTGCGTGTGGGGGACTCAGTGCTGGCATACCAGGATGGCAGCTCTTGGTTGCACCCTGCCCAGGTGGTCCACGTATGGCAGCAAGAGGGCACTGGGGTGTATGCTCCTTTGACTTCACATGGCACCATTCTGGTCAATGGGGTGCTGGCTTCATGCTATGCTGTACTTGAAAGCCACCAATGGGCCCATCGTGCCTTCACCCCACTGCGCCTTGTCCATGGCCTCTTCTCATTGCTGCCTTGGAAGGGTGAGGCTAGGAACTGCAGCACCCAGGAGATGGGCATGCACTGGTACTCACAGTTCCTGTACCAGCTGGCACAAAGTGTGCTGGGTCAGGATACCCTTAACCCATAGAGATGTGCCTGGCAATTTGTTTGCCCTGCAGATAGAAACTCATTCAAGCCATAGGGACAAGGTGTCTGACACTGATTTGGTCCTGCACCCGTCTTGGTCTTGTCTAGGTAATGGCCACATAACTGATGGCTCCTTGAAACATGAGCATTTGAAGCTGCAAGGGAGCACAAACTGGAGGTAGAGGTGGGGAGAGAAGGATGAAGCAACAGAGGAAATGGCCTGTGTGTCTGTAGAGGTGGAGTGTATGATTTAAATCAACTGATATGAATGGTCCAGGGTAAGATGTAGATGGCAGACATTGAGCTAATTGCAGATGTGTTCTTAGAGCCTGCAGCTGCCCACAACACTCCTGTGTTCCTCCTCTAAATTTAGCACAAGAGTCATAAACCCCACTGTCTTTCATTTTAGAGAGGTGAGATTATTTTTTTCTATTTCCCTCTGTTGTCCCGCAGTCTGCTTGATAAGCATTTAAAAATAAAATAATGGCTATTCCCTGCTCCCTTTTCAGCTGCTTAACTTGGACAGCTGAGGGAGAATCATGGAGGGATTGAGCAGAAATATTATCTGGTGGGTTGGCGCAGTAGAGTTTGGGATGGACGTTTCTCCCAGGCCTGGAGAGGTACATTGTAGAGTGAACAACAACCAAGGAGTTGGGTCAGCTGCCCCCTTTTTCTGAAGGCAACCAACAGTGTCCATGATGGTTGTAGGGTGGGTGGCTCATGAAGAACTAAACAACGAGCCTGAGACTCAACACAAAACAAGGGTGCTTTGAACCAGTGTGCACGGGATCACTTTAACTTGACATCCTTTACTCACCTGAATTCTAACACTAGATTCACTAGGAAAAGGAGACGGGTTACAGGCAGGAAGACTCCAGTCTCCCAAGCACAAGGCTGGAACTCTCTTGTGTAGGCTGCAAAAGCTGAGTGGCCCTTCTTCTGGTGGACGTCCGCCTTTTCTTGTCTGCCACCTAGACCCTGATCAAGCCCCATCTGTACTTTTTCTGTTGCCAGCGAAGGTCAGATGGGGGCAATCTGAATGCTTGTTTATCAAACCTAAAAATCTTTGTCACTTTCTTATGAAGCCTGCTGTAACAGGATTAACTCTTAGCTACCACTCCAGAGTTTTTATTTTTATATTTAAATAAGTAGTAATTTAAGTGTCATCTCCTGTCACCCTTTCCCTCATGGAGGGTATTAAATTGACATTTGTCAGAGAGAAGTAGGGGAGGAGTAGGTTATTTTTGTAAGCAGCCTTAACTTTTTAAATATGTAAATAGTATTTTTGTGTGTGTTTAACTAAAGAGAATTTCTCTGAATCTTACTGCATGAGATGTTTCTTGATGGAAGCACAGTCTGCTTACATATTGGGGAGAAGGCAAGATTGATATTAGAGGAAACACACGCATCTCAGAAAGTATCTCCTCTGTGTCTTTGGCGTTTACCTTGCCCATGGATTTCCTCATACTACTGATAGGCACCCTGGCACCCTGCAGCTGTGCCATTTGGATATCCAGAATATTTGGGAGGGCCTGCACCTGTCTTACAATGTTGTCTGGTTGGTCATGCCAGGGTGTTCCATGCTGCACGTAAAGATATGCTGGAAAAAACTGGGTCTGCATTGGCATATGGGGGAAATCTTGAACTTTGCATGTTTGTCCTGGCCCAGAGATGTCCTGTGGATGTGGGAGCTTTGACATGTGCACATTGTACACAGGCCCACAATGACTGCCCTGTTAATTTGAATCAGGAGATCGGCGTGCATATTCTTCAGGGTACATGGAGCCATCATCCTCATTGAAAAGAATGGAGAAGCCTGAATATGCAAGAGCAGAGTGTGGTAAAGGGTGGGGTGGGGTTTGGTTTTTTTGGACTACAAATCCTTCTAGATTTCCCTAGTTCCTGGCCATCCTGGCTAGCGATTCTGAGAAGAGCTGTTGGCCTAAAAGGTAACTTTTTCAAGCTCTGTGCAGGCTGTGTGATAATACCAACCACACCTAGGGCCCTTTCACACTACACAGTTATGATACCATTTAACGGCTATGGCTGCATCCTGTGGATTGGGGGGTGGGTTTTGTAGTTCAGTCAGAGGCTCCAGAGGCTGAGGATTCCAAAAGCCCCTTGCTCAAGTGCTAATCCTAGGATTCCATGGGATGTTGCCATCACAATTTAAGTGGAATCAGTGCTATCACTGTGTAGTGGCCCTAAGATGTGACATAGCTTGTGAAGTTGCAACCTCCATGCTTTCCCCCTGCTGGTGAATAAGCACTGGGGTGGGACTGTAGCTCACACGTGTTCACAGGGTTCGATACCTGCTATCTCCAACTGAAAAGGATGCTGGCAGAAGGGCTGTGAACTACCTTTGCCTGGCATGCTGGGAAGCTGCTGCCAGTCAAAGAAGATGGCAGTGGACAAGACAGAGCAGTGGTCTTGCTCAGTCAGCATGGGTAGCCGCTCAAATCTTGCCCCGACTTCTCTTGCAGCACATTTGCCTGCCTTTCTGGCACTCCCTGTCATGCCTGGGAGGGTGCCCTGTCACCTCATGCTGGGATGTTTGACATGGTGCCACCATTTCATGCTCTTCCGATCCTGTTTCGCATTCCTGCCTCTGGCATTTGTATAATGAAGGTCAAGAGGGAGCTGGGAGCTGAGAGAGGCAACTGTTTACACTGAGCTGTGTAGGCGTGAAGTCTGGCGGCTTCTATGTCCTCTCTTGCTCTGTCTGGCTGCCCCTCCTCCCCCTGGTGCTGTGGGGGCGGGGGGAGTCCAGTGGCAAAGTGGCGTTCTGGTGGCTTCTTTAGCACGTGTCTGTGGAGTCGTGGCAGGAGACATAAGGAGTCAGATGCTTATATAATGCTGAGCCCAAGATCTGTAAAAAGATCTTAAGTTGCAAATTAATGTCCCTCCTCCCCACTTTTTCAGTGCTGAAAGACAGATTCCCAAACTAAACAGAAATATGTTTAAAAACCATTTTGCTACAGGTTAATCACCAACTTGGTCTGCTTGCCATTATGACAAGAAAGAGCATCATGACTTAATTTGAACTTCAGCTCCCTGCTGCTGAAACTGTTTGAGCATGCCTCAGAAATTAGCACAGGGCCTAGAACACATATCATGCGTCTGCAGTGCAAACTATTTTCCTCTGTTTCTGGAGACAGAAGGAGGAGGCAAAGTGGAGAAGAAAGGGAAAGATATCTGAGGGTGTTCATCTTGCCTTTCTGTCAAAATAGGTGCTGCTCCCTTGAGAGGGGGGTGGGTAGAATGGGCAGGAGGGAAACTCTGGATTTGGAAAGCCACACTGCATTGGCACATTTCTGTCTTAGGGCCTTTCTACACGGTTACAGTGCTGTTATTCCACTTTCAACCTCCTATGGAATCCTGGGCGTGGCAGTGTAGCGAGGGGCCTTTAGAATTCTCAGCCAGGGAGCTCCTTGGCCTCAGTAAGCTACAGACCCCAGAATTTCCCCCAGGAGGTTGAAAGTGGAATAATAACACTATAAAAGTGTAGTGTGGAAAGGCCCTTAGTTTCATTCTCATTTAGCTCTTTCCAGTTCTTAGACGTGTGTTACCAGCCAAAGTGGCTACAATTCCCTCAGCAACCAACATTCAGGACAGTAATCCTAGCAGAAAATGATTAAACTTGCTGATTTGAAATGTTTTGATTATCTCTAACAAGTATAGTTTCATTTGGCTGAACTGAATGCAACACAAAAAGAGACATCAGGTTTTTAAGACTGTTCAGTACTTTCAGGAGTTGTTCCCCCACAAAAAAAAACTTCATCTAAAATCTAGTTTGCATTTTTCAGGTGAATTGGTGGTATGTTTCTTTTTTAAAGCATGAGTTTAGTCAGACTAAATTATTTCTAGTTATGTCTCATGCTTGTTAATACAGATAAGATACATATTATATTTGGATCAAGGCAAAATAAATGCATTTGCAGGTAATGCTGCAAATGGTTCAAGTCCATTATCTTACAAAGATGGCTGAGTACTAAACCTACAGTGAGCCTCTGCCACATCAAAATACCAAACAAAGCCATAATCCTGAAAGGAGTTTATTTATTTGGAGAATGTTGCACCCACAGCCCCATCTGCAAAGAGACTGGTGGGAGGGAAACAGATTTATCTATCCTAAAAGCCTTTGGAGTACAGCGTGGGGGGTGATCTAATGATGCAGCTGGCTTGGCCTCTTTTGTATCACCTCAAAGGCTTTCAGAGTTGCCAGTATACAGGATATGAGATTAGAAAGGTGGCAATTGCATAGGGAATAATAATAGCCTCACCTGCTGCTCTCTTAATATCTGATGACTTTCCTGCCTAAACAGACAAGTCCTCCTCCCCGAATAATGACTAACTTGGATTCAGTAGTGTTATGTACAGCTGATACAACTGTTAAAGTGAGAACTGTGTTGGATTATTACAGATTAATCCAGCCTAGCCAGTGATGGTGAAACAGCAATGTAAACCTGTCCCTAATGTAAATAAAATAGGAACATTAAATTGTGTTAGTTTTCAAGGAGAGAGCAGTATGTGCCATACCCTTAATATTTCACTCATGAACACTGGGACATGTATGTCCAAGCAATATCAGAGAATAATCAAGATGGCAAAAGTTATTGATGAGGCCTTTGGAATCTGCACGCGGGGAGCTCTGACCAAACTAAACCCTCACTGGGATTCCATAAGATGGCGCCATGGCAGTTAAAGTGCAATCATAATGCTATACATGTGTAATGTGAAAGGGCCCTGTAATCATGGTTGGCTTTATTTTATGCACTTCAGGTTGAAAGTTTACTGACAAGAGGAGGGGAAAGAGAAATTTTGAATCACTGTGGGCAAGTCACTTGTCTCAACTGGAGTATGGACAGGGTAGGCATCACATATCCCTGCACCCCCCCATCTAACCTCAAAAGCCCCCTAAAAATGATCTGGTCAGACCTCTATAAGAATACCTGCTTCTGCCAGTGCGGCACTGAAGGAATGGGAGAGAAAGTGGGGGGGGGAGTGGCTAGGCTCACTTCCTTTTGGCCGCACTCACTACTGGCATGCAGACTCCAAAAGAAACTTAGAAAAGTGACTTTTTGGATAACAGTTCTCAGAATCTTGCAGCCAATGCAGCCACAAGCCTGGGAGTTGTAGTTAAGAAGTACCATTCCCAGGTTCTGCCTCCCATGCAACCCTCAATGGAAAAAAAAATCCTCATCCCTGGAATAGAGGAAAGGCATTTGTGATTTCTGGCCAGTCCAGATGTTAATGTCACAGGTGTTTTGTGGGAACAGGTAATGTAGTTCTCATGGTTTATAAAAGCAAGAAGAGGAATTCAAGCAGTAGATTTCTGACACTGGACAACAGCAGCAGACAATATATGTCCATGCCTGTGTAGGCATTTATATCTTTAGTACCTGAAAGCCAAGAAAACAGATTTTTAAAAAAACTTGGGGGCTGGGGCCACCGTTGATTTGGACATGGAAAAAGAGGCAGAGACTGAGGCTAGTCACATTTTCATTAGATACACTATTAGGCCACAACTGATAAAAGGGAATCCAAATGCCAGCAGAGAAATCTTAGCTTCTCCTCCCCTAGCCTAAACAGGTTGGTAACTCATCACCTTTAATTCCCACTGATCTTAATGGAAGAATTAAAGCACATGCAGTCCCTTTCAATGAAACACACGGGGCCTGTAAGGTGCTTAAGAGAGCCAGTGTGGTGTAGGGTTTGAGCATTGGACTGCGACCCTGGAGACCAGAGTTCAATTCCCCACTTGGCCATGGATTTGAAATGACTTGAAGGCACGCAACAACAAGGTGCTTAACATTTAACTGGATTCTGGCTTCACACTCCAACCTCGTGGGTTTTATTTACTAGGAAAGTGTGTTGAGGATCCTTTGCAGCTTCTGGGTTATGTGGTTTCTGCTGCCCTCTAGTGCTCCACCTGAAGGCTTGTGACCTGACAAAGAAAAGAACTGCTTCTTGTTCAGTATTAGCAAAAATTTAAGAACGATCAGATGTTACTGTTTGCAGCTCTGACTTAAAAGATGTCAACAGTGGCATTGATGAGTGAAATTTAATCTCTGTCAAAGAATGCAAAGGACCTAGGTTCAAAAAAACTTTGGGCTGGCATCCAAAGATATGGAGTGAAAAACGCCTTGTTCTGCAGTTGTAACACGTGCATTCCTCTTCCAGTTTCCAATCCAGGCGCTGATGGGGGTGTCCCAGGGACACCATTCTTCACAGGAAACACAACTGCTCTCTTCTTTCCTCTGTTCACACCAGACAAAAACAGACAAAAGACAAAAACAAAATGGTAGGGATGGTTTATGCTTCCTTCCCATTGCAAAGCCACTGCTGGATCATGGGGAAAGGAGTTTTACAACTAGCAAAAAAACAGCAAGAACTCTGCCATGCTCCTACTCTTATATAAATGTTTAATTCACCCTTGACCCATTTATATTTGTTTAACCTTTCCTATGGCAATGGAACTGTAGGAGTTGGGGGAAGGACAGCATCACCTCCACAGGCAGTTTTCCTCTGCCTTCTCTTTCTCTAAGTGAAGCTGGACAGGGCATCCCTGTTGTTTCTGATTAGTGCAGTGAATCCCTTCACAGCCAGGCATAGGGCTGAACTACTTCTATAGGCTGAAGATTCCTCTCCCCTGTGCCGCAGCAAAGCCATGTCCTCCCCCCACTACTTGGAAAAGGATGGTACTAGTAGCCTAAATACTCTAGAGACACAGATCCATCTGATCTTGGAAGCTAAGCAGGGGCTGGCCTGGTACTTGTACAGGAGATCCACAGGTACTGCTTGATATATTTCAGAGGAAGGGAATGGCAAACCAACCCTGACTATCACTTGCTTGAGAAAACCCAATGAAATTCATGTGGCTGCTTGTAAATCAACAGGCACATATATACATATTATGGCACTGGTACTTAATTAGGATTTGGGAGAATACAAAGGATAAAATGCGATTGAATTTTTTTAAAAAACACATTCATTTATTTAATTTATGCCCTGGTTGACTCTCATTATGGGAACCATCATACAGGAAGACCTAAAGCCAAACTATAGACCTTTCCACACTACACTGTTGTAGTGTTGTTATTCCACTTTCACCATCCTATGGAATCCTGGGGTTTGCAGTTTAAGGAAGGGTCTTTAGAATTCTCCGGCAGAAAGCTCTTTGGCCTCAGTAAACTGCAAACCCCAGGATTCAACAGGATGCTGAAAGTGGAATAATAGCACTTTAACAGTGTAGAGGGAAAAGGCCCTATGTCATGTCATAAGACTGACCCTCCCATTAGGCAGGGTAAAATGGTGCCACTTTTGCATATCAACAAAAGGCAGAAAATAGTGAATTAGACACTTTAATAGCAGAGCTAAGAAAAAGTCACTCTGTTGGACTACAGCTTTCAGAGTCCTGTAGCCAACATGGCTGATTAATAGTATATAGGTGCTATATGCAGAGGTGAGCGTCCATTGAATTTTCAGCAGAAGGTACCAATCTATCTGGATTCTCTCTGTGATAAGAGAACATGAACTTAACCTTCAAGGCAGGGTTGGTCAAACCAAGACCGGCCTCTACAGTTGCCAAAGGAAATGCAGATCTAAATACCAACCTATCAAAACCAAAACGAAGGTACTGCATTCAAGGGGACCTTGTAGGATTGTCCTATGGCAAAGGCAAACCGGTTGCCTATAAGAGTGTGTGGTGTCTATTTTCATGGTGGGATGGGGAGGATTTGGGGCAAACTTGGGGACCACAAAAAGATATTGGGGGTCCTGCCTGCTGCCCAAAGCCTGCAATCTGCCCACTCTTTGAAAAGACATCTTCCTGTGTTCCTATCTGAGGGTAGAGGCTGTGAGGGTGGGACCATTCCCCTTACTGACATAATAATAAATTGCGGGGAAGAAATTGACCAGTATGCCAATGCTTCTTAAACTATTTGATGTGGGAAACCAGCAGTTCCCTTCCCCCTGTGTGCAGGGGCTGGTATCACATGTGGCAGGCACTGATGCGCATTGGCTACAACTGCTTCTTTCTTTTTGGGAAACTCTTCAGGGACTGGCACTGAACCTGGGACCACCACTTGCTCCAAAACAAGGTTAACTCAAGCCATTTTGAAAAGAAAACGTGAAAAGAAAAATATCAGCTACTTCTGGGTTTCAACTCGCTAAGTGTGGAATCCGATCATTTCCCACATTCTTTTGGTTTGCGCTGTTTAATAAAGGTAGGAGGATTGATTCAACAAAATTCTGTTGGGCACCAGATTCCGCCAAAGTTAGACTGTCATTGGAAACCTATCAGTTTAATTTAGATAAATCTAAGGGAGCGCTTCCCTCTCGCAGCGAAAGTGCGGAGATTTTTTTAAACTGCTCAAATTTGCGCGAAGCTTTAGCGCCAACGAATTCTCGGGTGCAAATTAAGATGCGCTCGCGGCGCCCCGCGTACAAAGGGAGATACCTAAACTGACGACAAAGGCCAAATCAAGGGAGGAGAGAGGGGTCAAGCGAGGCAGAACAGACAGAAAACTCGGAGGAAAGACGTTCTCACGCGATGCACCTTTTATCCATAATTTCGAACCCTAGACTGAAGGATTCGACTGATTGTATGCCGTCAGCGCATCGTAAGAAGTGGACTAAAATGCACGAGCGCCCAGGCTGAAATAAATCAGTTGCTCCTAAAGGCGGCAGGGCGGTGCTAGGCAAAGCGTCTCCTCTCTTCGGGCTGTAACAGACTATGTTTTTGGAAAAAGACCCTCCCTCCTCGCAGGCAAACAAACCCCACATGGAATCTTTGCCCGGTGGAGCCGGAAAAAACCCGCAGCAGCTGCGCCGGAACGTCCCTCTGCCTGAGGACGGGAGAGCGTGACGGCCGCAGGCGCGCGCGCGCGCGCTTTTACGCTTTGTTGTGTGTTTGGAACCCACGCGCCCGGTTCCCGGCCCTCGGAGTTTTCATGAATGAAACGCGGAGGCCTCCGCAGCGCGCACGCGCCCCTTTCCTCGGGGGCCAATGAGAAGCGGCGAGTCTAGGCCAGTGTTGTGGTCACGTGGGCGTTTGTAGTTGCGGCGCCCGCGGCTCTACTCCGGCGGGCTCTTCGTCCATCCGCCCGCCTGCCCGCCCTGCGGCGCCACCTCCCTCCCTCCCTCCCTCCCTCCCTCCTTATACCTCCTCGCCGCCACCGCCGCCGCGCCCTCCCTCCCCTTCCCAGGCGAGAGGTGGCCGCGAAGTCGCTGCTGTGCCATGCCGTTGGTGCGCTACCGGAAGGTCGTGATCCTGGGGTACCGCTCCGTGGGTGAGTTGCCTCCGACGCCAGGGGTGGGGGGAGGGAAGGAGGGAGGATGCGCCGCCGCCGCCGCCGCCCGGGGGCACGTGGCGAGGGTTGCCAGGGCGATGGGGAGGAGGCTGGGTCTCTTTCTTCCAACGGGAGGCGCGTGAGGGCGGCAGAGGGGGCCCGGGACTCGCCCCGGTCTGGAGCGGCAGCGGGCACGTGGAAGGGCCGGCGGGCGGGCAGGGGCGAAGGGGAGCCGGTGCGCGGGTGGAGCCCCGCGGCGGGCTCGGGGGAGGGGGAGGGCGCAAGGGAGGGCGCCGGCGGGGCCGGAAAGGGGCCCCGGAGGGGGATCGGTGCGCGGGCTGAGAAGTGGGGGGGGCTGCGGGGGCTGCGATGCTCGCGGCGCCTTCTGCCCCTGGGGGGGTTGCGCCTGAGTCGCCTCCCCCCGTTTCGGTCCCTGGCGCAGAGGGGGGCAGCATGTCAGCGGGTCGGGTTCTTTCAGGGAGCCTGGCGGAGAGGCGGCGGCGGAGGGAGGGAGGGAGCGAGCGAGCGAGCGAGCGAGCGAGGGCGGGCCGTGTCGCTTTCCGGGGTGGGGTCGCTAAGAGACGGCGGGTGGTGGGCGAGGCGAGTCTCGGGCCGTTGAGCAGAGCTGGCCGAGTGGCGTTGCCGGGGTCTCCCGAGAAGGCTTGTGCGCGAAGAGACGGCTTTGGAAGCAGCACGGATAAATAAAACGGATATTATGTACGTCTGGTTATTTAAAGAAGAACAGCTAGAGTTGTGTCCGGCCTGGAAGTGAGTTTGCTCAAGCCGGGCTAGCTGCCAAGAGGCGCGGCGCTCGGGCTGCGCGGATGCTTGGAGCCCCCGGGCCCTCCGGGTGATCCGGGCGCGGGGCCGGGCCGCGACTCTCCCTCGGGGGATTTCCTGGGTGGGAGCTTCCGGGGCTCGAGGCTCTTCAAGTGTGGCACTGAACCGCTCTCTTTCGATGGAACTGCAGCCCTGTGGGCTGGAACGGGAGCTACAAAGCTCCTTGAGATCTTGGCCTGTTTGGGGAGTGGAGTGGCTGGCAGGACTGGGCAGGGTAGGGAAAGTCACTGCTGCAAATCTTTATATGGTCTTGTGAGTGCTGACCAGATGATAAACTTCCTCGGCCAGGAGTTAGATCGGCCCCGAGGATGTTAAAATCAAGCATTGGTTTGTCAGCCACCCCTCTGCTTCTTGGCCACCTGTTTCTCGTGAACTGCAGCCCTGTTGGCTCTCCTTTCACTTCCATCCCAATGGCTTTTCTAGTAGCAAGTTGTAGGTGGTGGACTGAGATCGCCTGACCTTTGCTGGTTTCTCCTTGGGGAGCTATTTGCGTGCACACAATTCTTTGCTCATCTGATCTCCCAGCATCCCACCCCCAATGCAAATATGAGAGAGGTCACCTAGGGTCTGGTTTTTATTAATCTAGAGGCAGTGGGGTGAAATGACCAGTGGTCAGAGGTTACACACCAGAGCCTGGGTGGTGAAAGAGCTTGTTTCCTTGGATCAACCTTTTTTTCTTTTTTTACGGGCAAGGATGGGTGAGGGAAGGTCTCTAGAAAATCCTGCCTGCAGTATTCTTGTGCATGCAACTGCTTTGGGAGACTGGATGATTCCTTTTCTCTCCCCTCCCTCCCAATGCCATGACAGTAGGAGTTATGAAATTCATGATCTGAAGGCGTATGTACATGCGTGCGTGCACACACACTTCATACAGAGTTTTCTGTGATGCAGAACAAAGATGAAGGGAGCAAGGTACTCAACCTGGCTGCTGCCATACCTGATAGATATTTTTGTTGAACATACCAAGCCTTTGCTGATCACCCTGTTTTCTGGTGCATCCTCATGATCTGCAGGTGTGTGAGCTACTGTAGAACTGACCAGTGCCTTGAATGCTTAAGCACCTGGAGACAATTGAGTCTTTGGTCAATCAGAGGCAGAGGCAGCAAGACCATGGCTGTTTTGTATGTATTTATTTACAAGTGTCCGGCATTTGGAGATTTGTTCATCTCACCCCCACCTCTGTATGAACTCTGAGGGAGCTGATGGATCCCACCTATCCATATCCCATATTGCATATACCAGCAGCAGCAAATTGCCAATGCTCTTGGGTTCCTTCCCCCTTGTTTCTTGGCAGTTAGAAATTGGAAAAGTTAAATTTTGGACTCGAAACTCTCAGAATCTTCTAAGCCAGAAAGTAACTTTATGCAGCTCTCTTGGAAGCACATAAGCAGGCATGAAGTCCAAAATATCTGGAGGACCAGAGTTTGAGAACTATTGCTGTGGACTATGTATGTCTATTCTAGCATTAATAGACAGTATTGTGTGTGTTAGCATGTTGGATCAAAGTAATGTTGAGTCACGTTATGGACTGTAGACTACATCTTCTACTCCTGAGAGAGAATTCTACAGCACTCATGTGTTAAATGCTCCAAGACAATGTTGTGGTCCAGCTCTGGTACTAATGGAAATTAGGGACCTTCCGTTAGGACAGTGGTTCTCAACCTGTGGGTCCCCAGATGATTGTGGACTTCAGCTCCCAGAAGCCCTGAGCATTAAACCATAGTGGCTGGGGCTTCTGGGAGCTGAAGTCCACAAACATCTGGTGACCCACAGGTTGAGAACCACTGCGTTAGGAGCAGAGGTACAGGTATCACCATGACAAGCCACACCTGCTGAAATTTACTCTTCTACAAACATGGATCTCAATCCACTTTTGCATCTGTCCACTTGTAATAGCAACAGATACTGATGTGATGTTGTGGACTTTTGGGGAGGAAATGTTGCATTTATTAAATAAATTATGGTAATATGGTTGTGTATGAAAGGTACTGAGACCCAGTGTGGTGTACTAGTTTGAGCATTGGACTACAGCCCTAGAGACCAGGATTCAAATCCCTGATTGCCCATGGAAATCCATTGGGTGACTTTGGGCAAGTTAAAGTCTCTCAGCCACAGTGGAAGGCAAAAGCAAATCCTCTCTGAACAAATCTTGCAAAGAAAGCTCCATGATTTGTTCACCTCAGGGTCGCTATAAATGAGAAACAACTTGAAGGCACACAGCAACAGAATTCCACTGAGCTTAATGGAACTTTTGAGTTATAGGGTTATCCTTTAAATGTTATGTTAAAAAGAAAGATGATGATCAAGAAGTAAATAGAAGACTGGGTTTAATGTCTTCATTTCTGGAAAACCAAGATGAATTGTATGTTTGCGATCTATTTCTAAAATTAAAAGATCAAAATGACACTAGAGAGTGGTAATTTTCTTCTCAAGAAAAACAAGCCAAAATAGCATAGTTTAGTCTAACTATTAATTGTGGGATAAGTTGTTGTGGATGAGAGTCCCATTTATTTCAAGCACAAATGTTATCTCAGTAGTCCACTATAAATACACACATGAATGAGAACTGCCCCCTCCCCATCCCGCACCAAGGGTGACAAGGTGACGTTGGATGTAAACACAAAATGATTTCTTCTATATATACAATATATTTCTACTATATTTCTTAGTAAAATATCAGATCCTCTGAATGCAACTGTATCTTCTGTATTTCAGGTAACAATGTATAGAGAGCTGTCACTCTTTCACTTTCTTCCTTGGAAACTATCCCTATGTTAATGGGATAAAAATGCCCTTTGAGTCTATTTTGTTCAACATGGAACAAGATTGTCTTCAGCTTCTTGGCACTTCTGACACTCTGGAGTTGTTCACTATTTTGTCCTTTGTCTGCCTGAGTAGCCCCCAGGGACATCGCTGGTATAAAAATAAAACACTTGTATCAGTGTCACTATCTAGCCTCAGGATTCAGTCTTTAACTTTTCCTGGGGAAGCTGAGTGGTCCTTAACTAGAGGCCACTGCAATTTTCATTCCTATGGAAAAGGCAGGTAAACTGCTGCAGGTGGTTGGTTGGTTGTTTCTTTGTTTTCTTTTAAATGCCTTTATTTATTGGCTGTCAAAATCAAAAAGAGCACACAAGGCTTTCTTTCACATTTTTCCTCTTCAGGTAAAACATCCCTTGCTCACCAGTTCATTGAAGGGAAATTTCTGGACTGTTATGACCCCACAGTGGAAAGCAGTAAGTCTTATGGTTAAGTATTTACTGGGCATTATCTGGGCACTGGTTTGTTTGAGGCCAAAACAAAAACAATTAACAACAAAGAGAAAAACAGAGTGACCTGAGTTGTTAGGTGGTTGCCAGGACTGGCTTATTGATATTTCTGGTTTGGCTCCTTGGCACAGCAAAGTAACCTCATTTTCTGTTCAAAGAAAACCTGCACTGACCAGTGCAACCAGAAGGTATCATAGTACATTTTTTTTTTTTGCATGAAAACCTTGCATACTTCTACAATAGGGAATTTACCACGATTCTCTGCTCTGTATTGGCTGTTTTTAAGTGCAAAGGGCATATAAAAATCTTTGTAATAACTTCATATTTTTCAGGTAGTATGTAGACCATGTTGCTAGAGCTTGTGGGAGAATGTGGCACTTTATTTACTGCATTTATATGATCTTTCCCCTCCTACCCTGGAAAGTCTGAAATGGCTGCAAGTTATTCCACCTGTAAGATTGCACTGTAGAAACATCTCCAGAGTACAGAACAATTACTCATTCTTTCAGCATGTGCGTGCAA
This sequence comes from Iguana delicatissima, assembly GCA_948472985.1. Taxonomy (NCBI): domain Eukaryota; kingdom Metazoa; phylum Chordata; class Lepidosauria; order Squamata; family Iguanidae; genus Iguana; species Iguana delicatissima. The sequence goes on along the minus strand of CAOKZL010000159.1, from coordinate 2,200,234 downwards.
AGGCTGGCTGTCCTTTAGCACTTCATGAGTGAGTGCATTGTTGTAGGCCTTGCTCCTTGGTCCACTATCCATCTCTTTGGAAGTAAGCCATGCTTCTTCACTGGAATTTATGGTGCAGTAAGTTTGCATAGGATTACAGCCTTTTGTGTGCTGAACAGTGTTGTCATGCAGTGGATACAGAGAGAGAGAAGGTGAAGACGGAAAAAAGTAGATTGCCTTTTGCACAAGCAAGAATAAAGATATACCTTTAATACAGTTGGCAAGTAGACTGGTGGGGGTGGCCATCTGTGTTCTGAATACTGATAGAAACCTGATGCATCTTGCCCTATTCTTCCTCTCCTTCTTCCACTACTACCAACATCCATGTGCATATATACTTCACTACTGCGGTCCTTGTACCGTGGAGGTATGATGGAGCCTTGCTCTGTGGAAGCACACTGTGGAGGCAGGATGTACTGGATTCCCTCTTCACTTTATCCCTCTACTACATGATAGTCACCGAGAAGTGGAAAAATGCAGAAGTGGGCTATAAAGGCAACAGTGGTAAAGAGGTGTGCCTGAGTATTTTTTGCCTCCTTGCTAAACACATGCAGATGCACACCCACGAATGATGATGGTGAAAGCAAAGAAGAGAAAGGAAAACAAATGATTCCCATAGAGCATAGCTGGAAGTTGCATTGGATTTTTTGTGAATCCTCTGTCGACTGGGTTTTTGTCTTAGTTTTCTCTTCTGCTGATTCCTGAGTTAGGGATATACCTTTAGTCCCATATTGAGAAAAAGGTGCAATATAAATAAAATACAAAAGTAGTAAATAAATAAATGTATAACATCAGTCATTGTGTTAGAATGCAAATACTTGTCCAGCAAAGTCAGTGCTTTGGGTGAGTTTAAATATGGGTTGAATTGCTGATGGTTGGGAGGCAAATTTGAACAAGACAGCTGCTTGTTATGACTAAGAAGCTGGGAGAAGGAGATGATGGCCACAAATGTACACCACAACTACTAATTTCAGTGGCTGAAGCCTCTCTATAAAATGGGCTACTGAGTTTCAGGTGATGTTAATGCATTCTGGAGAATGCTTTGGCCAATGTGAAACCTCTTCCATTAAACCCTCTCAGTGAGTCTAGGTGGTTTTTCTTTGAAAAGAGATTAGGTTGTATGTCTGTACTCATTTCCTGCCTTGCTCCAAACCCACCCCCATCACAACAATACCTTCCTGTTTTTGAAAAGGGCTGCCCTTCACTCCCACTTAATACACACACAGAGAGATTTTAGGCTATTTGAAAACAGGGTTGCCTAGAAATCTGTCTTGATGTCTAGATGATAACAGGCAGCACAGTTCCTGATGGCACAGTGTGGTGATCACTCCTAGAAATGAAAACTTTGGAGGTGTATCTCCCCCAAACATTTATTAGAAGGCAGCTAGTGTTCATTGAAGATGCACTTCTCAAAGTTCCTGCATGTGTCTTCTTTTCCCCTTTGCTCTCTGGATCTGGATCTGGGGAGCTGACAATTATTTCTCCAAGCTAATGGGTATACCTTTGACCACATCCTCACTAGAATCCTGTTGGTGACGTACCCTGGCGTCAGTCTCAGTTATGTTGATGCATGTAGTTTTGGGAATGTAGAAAGATGTACCCAGCACTTCACTTCAAGGACAAGGGTGCACAGTGGAAGCTGGGGGAGGGAGTCCTAGGTACACCTCTGTCCCCTTGGCAACCGATGAGCTGCAGGGGCACACCCAGGCACACCACAGCTGTCCTTGTGCACCCAGGAAAAAATGAACAACTTATGCTGGGGGTGAAGGCTCCTCTTTCTTTCCCAGGTGCACCAGAGTAGCCAGATCATTCCTAGGTGCCCTCCTGCAGCTGATGGGTGTCTGGGCAGGAGAATAGAGCTGTGCCAGGGAGCTGACACACCAGGCTCCTATTGTGCACCTGGGGAAGAAAGAACAGCCTGTGCCCCCATCCTCAAACAAATGGCATGACTATGCTGGCAGAAACCTCTGTCCTGCTGATCTGGTAATTGGCTCTAGGCCTGAGAGTGCCCTTCCCTTTCCACCAAGCAGTGTCCCCACTGCCAGTTCTGTTTGTTTGTTTTTGCCATGAATAATGAGGCTCACCTAAATGTGTGGGATTGGGTGTTGAGTCAAGGGTGGAGAATTATATGTTGTTGGACTGCAGCTCCTAAAGATTGGGAATACTGGAAGTTTCAGTCCAGCAGCATCTGGAGGAGCATCCAGTTCCCTATCTTTACTGTTAAGCCATTACAATACTCTGTCTGTTGGCTCCAATGGCATGTGAGCTGGGTTGCCCTAGAAGGAGTTGTTAACATTTTTTCAAAGCAAAAGCTCCAGAAACGTAGAGTGTATTTGCAGTACACTTTGATAGCACTTTAACTGCCAGGTCTCCATCCTAATGAATCCTGGGGTTTGTAGTTTGATGAAATATTTAGAATTCTTTCTGCTAGTTCAAGAGATTGGAGTGAAACACTCTTAAGTACTCATTCCAGGTATGCCATCAAACTACAAATCCCAGGATTCTCTAGGATGGAGATATAACAGTTAAAGTAGGATCAAACTGCTGTAATGATCTAGTGTGGATATACTCATAGTGTCTGTGATCGTAGAGCCACATTTGCTCCTCTTATGTTGTTTGTGGCTACTTTAGCTGCGCCTTCCTTCCTATTCTAATTCTAAATGCCAGCCCACTTTTTCAATCACTCTCTTTTGTGATTCCTGGCTCACTCTAACCACAGTTTAAAGAGTACTTTACTAATGTTTATAGCAAGGGCAGTTGTGCTGCAAAAACCCACAACAAGCAAACTAGTCAGCCCTTGGTTTGTACAGTGAGTCCTATAACATTCTTGTGCAGTCTCTTCAATGCCTTTGCTGGATAAGAGTTTTATTAGTGGCCTCTGAGGAGGAAATACTAATGCCATTATTCTATCCTATTTGTTGCCCAGCTCAGGTGAAACATCCTTGGTTTGGCTGTGGGTTAAGGAAAAAAAAAGAAAAGAAAAAAGGAGCAGGAGTGAGTGCAAACCTCAGGGAAGGAAAGGGATGGATACACAGGAGAAAAGGGAAAGGACTGTAAGGGGATAAATAGCTCATGTGCAGATCTTTGTGGTGGAATCAGGAGGTAGGTTAAGTTTTGGGAGGGATGTTGTGGGGCTTGAATGAGATAGCTGTAAATTGCTTTCTTTTTCTCTTTAGCTTACAGCAAAATGTTGATGGTGGGGAAAGATGAATTTCACTTGCAGCTAGTGGACACGGCAGGACAGGTAAGAGAAAGTGTCCACGTCTGTTTTGGGCATTTTGTTCTTTAATACCAGGTTTCTCTCTACCCCCAGCTTACCCTTTAAAATACTGGCATATCTCACTTAAGCCTCTGACAAAGAAGCTCCTTTTTACAGTGTTTTACACCTGCCAAGCCCCCACTTTCTTCTCCTTATTCTATGTTTAGCTGGAAGAGGTTTTTTTAGCAGTATCAGCAGCGAGAGGATGGTGAAAGAGGATTGGAATAACACAGGCGTTTGGTATCAGGTTGCAATAGTATGTCTGCAATAAACCACGCAGTAGAGTTTGAGCTGGGAAAGAATGGGATTCTATTGTAGCCAGTCCCTACTGTAGCTGTATGGGCCTGCCTATAACAGGCAAGGTAAACAGCAGCTGCCTCCAGAATACCTTACTGAACATGTGTAAATTGCAAAACTGAGGGAAAGAGGGAAAGCAGATATGCCTACCTCACCAGTTCCTCCCAGCATGTTAATAAAGCAGTGTTCTGTAAGTATGGGCACCAAGATGGAAAGCATAAGAAAAATGGAGACCGTTGAAATATTTTCCTTCGATACATTTTGGAAGAAACTTTCAAGTAGTCTCTAGGAGGTTCAGATTGTTTATGCAAAGCTTCCCTGATTTGGTTATTTCATTTCATACTTACATATTGTTCATTTTGAATAAAAACGTTGCAGGAACATGTTGAACTGCTCCTTTTGTTTCCTTTTCCTTTTTTTGGCGGGGGGTAGTGGTAGTGGTGCAGAAACGTATCTCAATTGTTTCCAAGCTATTTCTGTTTCTGGTACTAAATTTTCTGTTAAAGAAGCAAGGTCCAGCAACACATCTACTTTGTTAACTGAGGTATACCTGTAAATAATTTGCTTCTCAATTTACCACATTTGAGTGGGTAAGCACAGACATAAGTGCCCATAAAATGGACACCTCTGTGGGACCTCTCAGCCCATTTAAATTTTCCAAAAGGTACCTTACCAGGGTTCTGTGTTTTAGCTTGCTGTGCAGTACCTGGACAATGCACACAAATTCCATTCATGTTCATAAGGATGGAAATGGCTGTTTGTTGCTTCTGAGTGCCCTGACAAATGTCTCTGGCTTCCATATCAAAAACCATCTGACACTGTGAGGCCTCTTCTTATTCCCTTGTGTTTGTGCAGGATGAATACACTATCTTGCCCCACTCTTTTACCATTGGCATCCATGGCTATGTGCTGGTGTATTCTGTCACATCTCTCAAGAGGTAAGTCAGGCGGTCTGGCGGAGCCCAAGATGTGAAAATACAGACACAGAACATTAGGACAAGAGGACTCTGGGTTGTGGGAGGATGAATGCGATTCTTCTGACCCTTTCAACATCTGCTGAAGCTCCAAAGCCTGTCCTGTCCCTGTTGCGCAGCCACAGAAATGAACTTTGCACACCCTCCCCTAGAAAGCCCAGTTGGCACCCTACTTTGCTGTTGTTCATGTGCCAAGTGAAAACATGGTTATTTGTGACAGCTTTTGGGAGGATGGTCTAATTAATTTTATTAAAACTCTTACATGTATATGATTTTAATTTGTTTTAAACTATTTTAATCTGTTTTTCAACATGTTAAATTGTTTCATGTGTTTTTAGCCATTTAAAATCATTTTTAGTATCTGTTCTGTTTAAATTGGCCAGACTATTTTTATTGTGCATCCCCCTAAGATCTTTAGGTAGAGAGTAGGATAAAAATATTTTACTAAATAAATAAAGTAAATACACTTGTCTGATTCCTATTCTGTCTAGCTTGAATACAGCCTGAACACAGCATATCAGTCTTTCAACTTGTTGTATGATGGTTTCTGTTTCCTTTTTGGGAGGGGGAAAAAACTGGTGAATTGATAGTGGCATAGAGGTTGAAAAAATAGTGTGAAAATGCTTCTAAAACAGCCCTTTAAAAGTAATCCTTGGAAGTAACTAGAAACATTTACTTGTTACACCAGTGAAGTAGTTTCACTGTTCCTCATTATGTTACTTTTGAAATGAGATTTAATTACACTCTTGTTACTGCTCTCTTGAAATAACAAGTCAAAGGTAACTAAATTAGTTGTGATCTGTTGCATCTAAGTTCTTCAGTAGTTTAATATACTGTGGGGAAAGAAGTATCACTTTAAGCATTCTACTTTCAGTGTAAAGTCATTAGGATTCTGCATTGTGAGGCTCACAGTGTGTGTGTGTGGGGGGTATATGTATGTGCTTGTGTGTAAAAGAAGCATCATTGTGTCATTCCGCCTCTTGTCTTTTGCAGTTTTCAAGTGGTAAAGTCTCTGCACAGCAAGTTATATGAAAGCAGAGGGAAGACAAGGTAAATTTTAGCTGGGTAGCTAGGGGCATGAAAGAGTATAGTTCTAGAGGAAGGTTAATAAAAAATGCCAGCCTGCAGAAAAGCACTTGTCAGAAAAAGAACGGGGTGAACTGAGGGTGGGGTACTGTGGAAGGCTGGACATGTGCCTATAAAATTAAGTTTGAAAATAATTAACTTTTTAATGCTCTTCTGCACTATATGAAGAGCTTTTTCCCAAGAATGGATTTCAGAATAGACATCATTACTGATAGAATAGTCACTTCAACTGGCAATTAATTCAGCTGATGATTCCTCCCCCCCAAAAAAAAGAAGACTGGTGTGGCATTTAGCTTTAATATGTTTTCAACACATCCCCTGTGTAACGAATGGGGAGAAACCACCACCCGTCAGTGCCGAGTGCGAAAGGGCCTTGCACTTGAGGCCTGCCCAGCCTGACACCTCTTTGTGTTCAGATCTGAACAGCCAGAGAGATCTCTGAATCAAGCGAGGGCCAGGACAAATGGGTCTGCCCCAGTTCTCCCTCTCTGAGAACGCAGTCCCTTCCTCACTCTTGTCCCCCCTTGGCTTCTTCCTTCCTTAAATCTGCCCTTCTCCCAGATGTAAGGATCAGCAGTGATTTATATTTTCCAAGACTGTGGTACTGTTGGCACTAAGGTCAAGATGATATTATTGGTAGCATGTATATTCCAGAATTCAGAATGAGACTCTGTGACACTGTTTTAAGGAACACAGAACTTCAAACATTTATTGTAACACTGTTGCTTTAAATGTGTCTTGTATCTAAATGTTTATAAACTGCACACCATTTCTCTCTCTCTCTCTCTTCCGTTCAATTCATTCACTATCTCTCGTACACCCAATTTCTCAGTTCTGTCTCCCACAGAGCTCTTCAAATCTCCGACCTCCCCCAAACACACCACAAATCACACTCCTCTCTTCAATCCCTCCCCAGGCAGTTAAAAAAGCCGTTATTTTCCTCTTTCCACCAGCCCCTCCCCTGGGCTATCCAAGGTTCCATCTCACCAGCCAATCAGCTTAAACACTCTCAGTTGCCAAGGAGGCTCTGCTGCCAAGACCCCCTCCCATCAGGTTCGTCACACCCTGGATTGTGGTGTTAAAGTTCCCAGGAATAGCTTAGTAGCTCTAAAGCAGCGGGCGTAGATCCCTGTTACTTGCATCCTCTCCCCACAATGCTGTCACAATAATCAGAATTGTAATTTGAAGAGTGCCCTTTTGGTCAGCAAGTGTATGATCATACTTACCTGGGTACATTTTTGCACCTGAGCCTCCCGTTGCAATGTTCAGATCTGGAGTGACACCCTCAGCGCTTCCCACTGTGCTAGTGTCAGAAAAGGTGATCTTTGGCCTTGCAAGAAGGACAGCTGTGCTTTTTCTTGACCTTGATGTGAGTGGTTCTAGAATCACAGGACTTGAAGGTAGTGTTGCAGAACATATGTAGGATCGGGCTCCACTAAGCATCGAGTACATTTCCTTTTCTTGTGAGTAACTCTCATCTCAGAGTCAGTGTGGTGTAGTAGTTTGAGTGGTAGACTATAACCCTGGAGACCAGGGGTTGATTCCCTACTCAGTCATGGAAAGCCACTGGGTGACCTTGGATGTGTCACACACTTTCAGCTCCAGAGAACCCCACCTTAGAGGCATCATAAATCAGAAATGACTTGAAGGCACACAACAACAAAACCCTGATCTCATTCTATCTGGGTGGTGTTATTCTTCAGACCCTCATGTGAGTCCCAGGAAGGCTTGAGAACTGAGAGGGTCATAGAGAGATAAGAGTGTACTCAGTGCTTGAGACTTTTAGACTTGGCAGTGACATGTTGGAAAATGCCTCGTCACTGAGGCCATACAAAGAAAGGAACAGTTCCTGTCACAAATCCAGGTTCTTGTAAGCAAAGTGACAGAGATATTCTGTTGCTATCTCCTATATGAGAATTGCCTCTGAGTCAGGAGGAGAGCACTCCTGTGCTGGCTGGAGGATTCTGGAATCTGAAGTTCAAAAAAGTAACTTTGCTGAGCTCTCATTACAAGCTGAGGACTTACTGGGAATAGCTGCTGAAGTGTCAAGATAAGTGGGATGAAACCACTTGGCACCCAAGAAGCCACTTTTAGAAATGTCTTTTTTCTTTTTGGCAGGATGCCTGTAGTGCTTGTTGGCAATAAAGCTGATTTATCTCTAGAAAGGTAAGAATTTTATCTGTTGCCAGAGAAATTACGGCCCAGGTATAAGGATTGGGTTGCTTTAGATTTTTTCTTAAAATGCTGCCCATAATCTAAGTTGAACAGGCTGCTGAAGTTAGTGCTTCAATTTTAGAATAATGTTTGCCCAGTGTGTGTCATTACTGCTCACAAGAATTGCATTTAGCATCTCTCAGTTAAAAGATCTATGCTGTGCAATAATAACATTAATGAAGATTGCTTTCCTCGATTTTCTTGCATCTGGTACATTTTTGTGCTTCTCCTGCATGTGAACTGTGTATACTAATTCCTACCTTCCACTCTGGCTTTCATTTTTCTGCATTCCAGAGTAGACTTCTGTCTTGAAAGAAAGCTGTTAAGTGCTCATACAGTGGTTCTTAACTTTTTCTTTATGGGTGATCCCTTGTAAATGTAATAGGTTGCTGGGATCCCCAAGACTCAACTCAAGATTTAAATATTTAAATATAGGTTAAATATTCAAATATTTATTTAAATATTCAAATATTTGTTTAAAGTTGCTCATCAGGTGCTCACTCCATCTGTTATTCTTCCAGTAGACAGTGCAAAGGAAAGGAGGCTTGTTAATGATCTGGGGAGTAGCATGCTGAGATCCTTTAAGTGCCAGGGGAGTAGAATAAATTGGAATTTACTACAGGAAGGTTATGAATGGAAGGGAGGCTTAAAGAATAATTTCTTTTGCCTTTTCTTTCCGCCAAAGCAGCACCTGGAAAGTAAGGGTCTCAGTGCTCTTTTGGGGGAAAAGCACAAAAGAAATGCTGTTTCCCTCTGAAGGAGTACAGAGAGTGTAGAGAAGGAAGGGAATTAGCACAGAGGTTCTTAACATGTGGTCTGTGGACCCCTTAGGGTCTGTGGAACCCTCACATAGGGTTGCCTCTATTCCCTCTACTCTTTCAGTGCTCCTTTGGAGAAATACCCTTTCTTTTGCCCTTTCTTTCCCCCAAGGCAATGCCTGCAGAGTAAGGGTCTTGGTGCTGCTTTGGAGACAGGTGCGAAAGAAATGTTGTTTCCCTCTGTAAGAGCACCAAGGGAGTAGTAGAGAGGATAAGTGCTTCTTCTGAAAGCACCTATTCTATTTGTTCTCTTCAGAGGGAAATGGCATTTCTTTTGTGCTTTCCCCAAAAGCACACTGGGGCCCTTGCTGCTTTGCTTCCAAGCAGCCAGAAGAGTAAAGGGACTCCCTTCTATTTTCATAGCTGCTCGGAAGCAAAGCTCTGCCATGTTGCCTGCCCCTGGGCTCAAGCAGCACTGCAGTATTCACCCACACAAGGCCTGGGCTGGGCATCTTCCCTTGTCTTCTGGGCTCTCTTCTCACTTTCCTGCCTTTTGGGTTCTTTGGCACACCTGTGTAGTAGCAGCTGGAGTCTCTAGAGTAGGATGAAATGCCGGCCAATGTGTTGCCACTGCCACAACTATCATCATTACTGCCTTTGACGAATCTGGGAGATCCTGCATCAGTCAGCCACAACTAGCTGGGACAATTTTTAGTCCCTTGAATCCAAGATTTAGCCTGTTTTCTGGGATGAATGCAACCCTGTGTGCACCCCGTGAGGGTTCCGCAGACCCTAAGGGGTCCACAGACCACATGTAAAGAACCTCTGTGCTAATAAATTCTGTTACTGTCCTGAGGTCACAGTTGTGTTTTGGAAATACAGTGGACAGTCCTTACTTGAGACCTCCACAGCTATGACTCTGAGCTAACACAGAGTGTCATGTCCTACACCCAAAATGGTGGCAATGTGAATGCAGATACACTGAAGTGCCTGCACCCGTGTCGTCACAATTTAATAAAATAGGATGTAGGCATGCCATTTTTCAGCATTTGTGGAGAGTCCTTGGATGCAACCCTGCAGATATGGAGGGTCCACTGTATACAATCTGCATCAAATCTGGACTCCTAAGGCTTGCTTCTTGAAAAGTTCACAGGTTTTTTTTTGTTTTTTTTTTAATAAAAAGCGTTAGGCTTTTAGTCCTTATGGTAGCAAGAAATTTTTTTGAAAAACCGTGGTGAGTGTTTAGAAAGTGATATATTGCAGAGAATCCTATTGTGCGCTTGGTCTGTTACTGTTTGTTTTTTCTAAATTACAAATATTGCCACCCAAATAGCGTATATGAAGTGAAACTGTGCTTGTCGAAATGCTGCTCATTATACACATAACTTTTTTTATTGAAAAGTTGTTTGCATGTAATATATGCCAAACATTGCCAAATACATTTATTTTGTTGCTCAGCCAGTATTGGATTATGAAAGTGGTTTAAATTACAGTAAGTATACTAACAGTATGCTGCCTCTTTTTACCTTTTCCCATGTGTCTGTATCTAGCCGGCAGGTGAAGACTGATGAGGGAAAGAAACTTGCTGATTCCTGGGGTGCTGTTTTTTTGGAGTCTTCTGCAAAAGAAAACCAGGTCTGATGTCTGATGTAAAGGGCACCATGTATCTTTTGTTAATTTTAATGGGAAAGGTAGGTTGCTTGGGATCTGACTTCTAGCATCTGGGAATGTACAAATAATTCTTTGTTGTTTTAATTGTATGGATAATTTATTTGTATCTTAACAATAACTTTTGTGTTTTTGCTTCTATCTTTGTGCTTTTATATCTTTGTTTTAATTTCTATACACTAGTTTGAGTTGCCTCTGGATAAAGGAGGGCTTTCCATTTAGCCAGGAAGTTGTTAAAAATGAAGAGTGGGGGTTCAAAAATCTGTGGTCTCCAGATGTTGTTGGACTCCAACTCTCAGCATTGCCAGTGGTCACGGATGATGGAATTTGTAGTCCAACAATATATGGTAGCCCAAAAGCAGCCTGTGTAAAATTGATTTGCCTCCCTATCTCTGTTTTGCAGATGACTCAAGGTATCTTCACAAAGGTGATTGAGGAGATTGATCGTGTGGACAACTCGTGTGGCGAACATCGCAGCTGCATTGTCATGTGATGTGCCCCTTTTTCCCCATCCGAAGCCACTCTGTGAGTGTGGGGGGCGGCATCAGGAGACTCAGGCCAACTCAGGACAGGTGTTACAGCTACCTGGAGCCCTGAATAATAGGCCTGAAGTAGCTTACGGGTAATCCACACACAGACACAAATATATACCTCATTGCTCATCTCCTAGAGGAGATGGTGGCCGTGTTTTGCACATTAGTTTGCTAGATGCAATCTGTCTGTGTGTGTGTGCGCGTGCGCATGTGTGTGTACACACATATATACGTCTTGCCAAATGTTTACAGGACTAGGAGGTCAGGAGCACAACAAGTTGTATTTATGTTTGTTTTTTTGGACAAAGGGACTCTTTTGTATATTTATAGCAAAGTATAATCCATGTACACATATTATTATACATACACATCTGTTTCAGTCCTCAGTGTAACGGAGATGCAGCCAAATGTAACTTTTTCCTCCCGTGAAATCTATTAAGGGCCAGTTCTTTGGACTGTAGCTCTCTTTCAGTGGCAACTTGAAAAGTAGGCTCAAATAGGCTTGTTATTTTTTTTTTCAGTTGTACTTCTTGCAACCCGCTTTGCTTTTTGGAGGATGGGGGGATGGGACAGGTGAGAGTTCAGTTTCTGGAATTGATATAAAAGTTGGGTTTTTTCCCCCTTTTATTTCCACAGTAATTTCAGAATGCCTGAAATGGCTAATGGCTTAGTAAAGCCTAGTACATTTTTCTTTGTTATGCAAATAATAAAAGCAACCTTCTGCAGGAGGCAAATGGGAAGAAGAACTTTTATCTGAATAGCCCTCAGTGTGCTGACTACTTTTCAGATGAGCTTGCAGCTTGTTACAGTAGAAAACAACAAAATGTCTAACTTGAGTATAGCAGGATGAAGAAAGCAAGAGGTGGAGCTGTGGCATCTGAACTCATCTGTGGTTCCACATCTTGCTTACAATCAACTTTTCTGGATGGTTTTTAAAGCAGTGGGACATTTTGAGGACATAACTGGTTTGGGTAGATTGTAAGAAGGATGTAATGTTTGTGGTGGATGGAGGTCTTGAACTTCTTCCTTGATAGTTATTGAGGGGTGATGCAGGATGAGATAAGCCCAGATGGAAAAAGAGGGTTTACTGGATGCCTTGGATGTATTTTGATAAAATCCTGTGGAGCTAAACAATCATGCTGAAGTGGAGAAGGGGGAAAAAAAGGAGAGAAATGGCCCAGTTGCAAGTGCTGCTGTGCCACAATTCAAAATGCAGCCATTATCTTTTGATGGTGATAGATAAATGGGCTTTGACTCCTCCTTTTTGGCAAGGTTGTCCATCTCTGATTTTCTTTTTTTTCTTTTCCTATATTAGGGGTGGGCAAAATATCTTCCTGATGTTGTTGAACTATAACTCCCATCATCTTCCACCATTGCCTCTGCTACCCTCAGATCAATAAGAAGTGTACTCCAACAGCATCAGCAGGGCCAAAAAAATGCCACTCCTGGCCTAAAATCAGGTGTAACGGAGTACTCTGAATATTCTCAGATGTTAGTCCTTCTTCTTTTGTTGAGGCAGGTTTGGAATGGATTCTGTGGTTTCTGAGACAATGGCAGATCCCCCTCCTTGGCCACTTTTCTGAGTACAAGAAGCATAGCTGTGAGTGTGTTTCTGTGCCTTCTCACTCTGCTTCCATGCCTGACTGTATAAAGCAGGACAAACTGGGCATCTCACTTCATGGAGGCTGGTAATCCAAAGGGCTACAGGGGTTTGCGTGGAACCTCTGGCCCCTGAAAGAAGCAAAGATGCACACGTACACAGATAGGCACCCTGAAATAAAAGAGAGGGCTGGGCAGCACAGATCTTGTGACTCATTCTTACAGAAGCATATCATCCTGTGCTCTGGAAAAGCAGGGACACATGCTTTTGTATGTGTGTAAAACTAGTTTAATTCCAGCCATGACTACTGGTGCCCATTCTTCAGTTACCACAAAGGCATTGGCAGAGAAGCCCACATTCATAGCCTGGAAGTACTGAGTTACAAGTAACATACCTGTAACATTAAAACAATTGATAGTGACCTTTTCCCTTTTTTAGTGTAATAAGTAATGTTTTCTATCTGCTTTCTGATTACTGCCAAAAATGCTGTCCAAAAATATTTTGAGTGGATTTCCTCCCAAGTTTTCTACCATTCTTATTGTAAGTAACAAGCAACATAATGAGTAATGGCCATTTTTTAACTGCAACAAATGATGACAATGAACTGCAATTTAAAAACCAGGAAAAAAACCCCCAATACTGCAATAAGTAATGGAATCAACTTCCCTGCTGAAAGTTCCTCCTGAGGTTGGGCTGCCTTGATTTGAACCCAAAGCCATCATCATAATCCCCCAATTCCTCTGCATCCCTTTCTTCCAAGTTTTAAAACTTGTGTATGTTTTGTGCCTGGCGGATTTTCTTTCTTTCTGAGAAACTGTTTTCAGCAAAAAAATCTGATCTGATTACTTTTATCTTTCCTGGGGCTTAAAGTACCTATGAAGTGTAGACTTGCATCTGCTAATTACAAAGCCACTAAAATGATTTGCATTGCTTCTAGGGTACATCTAAGCAGATTCTGAGTGCACTGAAGGCAGGAGCAGATTTAAACACTTAAAAAGTGTTTGTTAATGTCAGTAGTCCCACTATAAAACAATGTTAAATAATCAGGCTAGTGAAAATAGTGTGTTTTAAGCACAGCTGCTAGGTGCTGTACACCACTTAGTTAATCAATTGTCATTGCCACCTGTTGCTGTAACCTAATGGTCTCCATATTACTGTATTTTCTAAAGAACACAACAAAATTTTAGGGGACCTTAATCTTGCATTTTAATTGGGTCTGCCAGGGGTTGCTCTTCCTTTTTTTCATGTACTGTGGCTCTGTTGCATGTTCCTCCCCCACTTTAACTAGCCTGGATTAACTCATTTCCAGTATGTCACAGCTCTTGTTTGTTCCTGCTTCCCCCAGCAGGATCAAGACTGTTCGTTGTGAGAATGTGACGCATGCAAGGTTGCCCACACCGCCTCAGTCTTGGTTTGCTATCGTTGAACTGAGGGTTATTGGTGGAAATCTGTTGCATCCCTTATTCTAAGGTGGATTTTACCCCACTGAAAGAGGTACCTAAGCCACCCTGTGGCAAACCTTTCTTACTGTGCACTGCTGGGGGTCCTGAAAACAACAGGAGAAATTGGCGTGCCTGCTTTCTGCCTAGGAAGGAGGATGCTCTGGATTTCTTTGCTAAAGTGGCTGAAATTGCATTGCAATAAACTATGAAAATAGATTGGCACATTTTCTTCATGGGGTTGTGGCTGCCAATGGGGTAATTTACAGCATGCAATATTTCTCTTCAAACCCGCTCTTCAGGGCAGGGGAAAGGTGGGAGAATATGGAGACTGATTTTGAATTGTGCTGCAGAGGGCTTATAAAAGGCTTTTCTACCTCACTGCCATCTCTCCTTTGGAAGTCTCCATCACATGACTTCTTCTGCGTGGGTAAATAGCATGAAAGATCTTGATCATGAATATTACCCCATGAGCATTCCTCCATAATAGTCTTATAGTTGAGTGACTATCTCTCACATGTTCTTGGAGCTGTTCATTCTTTCCTCCATTATCAAAGGGTTGTTGCTAAAGTATGGGCTGGGGCATAGGCAGGCTGACAGCCAAACTACTGGCTGCTTGCCTCTGCCACACATACATATATTATGTACCCCTTTCTCTGTATCCTTTTTTCTTTCTTTGTGTATGTGTGTGTGCATGTATGTATGTCTATACACACACACACACACACACACACATATACATACATATGTAAATATGTGTACGTAAATGTATATAATTACAATAAATCATGCATATAGGCCAGTTCCCAATGTTCTTTCACACACTCTTAGTTATATTGATGTATTATACTGATGTTAGGAAACATAAAAAGTGCTGCCGGCTGAGAATCAAGGTCTCCTAGTGACTGGGACAACATCTTGTGATCAGTTGTATTTTTGGAAGCCATGAAAGTTATAGCCTTACTGGCCCTTGCCTGGTTGCTGTTCCAATAACTGGTATTCATGTAGCAGTTTCATTTAGCTATTGGCTAATTCCCCTTTTAATGCCATCTAAACTAGCAGCAGATCTGGTGTAAATGAGTTCTGTAAATTATACGTTGTGATACCTAATTTTTGAATGAATGTACAATCGGTGATTTTCCCGTTGTTGTTGTTGCGTGCCTTCAAGTTTTTGCTGACTTATGGCAACACTATCATGGGCTTTTCTGGAGGTTGAGTGTGTGACGTGTCCAAGGTTACCCAGTGAGTTTCCTAAATGACTCTCATATTATGAAGGTGTGTGGGCAGTTTCTCTTTCTTCCTCCTCTGCACCAAGGGGAGTGTAGGCCCCTAGATCTTGTTGGACTGCAGCTCCCATCAACCCTAGTCAACACAGTCAGTGACGAGAAATGTTTCAGTCCAGATATGGAGGGCTGCACATTCCCTAGCCCTGTTCCACACAATATGTACTTTTAAAAAGACATTAGTCATGCTGGGTTAGGCTGATGGATATAGTGGTCTTTTGGGAGCTCCTTGCAGTTGGCTTAGGTTTTAAGAATAATTTGGTGAGGGCTGTTTCATGGAACATTCTTCAACTCCTTGATAATTTTGGTGCACCCTTTCTGCACTTTTTACAGCTTTAAGCGAGAAAGATGTAAACATATAGTTGAATAATCATGAATAATGTGCTGTGTGTAATTTTGCACTGAATGAATTTTTCAATGAATATTTGAGCATGAACCACGAGATCTCTTCCTCAGTTAGTCACCCTCTGAGTATGTACATGAAGTCGGGGCTTATTTATTTTATAATCTTGATGTGGTTCATCTTAGTTTGGCTGAACTTCATTTGCTACTTTATTGCCAACTGTTTAATTTGGAGAGCAATCTTGGGAGCTCCATACCTTTGGCTTAGGCTTTCAGCATCCTATGGACTGTGCTTTAGCCATTTGCTGCTCACCCTTGTATGTACATGCCTTCAAATTCTCTGTTGACTAGTGGCGGCCCCATTAATTCCGTAGGGTTTTCTTAGGCAAGCAATACTCAGAGGTGATTTTGCCAGTTTCTTCCTCTGAAATATAGCCCACAGTACCTTGTATTTCTTTGCGGCCTTCTGTCCAGATACAATTCAGAACTGACCCTGTTTAGCTTCCAAGATCAGATGGGATCTGGCGCCTTTAGGGTATTTAGGCCTCTGGTCATCCTTAGCTTTAGTTAATGTGTGAACATGTTAAACAGGGCCACTCCAGGGGACGGGAGATGATATACAAATCTTTAGAGTTAAACCATGGGGCCATCTAGTTCAGTACTGTTTATAGCAGCCTTTTCCAACTTGCTGCCCTCCAGATATGTTGAACTTCAGCTTCGATGAGTCCCATACAACATGGCCAATAGGAATGCTGGGCATTATGCTTGGATGCAAAGCCCTTATTGAAGACAAGACTGGACTCTCACTCCTTATATTGAACTAGCATATTTACCCAGTGTTGGCTAAGATTTTATTTTCCTCTTAAGAACTCACCAAACTGTCTTCTCCAGTACCTATAACTTTTCCCCATATTTCCGAATGCAATCTGTATTCAGAGTTGTTAACATACAGAGGTTGGGTTCCTGCGGGAATACACTGTCCTCCTCCTTGCTGCTAGGCCATGTCTCCATAGCAAGTGGCCTATTCCAGTACCTGTAACTTATACCCATATTCCCCAATCCAATCTGTATTCAAAGTTGTTAACATACAGATGGTTTGATTTCTGAGAGAATACATTGCCCAAATTCTTCCTGGTAGGCCTGATCTCCATAGCAACCAGCCTGAGGCCCAAGAGCTCTTGGCTGAGAATTCTAAAGGCCCCTCTCTAAATTGCCAACCCCAGGATTCCACAGAATCTTTACAACCAGCCAATCATATGAGGTCTTTGCCTGCCTGACACAGACAAACGTGCAGACATTGACTTTTATACAGTAGATGGCTCAGTCCTTGCTAGCAGTGGAAGGAGCCTTCCCTTTATATCAGTGTTGTTCACCATATTGACTGGAGTATTTTTTGAGGCGATGAGGCCATAATGTAATAGATATCTAGAGGCAGGCATTCAAGGCTAGTTGTAGTAGAGAGATGTAGGCCTGGTTGCTTTCCTTTGGACTGTCTAATCTTTCTATTGGGGAGACTCCATACCACTCCATACTGAACAGGCCTAATCTCATCAGGATTCCGAAGCTAAGCAGGGTCAGGCCTGTTTACCACTTGGAGAGAGAATGCCAGGGAGTACAAGAGAGCTCCAGGTAGAGATAAAAAAGAATCCCACCTGAAATCTTTGAGAGCCGTTGCTGCCAATCAGAGTTGACATTACTGTACCAGATGAACTGATGGTCAGATTCAGCGTAAGACAGCTTTCTATGCAGACTTATGTTAAATATAGTTCTTGCATCTCATGCCTAAGATGCTCCATTACTCCTTCTTTTCCAAAAGCAAATTGTGGGGGGCAGGTAGCCCAGATCAGGAATTATGGAATGGGAAGGAAGTTCCCCAGCTTCCCCAGCATCATTTTCTTGCTGAGAACTCCAACATTATCTGCTCTTTGTTAACTTGAGTGGCAGGTGTTTTGTACCTTCTTTCTAGCTGGAAGAAACTGCTGGAGAATATAGGTTAGAGGCTGTTCTCCTCCTCCTAGCACCCCCTGCTTGATAAGGGCTGTCAGGAAATTCCAGATTTTTTATTTTAAAAAAACACTGGGATTTCCAAACATAGGATTTAAGAGTCTGTTTAATGTGCAGTTTGATGGTAAGTTATTTGTAGAAAACTGCTCAGTAGACCTCCTTTACCACTATGAGGACTAGAAAAAGAAGCGCGAGTCTGTCTTTGTTTAAGAGTCACATCCTAGCTAGCTCCTTCCTTTTGCATTTTTAGTAGGCACATTCTGATTGTAATATGACTGCATGTAGGTATACCTTGCTGAATGAAACTTCAGCTTGATTTTAGCCACATTGGCCAGTAGAGCAGTATCTAAAGGAAGAACATGGAAATGAGCCCTGGTCTGCCTTACTATGTCCTCAGGGAATGAGGCCCCTTTGGGCTTCCTACATCTCACTACGTTCATTATGTTCTCTGTTGCTGCCAACCAGAGCTACTATAGTCCTCCTTCCTCATTCGTGGGTTTGACTTTTGCAAAGCTCATGATTCTCAAGGCACGTGCTTACCTCCCCTGCCGTCTCCTCCTTACATTCCTCATCCCAGGCTTGCAAGGCTTGTGTTTAAAATGGACTTTTTTCCCCTTTGGCGTGAGCACTCCCCCCCCACATGCTCTTTGCCATGTGGCTGCATATTCCACTGTGGAAAAAGGCCACTGATTGCTCTCTTCACTCCTACCCCCCGGGAGGAATCTCCTTTCTCATGATAGCAGCTGGAAGTAGCTAGAATGCCAGAATGCAGTGCTCTGCTTTTCTCTGTCTGAGGGGAAAGTACTGGTAAGCCCTTTATCTTGTCTTTTTTCCCCTCCCCCAGGAGTGCCAAGGCCAGAGGCAAGGAAATGGGAGGGGTATTGTGGGGGGGGAGTTATTTGCAGTTTTTCCACTTTGGTGAAAGTTCTGTGTCCCAAACCCTTGCGATTGTGGAGGGGCCATTGCAATTGCATCAGTTGTGCTATTAGTAATACAGCAGTACTTTTGAGTTTCTGAGTTATTCTGAGTTTTGGTCTAGGGTGATGGAAACAAACAACATTAAAGAGAACTGTGCTGCTACATATGTCTTGCACCCTCTAAACTAGGTGCTGCATGCTCAGACATGGTGCTATCCTGTTAGTAGCGTAAAAGTTAGATTCTGCTTGGCTTATGCATCCTTTACTTTAGCCTGCAAAGTATCCTGAGCTCCCGTAAGCAAGTAATCCGAGGAGAGTCATTGCGGTATGGAGAGCCAGTGTGGTGTAGTGCTTTGAGCACTGAACTATGATGCTGGAAACCAGAGTTTGATTCCCTGCTCAGCCATGGAAACCCTCTGGGTAACCTTCGGCACATGACACACACTCAGGCACAGAAAATCCCATGATAGGTTTACCTTAAGGTTGCCAAAAGTCAAAAATGATTTGAAGGCACGCAACAAAAAGTAATATAAAGCACTGGAGAGCTGGTGCTTCTCTCACCAACAATCTTAAGAGCAGCTGTCACTGCTGAAGATCCTTCACCAGATGTCTTGAACTCCCATAGTCCTTTACCACTGGCCACATAAGGTGTTGCAACCTCCATCAATGTAAAAATAAGATCTTGGGTTCTTCACAGTGGCAGTCATGAAATGGAATCCAGAAGGAAGTAAGGGATCAACTAATGTACAAGCAGCCCACCTGCACTGCCTCAAAGCTGGGAGAAATGTTCTAGGCATATTATTAGCAAGGGTGGGGCATAGTAGAAAGCAGTACTGGGTTTTGTTTGGGGGAAATTTATAACAGTTGCAAGACAGTTGAATTGGGGAGGCAAGCTATGTCTAGTCCAGTACAGGAGACTGTCTCTCTCTTAGCACCAGTCTAAAATGACAGGAAGAGAATGGAGACAGAAGCTCACTGCCTTAGTCCATAATCCCAGATAATATGGCTTATAGTCATTTTAAGGTCCACCATATTCTAGAGGAAAGAAGTTTGCTACTAATTTGGGTATACCAAGGTGGGGAGCAATTGGCCCTCCAAAAGTTTTGGGCTATAACTGCTGTGGCTTCTGGGAGCTGAAGCTCAAAGTATCTGAAGAGCCAAGGGTTCCTCACACCATCCAGGCATGGAGCGTCCCAGCCCTTAGTAGCAAGCACATTTCGGCATGGAAGGCAGCATTCTCATGGCAACTATAACTGGTGCTTCCAAAAATGATAGTATTCTAAGGAGACACCTTGTCAACTCAATGAAGATCCTCAATTTCATTGCCTGCCCATCTCCCATTTTCATCTTTCATTTGTTCCTCTACATAAGAATACTTTGTAAATAACTTGATGATAAAACTGTTGGGAGCGGGTGGGTAGGGAAAACTTTTTGGGTCTCAAGGGTTAGCATTCAAATTTATGGAAAATAATCATTTTATCAAAATGTACCTTGTTGGGCAGCATAACCTCACCTCAGCATGGTCTACAGAATTTCAGTTAAAAACTAGATGATCTACGTAATGCATACTTTCTGGGTGAATGCCAGCATTGACCCCCTCCTACTACATCCTGCCCTCCCAATACTCATGTGTTATACACATACAGACTTAAATCCAGTAAGAGCAACATACAGTGCACCCGCGATATATGTGAAGGTTCCGTGTGTTGTGCCCCATTGTAGTCAATGGACTGCAATATGTGGGGCCCCATGCCTGCTGTGTCTATTGACTATAATGGGAGTGACATTTTGCATGACATCATATTTGTGTGTGCAGAGGTCCTGCCAGAAGAGGGTGCACTGTATTTTACAAACTGTAATGTGGAAGAAAATACTGTATTGGCAGTATGTGTAGGTTACATGTATTTGAGGTTCAGGATTGGCTGTGGTTTCCTGTGAGATGTGAATCTAGAGGTAAGCCTACTTTTCCTTTGGAAAATGTGGGGATCGCTTAGCAGGCAAGGTATGTAGCTGGGGTTAAGGGCTTGAGTACAAACGGCAGGAATGGGGAAAAGGTTAGACAACTCCTCCTCCAGCTCTCAATAGATGCTGCTGTAAAAGCTGTTATTAAAGACTGACACAAGAATCAATGGACTTCCTGCTATGGCAGAGGAGCCCCTCTTATTTGGAAACTTCCTAAGTATCCATACACTGCTTATTGTTAAAAAGAGGAACAACTGTCTACTACTACAAGATTCTACAGTTAAACTGTGCATCTCATCACTCATAGATTGAAATGATCTACCATGTTTCTCTTCTGTATTTATTGTTTCAACCATGATTTCATTATAACTGTCTTAAAATGTAAATAAAAGAAACATGTATACTATCTTTGTGTTTTGCTTAACCACTGTATGATGACTGTGGCATCCCTAGAATTCATAGAGGAAAAATCAATACGCCTTTCTCCTGGATTTGTTGAAGGAGACCAAAATCAATAAATCATGTGTTACAACATCTTTACAATTCACTTCAAGTTAACTTCAGACTGCGTGTTCCTCAACTTTTTCACCGTACGTGCAAATTTGCCACTTCCATCTAGTTTATGTTGGATGAGCAACGGGCAGCACTGGATATATTTACATTTCTCACTTAGTTCAATTTGTAAAGAATGCTAAGTAAATGGACCTAAACTACCATCAGCCTTAGCCAGCTTGGCTAAGGATTAGGGCTGATGGGAATTGCAGTCTAGCACCATTAGGAAGGCCACAGATCCCCCACCTCACTACAATACAAAAAATACCTATTATAAGTGGCTGGCTGTCAACTGCTATTCCAAATGGAAAACTTCCTTTAGAAGAACTAAGGAAATAATAACAGGATATGTGTGCTTTAATTCAAGCTATAGTAGACCCAAATAAAAACATGGCAATCTTTATATTGGAGTGGGTAACTTGCCGCCTTCTGCAAGCACTCAGCTTAGATCTCTTGTAAAAACTATCAGTCCGGTCAGGAGGAAGGAGATGGGGTGGCAGTGTCCCTGTCCACTGCTGGCATGTAGCCCTGGATGTGGGCAGGAAAGAGGTTCCTCACTTCTCTTCTAAGCTTACCAGTGTTTAGTTGTCAAAAATATTTTAAAAGCTACCACCTAGTGAACGATGTGAATTTTCTATTTTAATGTCTGTCAGGAACCGTTATGGGCGCTTGACATGCTGTGTAAATAGTATTGTCTGGCCTCCACTGACTTCAGCTCCTGCTTCTGATGTATGCTTCAGACTGGTAAGCTGCTTTGCATCTGGTGGGGCGTAATGGGCCCTCCAGATGTTGAAGGGACTACTTCTGGTGTGGTATGTTCTTTTTACCACAGGTTCCCCCGCCACCATCTTTGTATGATTTTCCAGGTTCTGTATTAGGCCTTCTCTATTGCAATAGTTAAAATGCCTCTCCTAAGCCTTAGTTACTTGCAGAAAGAAGTTTAACCTGAAATATGCTGGTATTTTTGTATCACCATTTTGTCTTTTGTCCCACACACTGCTACAATGCAGCTCCTGTAAAGATCTCTGAAACTGAATTCAGCTTTCAGGCTGAAAGTGGTTCCTCATCCTTGACACAGGACAATTACACAAGCGTCTCAGTCAGTGCATCTCAATCTCTGGTCCTCCAGGAGTTGCGGACTTCAACTCCAGAAAAGAACAGGTAACCAGTGAAGACCAAACAGGATGGGGATGATAACTCTCAAAGTTTCTTGCTCCAGACAATAGCCTGAAACTATGATTTTGTATCCTCAGATGTTCCCACATACTTTTAAAATGGTGGCCTCATCGGTAGAACACTGAAATAACTACACCTGGGAGATACTAAAGGATAGAATGATGTGAATTAATATGTTTTTGTAATCTGATTTTTTAAAAGCAGTTTTCAGTGTTTGTGTTACTGTTGTTTAGGGAAGAGCCAGAAATAAGCACCACTGAGCTCTGTTGTACTTTCATTTCATTTTTTTTCATATCCCACATTTATATCCAATGTAATAGTGGCTAACAGAATTGTCACTTTCACATATATGAAACCAATTTGAAAACAACAAGATGCAAACATGGTATCAAAATTTAAAAGCAGAAAGCAGTAACAGCAGCAGGAAGTCAGCAGTAGCCTGATTAAAACAGACATCCATCCTCCACGCTTCCTGAACAGAATGTCCTCATTCATTTCTGGAAGGAATTAAGAAACACTGGAAAGATAGTTAAACAGGGAGAGTGCTTCCTACCTCTCAGTCTTACCTTAGGAAGTGAGATAATTTGAAGTAAAGCTTCCCCAGAAGAGGTCAGCATTGGCAGACGTTGTTGTAGCATAAGGCTCCTCCAGAGATAACCTGGGCTGAGGACCAGGATCTACTTTCTGGTAAATAATCACAGGATCACAATCAAAGGGGGTCACTGATTAACCATGATAAAGGTTTTCTGTTCTAAAATGGATTTTCTATTTTTTTACTTGAAAAAATATACATATACTTTTTTGGTCACTCAAAAGAGTTTATAATCCTTAATATTTAAAAAAAATAAAAATGAATCAAATGCAACATCATCAAATCAAACCAAATAGTTATAGGTGAATTCCCACACAAAAACCAACTTGAAGAAAGAGACTTCTGACAGAAAAAGCAAACAGTTCTAACATCCACCGCAGGGCATAGCAATCCTCAAGTTGTTAAACTGCAGTTCCCATCTGCCTTAGCCAACATGGCCAGTGTGAAAGATAATGGGAGCTGAAGTTCAATCAAATTTGGAAGACTGCACATTTCCCTATGCACAATATACCTCATAGCTTTGGAAAAGCCATTCTGAAGGCCCTTCTGCAAGATGTTGATGTTCTTACCCACCACAAAGTTGGCACAAATGATAAAAACCTACTGACCAGAACTCAACAGACAAACGGGCTCATATGGAGAAAGAAGTTCTTTGAGACATGAGGGCTTGAGAGTATAAAAAGTTTTAAAAGTTAAAACCAGCACCTTTGAATTATGTCCAGAAGAAAACTGGTAACCAATGCAGCTGGTGCAGAAAGGGCTGAATATGATCATGTATGTCAACAGAAAGGGCACAAAGGCAGACTGACAGCTCAAGCTTTTAAGTTATCTTCAGGAGAAACTCCAACCTAAAGCGTGTTGCAATAACCAAGCTTGGAGCATGGTTCACAAGATATGCTCTGTCCAGAAAGAAGAAACCCTCTTAAGGAATGAAATAGAGGAAAAGGCAGCCCCGGCAACCATTCTGACCTGCTTCTCCAAAAAAACTCACCACCACCACCAAAAAAAGCTAAACTCTAGGACTACCTAAGGTTCTTTAATTGATCAAAGAGGGGTTCAGAAACTTCAGTAAGCACAAGGAGACTAAACCCTTTTAAATCCAGCATTTGAATACTGTGGGTAAAGGATGGTAAATTAAAATTGAATGCAGAGAAGATGGAATACCCATCACCTACAGTAGCCAAAATCAAACAGAGGCTTAGAAGAGACAGACTTCTGGATACTTTTGTTAAAGATATAGAAAGATAGCCAGGTATCATCAACATATTGGTGGCACTAAACCCATGGATCTTTGCGAGCGGCTTTCTATCAACATCTCTGTGTTGGTGGTAACACGGAGCTTTGCAAAACCCCATATAACAGCCTCCTTAGTGTCACCCTCTGTATCCTATCGGACAGAAAAGATCAAATCCACAGGAGAACAGTCCCTGAAACATCTGTCAGACTGCTTTAGAGCAGGGTTTCTCGACCAGGGTTTCCCAGAACTCCAGGGTTCCAAGGAAGGCCATTAGGGATTCCCCCAGAGATTCTGATTAACAAGACTGGAATCCTGTTGGGGACATAGGTCTTCCTAAGTGGACTTATGTATGTAGGAATTAGAATTGCATAGTTGCATAATATCCATATCCAACAGAGGGCTGCTGTTACATTATTAGGTAGCAGAGCCAGTAAAATTCCTGATGCGCACTGGTGCCTGATGCATAAAGAGACTGGATCAGTCCAGATGGGAATTGCATCGGTCCTAATGTATGTCAGCCCCAATACATATTGGACACTCTTGCTGGTGTCTTTTTATGTATCTTTACAATTTAGTAAAGAGGTTTCTTAGCACCTCTGCTATGTAACTAGGTATACATCAAGTTACATAAAGTAATAGTGACCTATTACTTTATAGGATTCCAGTGAAAAAGAAAACAATTTTTTCTAGCTGTAGATACAATAATCTTTATGTAAGGTTCCCTGAACCCTGAAGATTATTTCAGTGGTTTCTTCTCAGTAAGAAGGTTGAGAACAGTTGCTTTAGAGTCTAGAACAACAGAGCATCATAGTCCTCAGTATCAAAAGCCACCAGTGACTCTAGCCACACTAGTGAGAAGAATTTCCTTTTACAAATCTACAGACAAATACTATCCACTAGAACAGTGGTTCTCAACCTGTGGGTCCCCAGATGTTTTTGGACTTCAGCTCCCAGAAGCCCTGGGCATTGACCATAGTGGCTGGGGCTTCTGGGAGCTGAAGTCCACAAACATCTGGGGACCCACAGGTTGAGAACCACTGCACTAGAACAACCAATCTGTGGGGAAGGCAGATGTAAGATCAAAGAAGTGTCATTCAGTAAAAATGCTTAGGATACACTCCAGAAACTGAGTCTGAGATGGACATAGCATGTGCTGAAAGTTAGTCAGATCTTCCTTATCTAATAATGGAACTTAATTTTTTCTCTCTCCCCCCCCCTTTTAAAGATGGGGATTCATCTGAAGAAAATTCACATTCCTTCCTATAATAAACTTAACAAGCTTGGTGAAGGGTCCCCAGTATTTTAAGTGGCCACTTTAGAACACAGAACATCCAGTCAACATCCTCACAGGAGGGTAGATGTTTTAAGCTTTCATACCAAGTGGATAAGTTTGATACTGCTTGTTTAGATTCTGCCCCAATTGCTACATTCATTTGGATCAATTGTGAGCAACTTCATTAACAAAGGAATCTAGAATGGACATCCCAGCCATTTACAATTAGTTCCCCTTCCTGAGATTAATCCATTTTAAGAGATTAATAATATCTCTACTGCTTGGAAGAGCTCAACTGGATATGATTTTGCTGTTACAGTGATAGCATCAGAAAGAGCAAAACATCTGCATCACTATCAAGGTTGTTACACAAGCTTTTTAATGGACTTTATGGTTTATTTGGTCAGATCCAGGATGTTTTCTTTCCCATTGGCATGTAAACCACTGAACCACGTACATTTCCAGTTTCCCATTTTCTCATGGGGCCTATATGAACCAGGATAGTGGCAACACAATTCTAGACTTTCTTAGATGAAATGGATTACCTGGACCTATTACAAATTTGATCTCCCTGGTGGGTGACCTACACCAGGAGCTGGATAGGGGAATGTGTCTGTGTTGGTCCTCCTAAATTTCAAGTACATTTAATACCATCAACTAGGTATCCTTTGACTGATATGGGACTTGGGGGCATTGCCTTACCCAAGTCTTCCTTGGCTGAACATTTCCAGAGGGTGGTGCTGCAGGACTTCTGTTCAGCCTTTTGGCCATTAATCTGTGGGGTTCCACACAAGTCAGTAATGACCCTAATACTTTTTAACGTCTACATAAAGCTGCTGGGAGAGGTCATTCAGAGCTTTGGGACTGGGTGTCATCAGTATGCTTTATAACTGACACTAAGGAGGCTGTGGTAGTACTGAATCACTGTCTGTACGCAGTACAGGTTGGATGTGAGTGAACAGACTAAGGCTTAATCCAGACAAGACAGAAGTGCTGCTGGTCAGTAGGAAAACCAAGATGAGATTGGGATTGCAGCCTGTTCTGGATGGGATTGCATTCACTCTGAAAAACTGGGTTTGTAGCTTGGGGTGCTCTTGCACCCCATGCTGCCCCTGAAATACCAGGTTGCTGTGGTGGTCAGGAGAGTCTTTGCCCAGTTTTGGCTGGTGCTCCAGCAGTGCTTTTTCTTGGGGAAGGTTCATACAGCCATATAGTGGTTCATGCCTTAGTTACCTCCTGATTAGACTACTGTAATATGCTCTACGTGGGGCTGCCCTTGAAAAGTGTTTGGAAGCTGCAGCTAGTGAAAAATGCAACAGTCAGATTGATGTCAGGTGCACATTGCAGAGACCTTATAACACTCTTGCAAGAACTGCACTGGCTTCTAATTACTTCCAAGATCAATTCAAGGCGCTGGTGTTGACCTACAAAGCCCTAAATGACTAGGGTATCTGAAAGACCATCTCCTCCCATATGAGCCTGTCAGAAATTTGACATCTTCAGAGAAGGCCCTGTTGTGTGCCCCAGCACCTCATGAGGTTGGGGTTGGTGAGTATATGTAACAGGGCTTTCCTTGTAGCAGCACCTTGAATGTGGAACTCCCTACCCAAGGAAGTTAGGCTGGTCCCATCTCTTTTAAGCTTCTAGCATGCAGCCAAAACAGTGATGTTTCACATGGCATTCAATGTTTGAAAGTGCTGTTTTAACTGTTTTAAAATTGGTTTCTAGGATTGTTTTTAGACTGCTTTTAGGAGTTTTGAAAGGGCATTTCAATGTGTTTTAAAAAAGATTTTCATCTCTACATTTTAATTGTTTTCATCTGTTTGTTGCTGCAGGACCCCTAGTGGACTGGGAGGCGATAGAGAATATACACTTGGCCCTCCACATTCATGGGGGTTAGAGGTGCAGGACCTTCATGAAAATGGAAAATCGCGAATATCTTAAGCTCCCCTCCCACCATGAATGCTACAGACTCCTTTTTTAACAACAGCCCTGGTCAACCGCTCTGTTTCCAACATTGCCACAATGATGGCTCAGCCAGATTTTCAAGCCCCTCTCAGACAACCCACCTGCTCTCACTTCTTCTGCTTCCAGTCCTCCTCTCCATCTCCTCTCCTGCCAACCGCGCCATCTCACCACTCCCTTTCCTACTTTGCCAACTCAATGCTCCAGCCAGATTTTAAACTTCTTCCCACCAGCTTAATCCTCAATCCTTCTCCTCTGTATCTCCTGTCCTCCTAACAGAGCCAGCCCCTTTCCTACCTTGCCACCATGATGCCTTAGCCAGATTTTAAACCCCTTCCCAGTGCTGTTGAAAGGACAAGAGATTGACAGGAGGAGGAAGAGGAGGACTGGGAGGAAAAGGAGTGGGATGAGGAGGCAAATGAGTTGGAAAGAGGTTTAAAATCTGGCTGGGGCATCATAGTGGCAAGGGAGTAAAGGGAGTGTTGAGATGGCACTGTTGGCAGGACAGGAGATGGAGAGGAGAGGTGGGTGGGAAGGATGAGCTAGTCAAGTAGCAGCTACAAACTTGCAAATAATCACATCTGCCAAAAAGAAACTGCAAATGTGGAAGTAAAGGAGGATGATGCTGAGGAGCAACTGTGTAGCCCAAGCCAAATTAGCATTCCACTGTCCCCCCAGGGCATCGATATAGCCACCTCTAATACCACCCTAAGATTTACAGAAATCACATTGATCCATATTTTTCCAAGGGCAGAACGCCCAAACCAATCCTTCATATTTTCAGGGAGGAGCAGCAGAGTTCATATACCTTAATCAGGTAGTCCTCTAATCATGACAATGGCCATTTACATCACCAATAATCAGAGCCCTACTCTGTCCTAAAAACCCAGCCCAACAGCAGTGCTCTAATTAGTACAATCCAATACCATCTGGAGGGCTTCAGGATTCCTACATCTGGCTTAGAAGGTAGGAGCGGGACTGCAGAGACACAGGTTCAGATCTCTACTCAGCCATGAAGCCTGTCACAGGGTGACCTTGGGATAGACAACCGCTCTCAATCCTTACTCACTCTGACACAGTTGTTGCTGCTGCGAGAATAAAAATGGGGAAGGCCACATTTTGACTGTCTTGAGAACCTTGGCAGAGAGGAGGAATAATGTAACACATCAATAAATTATATAAAGCACGTTCCCTTGAAAATGTGTTAGCCCTCAAAGAACCTGAGACAGCACTCTGGTTGCCATGGAAACCATGCAGTCCTGAGCTGAACCAGAGGTGGGCTCTCCATGGATGCTGAAATCTGTTGACAACACCAACCAGTCTCTTAAACATTAAGCTTAAAGCAGCTCAGTTAAGGGAAATCAACCAAGCAGGCGCAGTTTCCTGGTAGCATTCCCAGCCAGCACCTAGAACGCAGCATCAGAAACATATAGTCAAAGAAAGTCCATGTCAATATCCTATTAACAGCATCCTGTCAATTTTTTCTTTATCAATATCCTGTGCAGAAGAGCATTCTTTCCTCATTCTGAGCGATGGCGGTTTTCAATAGCTGCCTACTGATAGTAATGGATGTGGTTTGACTGTTAAGATTGGTTGCTTTGGGCTTCGGTCCTATGGGCTGCAATTATCTTGAAATATTTATTTTAATTATATTCCCCTTTCTCCCAATATGAGATGCAAGGCGGCTTAATATCAAGTTAAAACAAAATAAAGCTAATAAAAACCCTTGATAAAAAGGGATAAAAAGACGGAACACAAAGTCTGCATATTAAAATGCCACTAATGCCAAAAGCATAAAATCCTTTAAAATTACAGTAACAAAATGTATGCTTGCTTGAATTCACCCTTGAATAAACCATGCATGGGATTGCTCTGTTTGAGTTGAGGAGATTTGAAATAAAAGTAGCCAAGAATCTTAAAGACCCTCACAACTGCTTAGGTTATAATATATTAGCATTTTAGAGTACCACTAGACTCTTGTTGCTGCAACAGATCAGCTTAGCCCCCTTTCTGGAAAACAGAATAGATGGTATCTGAAATATTTCACTAAATTTACACTGAACAACAGCAACACGTCCAAATGGTTAAGTATAGTAAGCAAACTAAAACCAACATTTTTTCAGAGGCGAACTAGGTAATAACGTTAAAACAGCCTCTCGTCACTCAAGTAAAGTACTTCACCGTCAGGAAATCTCGAGAATACACTCACCAGCCTAGCGACTGAAGAGAAAAAAACCTGACACAGTTTTTCAACAACACATCCAAAAGGTGATATGAATGCGCTGTGCCAATTTTTGCCGCACATCCCGGAAAACGTATGCAGGGGTGGAAAGGCAGCTAGAAAAGGCTGCAAAGCGCTTCGTGGTCGGACGCCGAGAAGAAAAAAATATGCCTCCGTCACTCCGGGAGCAGAATGTTATTTTGCACCCACTGGACGTTGCCAACCAGCTTGACAAGGAAAGCTCTTTGGGTAACAAACGGATCGAAGCCACGAACATGCATTTCATCCGCTTCTGATGGCTCACAGTTTTCCTCGAGAGGCTTCGAACAGGTCGGCGCCCTTTTGCAAAAAGCTGTTGTAACAAAACGGCTCTGCCTGTTCAGAGGAGGCGAGAAAAGCCCGGGGAGCCACATTACCCGAGAGCCCACCGCCGGGGGGCGCCCTGGGACCTCTTTAGGCAAAGGTTACAGCGTCCTGGAGGCACGTGCCCGAGCGTGGGCGCCGGTGCCCCTTCTGGAGCCTGGCGAGAGCCCTCCAGTGGGCACCGTCCGCGCCCTCCCATGTTGGCAAAATGGTCTGGCGCGCGCTCGCCCTGCGCGCGTGCCTCCGTCCTTCCTTCCTCCGCAGCCCCAGTCCCTTTGATGAGGAACCGCGGCGTCCCCGCCTCTTGCAAGAACCGCACCTGTCCCACGGTCCCTTGCCATTCTGGAAAGGGTGGAAGAGGGGGAAGGAAGGAAGGAAGGAAGGAAGGAAGGAAGAGCCCTCTGAACCCGTCCCACGTGCTTCTGCAACCACCCGGCCCGGGCCCGGGAGGGTTAAAATCGGCGAAAGGATCTCTCTCCGAGCGTGCGCTGAGGCTCCGTACGGACGCATCTCTCACTTCCCCAAAGGCCCTTGCTGTGTGTCCTTCCGCCATCGGGTTCCAACACAAAATAAGTGCTCGGTCCCTTCCCCCCCTCCCCCGTTATACCCCACCACTGCGAGGGAAAGGGAGAAGGGCTGCCGGCGGGTCACGCCCAGGGGGCTCCCGTCCTGCCCACGGGGGATTAGGGACGTTGGGCAGAGGGGGAAGGGGAGGAGGGAGAAGTGCCTAACTCCGAGATCCCACCCTCCCTTTGCACAGGAGGAGGAGGAGGGAGGGGGAGGTTAAGCAAACCCGGAGCTGGCCCAGCAGGACCTACTTTCCTCTCTGAAAATGGCTGCCTCGGTGAACACTTTCTGTTCAATTTCTTGAAGCCCTTCGTGGTGGGGGGAAGAGCAGACGGGGGGGAAAGACCAGCCGGCGATGCTTCTTTGAACGCCTCCCCTCTACGGGAGCTGAGAATTAGGGTGCCAGGGAAGAAGAGGTGAGAAGTTTAAAAGAAAAAACAAAATAAGCGGGGAGGAGAGGGAGAGAAACAGGAAAAGAAAGATAGGAGGCCTGGCTCAGAAGGTGGGGAGGAGAGTGAAAGGGAGAGGAAAAGAGGGGGACCCCCCCAGCCAGAAACAGGAGTTAATTTTATTTTTCCAGAGAAAGAGGGGTGCAGCCACTCTTGCGAGAGGAGCCGTACCGTGCGTGTGCTCGGCTGTCTTCGGGAAGATTCAGTGTAGCAAACGGTGGTGGCAGGGATGATAAGCTGAGGCTTCGGGTGAGCTCCAGCGGGGTGTTTAGGTGAGGCTGCTGGGTAGGGAGGTTTCTACGAGGGAGGAGGAAAAGTGTGCCCATTCCCTTCTTTCCCCCCCCGTCTCCTCTCCCCGCCCCGGGAAGCCTCGACGTTCAGTCCGAAAAAGGGGCTCCTTTCTCCGAGGATCGTCTGCGTTGCGCCGGGCCTCCGCGGGAGGCTTCGACAGCTTCGGTTTGGGGGGCCCCCTCTTCGAGCCGGGGGCCCTGGGAGGCGCAGAAGAGGCTGGCCAGGTGGGTGGGTGGGTGGCCCAGGGAGGCCTGGAGGTAGAAGCAGCGAGGGCACGGAAGCCGACGAGGCCTGCCTTCTCCGTCGGATGCGGCTACTGGAAGGAAGATCAAAGGCAAGCCCGGAGCTCCCTTTGTGTGTCGCCCTAGAGGTCCGGCTCCTGCGCCCTTTCTTTCGCCTTCTTACGGAACCCTAAAACTGCTGTGGAGGAACGAAGCTCAACTCGTCCCCCTCTCCTTCTTTCGCAGGGGGGCTGGGCGGCTCCCCCCCCCGGGTGGAGAAAGAGATCCTCGGATACTGGATTTAGCATCCTTTCCAAATCTGGTGTGTGTTTTCGGGTATTTTTTTTTATCCCTCGCTGGTTGTTTTTCTTTCTTTCCCAGTGGCTGTCAATAAAAGTCCGGCATTTTTTTGCCCCCCTCTGTTTTTTTTTTTGAAAAAAAAGGAGGGAACAAATGCACACCCTTCTTCTTTCTCCCATCTGGATTTTTTGGATAATGATTTCTGCTGTATCTTGCCAATGGATTTTGCCGGGTGAGGATTTCTGGATCGCCTTGTAGAAGAGGAGGTAGGTAAGGACTCTCTGTTTTTCCTCGTATATCTAGAACAACCAACATAACCCAATCATAATCTCTTAGCTTTATTTGAATGTCACTGTTCTCTTCCAGTGGAAGGTGCATTTAAGCCAGACTTTTAAACCTTGTTGATTTATGTAAAATTCTGGTGCAGGGGAAATCTGTTGTGCAAAAGCTGTTCAGAGGACCATTTTCAGTAAGCAAACTGAAAATATTTTCACAAATTGATCTAGGCCTCTGTGTTTCTACTGCCTTTATAAATAGTGGGAGTAGGGAGAGGAATGGTTCTCTTTGTAGCCTTCCTATTGAGAGAATACATCTGTAATTGTGTGTGCGCGTGTGTGTGTATGCACGGAGGGGAAGGGAGCATTTGTTAATTTCTTTCTCCTGGCCTACCAGATACAGAACCATTGCTGCCTTTGGCACGGTGAAGAAATAGGAAGGGAACAGTGGTTGTCTCCTCTTCCATTGTATCTTACAAAAGCGAGAATGGGGTTTGTGGGAGAGTGTTGGTTAATAACTCAGAGATTTGAAATTATTCCCCCTGCCCTTGAGATTCACATCCATAGTGGGCTTCCTCCGCCATACATTTGTTTTCAGCCTCATTTGGTTCCTGTACAGAGGGGAAATGCTTAATTAACTAACAGGCAGGCCTACATTACAAGCAGGCAGGCGCTTTTAAAATACAGCTGCTTCATTCTGTGCAAATGGAGGATACCCAGAAGATACCCAGTCTTCTTAAGAGGTTGTGTCTGCTGTTGAATATGAGCACCATCCTGCTGCCTCCCCTTTTTAAAAAAAGGTTGTTATTCTTTTTTAAAAAAATTGCTTATTGTATCCCCTAGAATTAGATTTGGCTAAGTCAAATGCCTTTCTGCTTCATGAGCTCACGCTTTTCCCAAAGTGAAGCCGCCCCTGAGGCGAGGCCTACTTTTGCCTAGCAGCCCTCCCGAGATCAGTGCAGCCTGCATAGGATTATGGAGGAGTCCGAAGGGATTTGCTCCAGGGAGAAGGGGTTGGGGGTTGGAGAAGAGAATTGTATTGGTATTTTCTTTCTCTCCAAGCCAGCATTCTCTTAGACGCTTGGCCACGTTGCTTCTGTTCAGGGTGGGGTGGGGTATCTCTACCTTTTGTAAGCTGCTGAAATCCAGTGTCTTGGTGCAGGCTGCTCTGAAAACACTTCCACACTTGGTCTGCTGGAATGAGGAACTGGCCCTTTCATATTTCCTGTTCTGTTTTTTTTGGAAGGGGGGTCAGTTGGTGAGTATTGTGCCTCAATGAAATAAACATGTATCTTCTCTGGCTATCGCCCTCTGGGAGTCTGTTGGCCACACCTGTTGCACTGTG
The DNA here is from genome assembly GCA_948472985.1 of Iguana delicatissima. NCBI lineage: Eukaryota > Metazoa > Chordata > Lepidosauria > Squamata > Iguanidae > Iguana > Iguana delicatissima. The sequence goes on along the minus strand of CAOKZL010000159.1, from coordinate 2,167,032 downwards.
TGTATCAGTTAGCTCTCACAGTTGGATTTTAAGCCTCCTAGAAAAAAACCCTCTACTTTACTTGACAGAGAGGGAGACAGCAGATGAATAGCAACTGGTTTTGTTTTTGTGTGTGTGTGCACCCATGCGCATATGTGTCTTTCATAGCGTATGCCGTGTCTTATGATAAGGAACGGAGCTCACCTGTGATTGTCTTGGATGGTACCGATGCTGTTTTCAAATCCCATTACTGACACAACTATTTTTGGAGGTGACAGTTCTACCAGGGATTGCTAGATCTTTGACCTTTTGTACACACAGATATTTGCAAAGAGATGACCATTGTGTAATGTACCAAAAAAGCACTTTTATTGTTGCCAAGCCTGCAAATAACTCCAGTTATAGTGATGGTGAGACCTCTGACGCTTTCACATCTATTGCTACCCAAATGATGACCATATATCTACATTGCATGGTTGCCTCAGTGCAAGATCTAGGGCCCTTTCACTCTACACAGTGTACTGTGATGCCACTTTAACAGCCATGGCAACATCCTATGGAACTCTGGGATTAAAGGTTTGGTAAGGCACTAGAGCTCTCTGGCTGAGAATTCAAAATGCACTTCCCTAATCTGCAAATCCCAGGATTCCATATGATGTTGTGAATGCGGTTAAAGTGGAATCATAGCACTGTAACTGTGCAGTGTGAAAGGGCCATTGGTCATGTTAAATCTAGAAGTCTTGCTGTCTTCTTTTCTGGCACCAATTATGTTACAAACATCTTTTCACCCTCTTATCATCCAACACTTGTGAAATAAATTCTTTGCTCACTTGTTGCTCAAGAAGTCTTCTTGGTCTTTTGATTTCCTTCTGTCACTCTTAAATTGTTATGACTCGGGGTAAACTACAAAGAGCCAAACTCCACATTATTCCTACCATTTTCAACTAAATTTTGAAGGCAGTAAAAATTTAATGGAGAGCTGGAGAACATTTAAGGTAGGATTTCTTTAGATGTTCTTCAGCTAGCAGTTGCATCATCTCTGTCAATTGGATATGTTGGATTGGGGTAGCTGGAGTCACAGTCCAGCATCATCTGGTACATCAAAAGTTTTAATCAGGTTTAATCTGCCCCTGATTTAATTTAAAAAGTAGCCTTGTCAAAGTGACCACTGCAGTTATTTGCCCTAAAATACACATTAAAAAATTCTTTAAGGAAGCCAGTCCCATCTGGGGAAGCTACTTTTTAGCCAACTATGTGGCTATGGGAATTGTAGGCTTAACACAATTGGTGGATACCAGTTGTAGAGAACCATCAACCGCTGGCTTTTTTTCTTGGTATTTTGGTTCATACTTAAATCCAAGCTTCCACTGTGTTTCCTAAGTCCCTGTATCCATTGCTGAAGCAGAGGTCTTGAGTTATTGTCTGAAGTACTATAGGTGGAAGGCCCTGCTCTGTTGACTAAGCAAGAACAGGTGACCAAAGATGAAGTGTTTATGACCAATCCAGATGCTTTGACTGTTTGCAAATAGAAGAAATATCCTTTATTTCTGTTAATACTTAAAGAGAGCTCTAGGGCCTAAGCATGAGCTTAGCCAGTTATCTTGTTATGTTTAGTCTAGGTTTCAGGTTCCTAGTTCACACTCTGGAGTCCTCGGTGGTTTAAAAATTGACACATAAAAATAGTGGCAGATGAGAAATCAGAAACCATTTACCACAAGAGACCAAATTAAAAGGTTTTGGCTTGGTAGAAGAAGGAGAAAAAGCTTGGCATGCATCTCTGGGAGAGTGCCACCACTAAAAAGTCCCTTTCAACTGATTCCCTTCATCTTATCTCAGAGGGTGAGGGCAGCCAGAAAAAGACATTGAAGATGATCTTAGTGTTTGGGCAGGTTGGTGAGGGAGCGAGCAGTCCTTACGTTTGTCAAGTTACAATTGTTGTAGGGGACTTTAAGGCAGATATAAGAAATTAGGAATTGCACATTAGATGAATGCATAGAATTCCATGCAGGTGACTGAGTGGATTGCTGGAATAAGGAAGTAGCTGGCTGTCTCTCCTCTGCATCCCAAATAGAAATTTAGCTCTCCATCATACAGGAAGGTATACAGGTTTTCCAGGCTAGTAACATTTGTCAGTATTTTATGAGTTAAAGCCATCATTATGTTCAGAAAAATATTGGTAGCTGGTGCAGCTGTTTAAGCAGTTTTATGTTCCCCTTCTAATCACAGTCAATATGATGGTGGCAGTTTTGGACCATCTGAAATGTCTGACTGGTTTTCAAAGGCAGACCCTTGTACAAACTATTACAGTAGTCTAATCTGGATGTTACTAGAGCATGAATAACAGTATCTGGACTAACTTTGTCCAGGAGGAATTACATCTGACATACCACTATTGGATTTTACTTCTATATTGGGGGGGGGATTTGCTTTGACTGTTATGTGAATTGTGTGTTAAGCTCACACATGAACTTATATGTAAAAGAAAAAAAAGCACAGAGGCTCAAACATTGACTTCTGCCTTAGGTCAGTCCTTACCAACTGAGGGACCCCAAATGGCATTGGCCTGCTACCACTGATGCCAGAGCAGGAACCTAGCTGGTTGGGGAGGGTGGGAGATGTAGCACAACAATTTCTATGGGCTTATGTTGGGAAAGGCTGTAGCCTCCAGTGTCATGACTTGGAATCTTAGTGGTTGAAACCATCAAACTGCATTTGCAATCCAGATTTTGTTTGGAAATGTTTTTTGTAGGCAGTATCACTGTGATGTAAAGCAATTATGGCCATGACAGAGGTAGTTTGAGAGAACGTTCTTTCTAGGTATGAGATACAGATCTTGCTTTTTGTATTATGCACCTTTGCTTTGATATAGAACAAGTCTTAGTACCTTCTGAGTTGTTGGATATTGCTATGAAAGCTTTAGGGGTCACTGGAACCACTTGTAATAAGTGCAAGCAACTGAAATATGTTGGCTGTTGCCTACTAAATCAAATATATTTTGTATCCTGTTGAGTTTTCTTTTAAAAAGTCTTAAAATGAGACTGTGTAAACACTCTTAATACTGTAGTTCTCTCTGTTAAATGTAATATAGCTATTAATTTATTGAACATATTTATTGTTCAGTCATGTGTTAGGAAGAAATGGTTACCTATGATACATAAGTTTGTGTAAAACACTGTAAATTTATAAAACAGATATACAAATGAAACATGTATTTAATCTATAAAATGCTCAGTTCAAGGTATACAAGAATCATTTAGCATGTCTCTGAAATTGTTTTCTTATGGTTGGTTCATGGCTGTAACATGTGAAATTGGTCTAAATTACAGTGCTTAAAACTAACTAAAATTCTGAGTTAACAGGTTCTGTCAGGTCACTGAGCTGACTTGCTGCTTCATTAGCAGAAGTCATCACTGCTCAAACAACTAGCATATGTGTTACTATAAAATGGGGTCACGGAGTTTATTCAGTTTCACTAGCAAAACTATGCCTTTTAAAGGCTTTTGATATGTAAAAAAGATAACTGCAGTTAATCAGTAGGCAGATCATTAAAATGATGTGATTATTTTTGAAATACAAGGACTTTATTTTTTAGAAAAGTGGTAGGCTTCGTCTGAGGAGGCCCCTTTTCTTCTCTGTCTTGTTGTTGCGTGCCTGCAAGTTATGGCAACCCCAAGGTGAACCTATCAGAGGCTTTTGTTGGCAAGATTTGTTCAGAGGGGATTTGCCTTTACCTCCCTCTGAGGCTGAGAAAGTGTGACTTGCCCATTTCACCCAGCAGATTTCCATGGTTGAGTAGGATATGATCCCTGGTCTCCAAAGTTGTAGTACACTGCACAAAGCACTATACCACAGTGGCTCTCTTTTATCAGAGAGAATGCTTCTTTCAAGGTGGTGTCTGCTGCACATTATCTGAAAGTTATGAAAGAAAGAATGATTATATACTTTTAAATTAACACTTATGTTTTTTACAGATACAAATAAGATCAATAAACAGTACATCTGGGATCCAGTACAATGAAGTGTATCAAGTTTGTGGCTCCTAACTGTCCAATTTAAAAAAAATCTCCAGCTGACACAGCAATTGTGAAAGAATTATGATTTTTCTTCACTATTTCTGTGTAAACTTAGCTAAGTGTATTACACTGATATGTACTGTTAACAGAGCAAAGCTTCTTAAGAATGGTAGAATGCAAGTTCTGGCCTGATAGACATTGTGAAAACCCAGAAAGCTGGATCACCAGGTTTTGTTCACTTGTTAAAATGGCTCTAATACTGCAACTTACAATTGAAAGTAAAAGGTAGATCTAAACCTGTTTTGGTGACATTTCCATTCTGAAGAAGACTACCATGGACTGTAGCTTTGGGATTTGCTGAAGAATGCCTATAGGGAGTTTGTTATAATGATTATAACTGGCTTAGGGAAAATCCCTTCTCTTCCATCTTCTCCTGAGTGCTTTGCAGAGAGAAAGCTACAGGGATGTGGCTAGACCAAAGGAGGGGGCAGATTCTGTGAATCTGTTCTACCTTTCTTTAAATTACTGTTTTAGGACCAGGAGTTTTAGGGCCAAGAATTATCTTGAATAGCACCTTCGTGCAGAGGCCGTCTTACACCTAGGTTATATCCAGACAGACAGTTTTGTTCATCTAGCACTGAATACTCTGACAGATATTGGTTCTTTGGGGCTGCAGGCAGATGGTCCGTCAGATCACTTGCTTACCTGTGTTGCTGGAGGTGCCAGTAGTTGAGTCTGAGTCCATCTGAGCAACTCCACTGGGCTATGACTGGTCCCCAGTTTTGTTAGCAAAATACTCTCCTAGAGCTTGAGAGTCTGCAAATTGCACTGGCAGTGGCTTTTAGAGATCAGACTATATATGCTGCATATTGCCACGGTTCTGAAAGGTGTTTGGAATCTGACTTTCATGGGTGTCTATCATGGTGTACTGTAGTCACTGTGATGCGACTTCTCCTTGTTTGTAACTCCCTATAGATATTTGGGTGTGCTGTGCTGATTTGAGAGATCTCAGAAATGTTATAGCTTTGAAAGTTGCTTTATAAAAATAATTTGTTAGGTAATTCATTGCAGCACCCCAAAGTAACTTTTACCATTATTGTTACACCACATTTATTGATTTTTTATCTGATTTCATTGCTCATTGAGTTTTTGTTACTGAATATTTTTGGATCGATGGTGTAATACTTTTTTTGTATTGATGGTGTAATACTTGAAAAAATTTGCTTAATGTTTCAGAAATACCTTTTAAAAGAAATAGCTGCACGTTGCTTGTTATACCACAAAACCAATTATTACATAGCTTCCTTATGCCTTCATTTAAAAAAAAAGTTACAGGAAACTACTTATAACTTACTACTTCCAGGTTTTAGTTGAGGAAATAGTGCTTCAGATAAATGGAACCTAAGTCATTTTGAATTTTATAATCTGAACTTACTTCTGTGTATTCTGCCCAAGTTTTCAAAGAGATGATTGTTCCAGCATAAAAAAGGACAAAGAAAAAAGGTACAGGTGTGAGAGAAGAATCAGTGGTTCCTTTTTTGCTCCGTTAGTGCATCTGAAGAAGTGGATAGAAATCCACGAAAGCTCTTGCTAAAATAAATCATTCAGTCCAAAAAGTGCTAGATTCCTTTCACCTCTTTTTCTGTTTTCTTCCTTACATTTTGCCTAAGAAACTACAGGGAACCATTCAGTAGTTTGAGTCACTGGTAGTGCTCTCCTGTTTTGTACCAACCACATCTTTAAAGTAGAGTAGGCGACATGTGATCTGTGGGCTGCATGTGGCCCCCTCTGATTTTGTGCTCCTCTCCAAGAGTCTAACTGCCACACCATTGAGACACCATTGTACAGTGGTGGGTCATTTAAAAAAAAAAGTTTCCCCTTTAATTTTGGTGTTGTACTGCCCGTAACACATTAAATGAGGACCTTCCATGCTCAAACAAGGCAAAATGAAATGCACAGATACAGAATGAGGGACCGCATTACATATAGAAGAGATCTAGGAGTCATAGCTGACTGTAAGATGAATGTGAGCGAACAGTGGGGTGCAGCAGCTAAGAAAACCAATGCGGTTCTAGGCTGTATCAGTATGAGTATAGTGTCTGGATCAAGAGAAGTAATAGTACTGCTCTGTTCTGCTTTGGTCAGAGCTTACATGGAATACTGTCCCCAGTACTGGGCAATATAATTCAGTGAGCTTATTAACAAGCTGGAATGTATCCAGAACAGGGTGAGCAAAATGTTAAAAGTCCTGGAGACCATGCCCTGTGAGGAACAGCTTAGTGAGCTGGCTATGTTTAGCTTGGAGAAGAGAAGGTTAAGAGGTGACATGATAGCCACATTTAAATATTTGAAGGGATGTCTTATGGAAGATGGAACAAGGACATTTGCTGCTGCTCCAGAGACTAGGACAAGGATCAGTGGATTCAAACTACAGGAAAAGAGATTCCACCTAAACCTCAGGAAGAATTTCCTGACTGTCAGAGCTGTCTAGCAGTGGAATATGCTGTCTTGGAGTGTGGTAGAATTTCCTTCTTTGGAGTTTTTTAAACAGAGGCTGGGTGGCCATCTGTTAGGAGTGCTTTAATTGTGTATTCCTGCATGAGAAGAGGTTGCATTTGATGGCCCTTGTAGTTTTGTCTAACTCAATGATTCCTGGTGGGGTGTGTTACAGAAAGCACTAAGTAGCTTCAAAAAAGGGTCTGTGTACCTTGTTTTAAAGCAGAATTGCTTCATTTCACTGAGTGTGTGAAAGCAAGCCCCGGTCAATTGGGGTGATGCAGTGTGATTTGGCATCTCTGAAACTTGCTCACCCCTGTTCAATGTAATCCGTTACATCAGAGCAGATTACACAGATTGTACACATCTTAACTGGAAGTAAACCCTACAGACAACTGGCACATGCTTCCAAATAAGCACGTAGGATTGTGCTGCAAGTAGCCTGTCAGAGAGCGGGGAGAAAGGAGGAGGATTCTGAAGAGCAGGAGTGACCTTTGACCCAGGAACAGAACCCACTCTTCCTCTGTTCCCACTCACTGTGTCGTTGAATGTCTTGGGAGAAATGATAACCAAGGTTTCTTTGGTCTAACAGAAGGGATCTCTGTTAAATTAGTAACGAGCTTCACAGTAAACAGGAATCATTTTTATTGTTTAGACAACTTGATTTTATGGTTTAAAAGAAACTCAGAGTATGATCTCAGGTTTCTACTCTCTCTACTAAATGTAAAAGAGAAGTTGGATGGGAATGTGGGACCTGACTTAACATGAAGCACACATAGAATCAGAGATGTTCATCTTCCTTTTCCCCCCTTTTCCTCTTCTTCTGAAAACTTGAAAAATACAATCATATCACACAACCTACTTTAGTTTGTAGTGCTGCCTACCCCTGTGTCATAACTAGCAGTTGAAGAGGCACAAGCCTTAGGACTTGTACCCAAGACAGAAACCTTTCATAATAGGGTAGTGAACGTAATACTACCACAACATTTGAAAGTTCCTTTTCGACATCCAGGCCTGAAACATACTTGGAAAGCATTTTGCAAGGGTAAAGCCCAAGTGGCAATATATGAACGTTTTATCTTAATCATTTTATTAACAGTTCTAAAATAAAATATTTTACAATCCATGTTTTTCTGTTTTGAGGGGAACAAAACCCAGTTAGTTTTTGTGGAGGGCAAGGCAGACCTGGGTCTCCCTCTCTCCCTCTTTTTGCAGACCGTCATAACTAAGCCGGCTTTGGCTACGAAGGCCAGGAATTCTGGACTGGCAGAGGTGCACTTTGTCACTTGGAGAAGTTGCCTGGGCTAAGGGTTAAACCTTTTCCTCCAGGAAGAGAACTTCCACTTCCAGCTGCTACCTGGTTCCGCAGGTGCTATGGCAACGATGGGTGCCGTTCAGGCTCCTCCTGTGTAAGTTGGGGCAGGTGTATTTCTCTGAGGGGAGGCCAGGACATTTGGAACTTTCCAATGGGGCAGGGAGAGTGGTGATGGTGGTGGTGGTGGACTTTGGAGACGAGGAGAGGCACTCCTGCTTCCTTATCCATCCTGAGTCCCAAACAGTGAGCTGGCTTAGGTCAAGGTGAAAGGAGAGTTAGATTCTCCTCTGTTTTGAGCCCAGAGCTCAGATCCTACACTAAGTCTAGGAAAATCCTTCCTGTCTTCCCCACGCTATTCTCCATGGGATTTTAAGCAGGTACCTTTGATCAGAGTTTCAGGTTTTTCAAGGCATGGATCTCAAGTTCAAACACTGCAAAAGTTGAAAGATGTGTAGAGCTTCCAGACATGGATTCATTTCCTTTCTTTGCCAGTTGAAGCCTGCAGCACATGGCTGAATGGGGAAAAGGCCTGGGGAATGTGTAGATGAGTCCTGTTTTGTGTCTTGTACAAACTGATTAATCCAGCCACTCTTCCTGATTGGGGACGCAGCTAGAAGGGGAAGTGTGGATTAATATCCCCCTCCTAGGCGGGGTCTGCCAAGGAGGGGTGGAAGGAAGAAAGCTGTGGAGGGAGACTTCCCAAAGGTTAGGCCTAGCTCTTTGCAAAGCGGTGGTGATTCCTCCGAAAGGGGATAGTACGGACTAAGCTCTTTTACCTCTCCAGGCCTTAACCGCATCTCTTTTCTTTCTACTTTGAGTTTCTAAACATTTTCTGCATGAGTCCTATATCTTCCCCCTCCTCAGTTTTCACATTGTTTGTCTGCCAGCAAGCCTTCCCCTTTCCATGTTATTTGCAGCTCTTCAGCAGCTGCTTTTGTCTCCCCCCTCCCCCCCGTGCTGATATTGCAGTCTTCCCCTTCTGCATGCTATTCATGCCTCTTTAATTAATTCTTTGTACCTGTGATGGATGCCAGGTGGTTCCCCATTGCCTTTAGTGGGATTGGCAGCTCACTTGGCTGTAGCAGAGGGCAGGGATTTCCAACCCTGTTGGCATCTCAGAGAGGATACTGGTAGCTACAAAGTGCATGGCTCACCTTTGGGAGCCCACGAGCTTCTCTGGAACAGTCAAAAGAACCTCAAGGGGCTACTGGAGCACAATTTGACAGTCCCAGTGTATTTTCAATAAACAGATAAACAGAAAACGTAGCTGAGGATAGACACCATGGGTCCTGGTTTCTAGTCCTGGTTCTTTTTATAATCACCTTTGCTTAACCTCTGACCCAGTGCTGTATTCTCTGATCTACTGGTGGAATGTGGGTGGGTGGTCCTTGACTTTTCTCATTTTTTAAAAAAATAGCTACCATCTCCCTTCTCTGCCATCTCCTACCTGCTTCTCTTTTGAGCATAGGGGATTATAGGATGCCTCTTCTCAGGGGAACATCTGCCTTCTGAAAGTTTTAATGAAGGTGAGACTATATAAATGGCAAGAGAGCTCATACTATTTTAACTGCTTGGGGGATATTGTCCCAGATAATGCTCTAGTGTCTTCTTCCTGTTTGTATAATAAGCCTGATCTCCCAGTGGGGATCATTGGTCTTAAAGATGGCAGAAGTAGGTGGGTGTACACTTGGTTTGCATTATAACCAATAATTAATTAGCTTCTTATTATCTCTGCCCTGGTGATAGAGAGCACCCAAATGAGGTCTGCTACTTGTGGCTCAGTGATGGCCATAGCCAGACTAGGTGCCCTGAGAAATGTTGCTGGTTAAGGCATTACTCTTTGGGATGCAGAGCCTACGTTAGATGTGGAGATAAAAGAGAGTTTGAGTCATTTAGGCTGTGGAGCAAGGACACTGGCAGCAAGAATCATTGGCCTAGTAGTGTGGTTCTTGTTTTGAGCGAAATAGTCATCATGGATTTAGATTCTCAGTTAATATAAGTGTTTACTATTGGGGAGATCTGTGGGAAGCTTTTCATGAAGAAATAGTGAGCTTAGTCTGTAACCTTAAAATATCTTATCTTAGAACATCAGGAAAGATGCAATAGAAGTAAGAGTAGGGAAGCCTAGGAATGGTTTTTAGTAGATGTGTTCTTCATCACTGGAGACCTTAAAGCAAGGATAGGAAACCCGTGTCCATCCAGAACTTGATAAATTCAGTTCCCATTATCCCTCACCATTGACCAGACTGGTAGGTGCTGGCAGAAATTAGAATCAGGCGGTAGCTGGAGGCCTGTATTTCCTCAGCCCTTGATTAATCTGTGTGTTAGAGCAATGGTCTCTTGTAATAATTTATGTAGGCATTATTTACATGCAATAGCAGGCAGCTTCCAGCCAGATATAGATAAGTATATCCATTGCAGAAGATGTGGGTGAACTGTGTCTTCCTCCACACACAAATGCTATAAGATTGTTGATCATAGCTTCTGTTGAGATGGGACATGGTAAACCAAGAGGTTCTGTCCAGCTGTTTTGTTCTACTATACCAGAAGATAGCGGGAACAGGGAAAAGATCAAACATAACAGTGTTGTCTGTATCACTCTGTGGCCTGATTTTCTTCCCTTGCCCTTCTTTTGGCTTTTCAAATCGTCAGCACTGGGTCAGAGACTGTGGTTACTTTTCTTCTTGTGGTATCAGAAGGTTAGAGTTTGGATTGTGTCTTTGTTTCAGTTTTATTTCATGCTCTTGTAACCTGCTCCAAAATTCAGTACAACAGTAAAAGAAATATAAAATCAGTCCTCCTTATCTTATAATACTTAAAAATCTACCTGAAAAGGCTAAAATACAGTAATGAGTGATTGAAATGGGACTGAATTTTCACTTTCATGTTTTCCCAAGTCTGGATCCAGCTTAGATTTTTGCATATTTCTCTGTGTGTGTATTTGTACAAAAATGTGATGATGTTTGGGACATAGGTCTTGTGAGGTTTAGATTTGATGGTGACAGTACTGGAATTTAACGGTAAGGGATGTGAAGGAAATTATGTCTTCCTTATCAGCAACAGTACAGTGAAAGATAGGCCTTTCTTCAACAGAACCCACTCTGTCACAGTTTCCCCAACATATTGAAGAGTACAGTGATGATCTCCAGCCCTGCTCATCTCAGTGCTGTTTGGTATGGAATAGCTATTTGCCTGTTCAAACTTGCTAGGAAAAAATGGAAAAGTTTGTAGAAACTGGGGTTTCAGAGAGGACTTTTATGGCATTATGGCAGCTTAACAGCAGTTTTGGGTAACATCTGCATGGTATTATCAGAGTTTAATATGAAGTGGGAGGGCTGGGCATTTACAACAGACCTGCACATTTTCTGCAAATGTTTGTAGTCTCCTTTGGAATTTAGCTTCCATAGAAATTTGAGTATAGCTCTAGTAATATTTATTTATTTACAGAAAATCATTTCAGTGTTAAATAGGAACATTTCCCATGTTCTTGATCTGGTCTTCCAGTAGGAGAAGGGCAGTGACTTCCTTCTCTTTTTCGTGACTCTCCCACTGCTGCTTTTCTCTATCACATTACCGTTTCTGTACACCCCCCACAACCCCAAATATCTTTGTCCTTTCTTTTCTTGTAGGCCGCATACAAATATTTGCCTCCAGGGTGATTTATTCAGGGAGGAGAGCAGATTATGCAAAGGAGGCATATGTAATTGTAATTTGTATGTCCATATGCAGAACTTCATATTTTTCATCATGTGTTTTTACCTTTCTGGCATCTAGTACACTTAGCAATGGGCGTAATGGCCACATGATATGTGAATGATGCACTGTAAAAAAAATGTATAAGATGCTGAGAGTGAAAGGATAGAGAGGATTGGGAGGAAGTGTAATCAAGTGCTTCTCTCTTGCCTTCAGGTCTCTTGGAGACAGGATGGATGATCAGAAGCCATCTGGTGAGGACAAAGACTCTGACACATCAGGTGAGTGTTCCCAATTTGGCCATCCTTCTGATAAAGAGACTTAGGTTTCTGTGTACAAATAATGCAGTACAGCAGGGAGTGGATCATACCATCTACTAAATCTGTAGCCTGTTGGCCTAGTATCCCCTGTTGTTCCTTCTGGCCCAAGATATTTTTCTGCCTCAGGTGATGGGGAAGTGGGCACTCCCACACCCCCTTCCACTCTCAGGTACAGAAAGCAGCCACAATAAGGATTGAATTTGAATGAATGGTCAAGATAGATTGGGAAGACAGAGTAGACCATATGGCACACACAGCTTTGTTCTCCAGTGACTTGACCCCCAGCTGAGGTAAGTGCCTCACTCTGCCTAACAGTAGGGTTGGTCTCTGCTGGTCCCCTGTCGTACTCTGTACTCCTTGTGCTTTTGGAAATCTTATGACAGCGTATTTCTTCTTCTGAGTAAACACAATGCAGAAGTGCTTTCATGGGGTCGCCATAGATCAACAGGTAACTTGAAGGCACATACACACACACCAGAGCCAAGAGCATATGTTTGCTTTTGCCCTCATTACCACCTTTTCAATGTTGTAGTCAAAAGCAGAAGTTGCTTGTCACCTACAGTCTAAGGGCATGCGCCATTTACTTCCAGAACACCATCTCCTAGCCATTTGGATAGCAATGGACTCCATTCTTTCCCATATATTGGTTTGTTTTATCTTGAGTCCAGTACTGAGTCCTGATCGGTATTCATTTATCCAGTGTACGCTCTAATGGACCGTGGCTTTCTTTTCTATAGTTTTGGGAGATGCCTGTCCTCCCACAAAAACATACCACTGAAAAGGTTTGGGTGTTGTGAATTTTGGAATTCCTGGCCAAATTTCTTTCATATTTCTCATGTGCGTTAACTTGCTTTTAAAGTATTACCATACTATAATTTTGAAGAAGAGAACTGGCTGCTTGATATTCAGTGATGGAGGGTAGGAGCGTTGAATTCAAAGCATTGACTTTCTTCTAGGCAACATGTTATGGACAATATTTGCTCTAATTTCTGAACTACAAAGTGACTGCTTCCCAGGAAAAAGTAAAGGATGATAGGCTTTATAGGGCCTTGAAAGCTTGTGCATTTTTCCTTTGAACTGAGAAAGAATTCAGGGAGGTTACATAAAGATGAACAGCTTCAACTCCTTTGCCTGCGGCAGTGGTGGAAAATCTTTGGCTCTCCAGATGTTGTTGGATGGCAGTCCTTAGAGGCCCTAGCCAGTATGGCCAGTTGTAATGAATTATGAGAGATGTAGTTCAAAATGTCTGAAGGATCATAGGTTCCTCACCACTGCTTTGTGGGGTTGCTCTATGCATGTATAGATTGAGGTGAGTAACCGAAAGAGGTGGAGAGGCCATACTGGTTACCTCCTTTCCCACGTCTCAAACTTTTTGATGTAAAGAAGCTGTTTATTCCACCCCAAAATGGCCATTTGTCTTTTCCCAACCTTTGGGGTGGGGTGCCAGGGGCCATTTTTTTTTTCCAATTTGCTGCATTTTTGTACCTGCCTTCCCCTCAGTGAGCCTTATTTCCAAACGGAAGTGAGGGAGAGTCACTTCCTGTTTAGAGGAAAAGCTCTGACTGGATGTAAAAAAGATGAAAGGGATTCTAGAGCTGCCTAAATGCAGCCAGATGGACAGTAGCACCCCCCTGAACCTTTTAAGTGTTGTTGCCCATGGGGAGGAACAAAATTAACTTTGACCACATATTTGGGGCGTACCAGTATCTCCAAAGGGATGCAAAAGCAGCCTTAGGGAATACACTTCCTTTGCTATAGATGATGATAATAGCAGTGATGGTAGGAGATCTTGACAGACCTTTACAGATTGGACAGCTGGGCCAAAGCTAACAAAATGAATTTCAACAGAGAGAAATGTAAAGTCCTACACTTAGGCAGAAAAAATGGACTGCACAAATATAGGATGGGGGACCTATGGCTAGATAGCAGTACATGCGAAAGGGATCTAGGAGTCTTCGTAGATCATAAGCTGAACATGAGTCAGCAATGTGATGAGGCAGCCAAGAAAGCCAACGCGATTCTTGGTTGCATCAGTAGGACTATGGTGTCTAGATTGAGAGAGGTAATGGTACCACTTTATTCTGCATTGATTGGACCTCATTTGGAATACTGTGTCCAGTTCTGGGCACCCCAATTCAAGAAGGATATCGACAAACTAGAATGTGTCCAGAGGAGGGCAACCAAAATGGTGAAGGGTCTAGAAGCCATGCCCTATGAGGAACGGCTTACGGAGCTGGGTATGTTTAGTCTGCAGAAGAGAATAGCCATGTTTAAATATTTGAAGGGATGTCATGTCAAGGAGGGAGCGGGTGTGTTTTCTGCTGCTCCAGAGACTAGGACAAGGAACAATGGATTCAGGCTACAGGAAAGGAGATTCTACTTGAACTTCAGGAAGAACTTCCTGACGGTCAGAGCTGTCCGGCAGTGGAATATGCTGCCTCAGAGTGTGGTGGTGTCTCCCTCTTTGGAGGTTTTTAAGCAGAGGCTAGATGGCCATCTGTTGGGAATGCTTTGATAGGTGTTCCTTTTGGACTCAGTGGCTCCTGGGGTCTCTTCCAACTCTTTGATTCTATAAGATTGTATTACCCTAACATTAGCAATTCGTAAGAAGAAAGGGCTCTTATTCTTTAGTCATAGGAAGGGCCAAGAAGAATCTTTTTCCAGAAGACAGCTTAGCAGAATACAGCTAATGCATTAGTTTTTGCCTCCTGTTTAACATAGAGAGAGAACTGTTGATTACAGAAACACAGAGCTGCTATGGAACAGAGGGGCATCGTGCTTAAACCAACCTGCCCCCGTCCATCAATGTGTAATGTACAGTGTGTGTAGGCTCTTCCTGTACTTTCTATCATTGGCCAAACTGTTCAGAGGCAGAGAAAGGCCAATCATAATCCTGCCAGATTTGCTTGAATAGATACTATAAATGAAGATATTCAACATTTGTTGCCTTTGTCACAAATATGATTTTTCCTCCATAAGCTCCTCAACCAGAGCAAAGAACAGGGCTTGTGTGATGGAACCTACACCGAGTTGTCATGCCCAGGTCCTGACAGATGTTCTTTTGTAGCAGTAGCAGCGGCGGCGGCGGCAGATGGAATTGTGTCCTCAGAGGAGCAGGGCAGTGTGGAAGCTGATCCCCTGAAACTGCCAGAAAAGGGCCTTGTGAAAGAGGAACTGGAAGAAACAGAAGCAAAAGGGAAACTGCCCCAGACCTGCAGGTGAGAGACTTGTAGACTCACTTTTTGGGTGGGCCATACGATGGTGATGTAGGAAGATGTGGGGGGTAGAAGAAGTATTTAATTGTGGATCAAGGAACGGTGGTGGGTCGTGGTGATGGTGAGGAACAGGGACAGGAAATTGCCGTGGGAGGAAAAGCTTTTTACCCTCAGGTCTTCTTAGACGCTTGTGGGCAAACAAGAAAAGCCCTCTTTTCACTGCTGCTTCTTTTCAGTTTTTCCTCGCAATTATCAGATAATTCTGGGGTTTTTTCTTTTCTCATTGTTTACATGTCTCCATCATAAAATTTCAGCTGCTTTTCCTTGAGGAGGCTTTTAACTGTCCCCTGCCCTGCTTTATTCACACATCATGCAAGAGTTAGGGTTGGAAAAAAATGGTGCAGAGTGGCAAACCAGGGATGGTACAGTTCTCTCATGGAGCTCCTTGCACTTGATGCAGGTGGCGTGCATACCTGGTCTCTGCATTGACCTCTTGCCATCAAAAGGGCACCTTTCAGGAAATCAGCGGAGGGAGTTCAGTGAGAGCTATGTGAGAAGATTGTTGTAGAAGCAGAATATAGTAAAGTACTGAGAGCATCATCCAGCCCCTTTGTCATCCCATGAGCTGGGTGCCGTGGCTTTTCCATGCCTGAGAAGACCCTGAGAGCAAGGTGTGCATGGATCACATGCAAACTGCTATGTCTGCGCCTGGGGAAAAA
Source organism: Iguana delicatissima (assembly GCA_948472985.1). Lineage (NCBI taxonomy): Eukaryota > Metazoa > Chordata > Lepidosauria > Squamata > Iguanidae > Iguana > Iguana delicatissima. The sequence continues at coordinate 2,151,282 of CAOKZL010000159.1, read as the reverse complement.
ACCCTGTGCTACACCAGCTTTGCCATTGTGCATCAAGTTGTGACACAGCAGTGAAAGACCTTGTATACCTTTGAGTGGGACATAAGGCTCAAGAAGAATTTAGTATAGTATCTTGTTAAACTGAGTGTAATATCTTCTTGTAAGAATGCCTCTGCTGGGGCCCCAGGATTTACTGTGTGGAAGGAAGGTCCTAGCTAGACTCAAACTACTTCAGTCCTGTAGCAGCCAGCATTCTCCATTTACTGCAGCTTCAGTTTGGTTGTCTTCCTTCCTGGGTCATAGCCTTTAAATTAAATTGAATTAAATAATTTAATCATTATTAATGTTAGTAACACTTATTGCACAGAGATGAAAGATAGGACAGCCCCTGTGTGCTCAGTATCTGATGGACGTGTCCCATGAATGGTCTGACCTACCTTGCAGAATCACTGCAGGGATAAAATGTGTATTGGCGGTGGAGTCATGTACATCACCTTTAGTGCATTCCAGGGCAGGGGCTGGCCACATCTTTACATGGCTTCACCACATAAAGGTTACATTGTGTCCAGACTTTCAGAGCACTTCATTTTATAGCAAGAGAGATTAAGGTGATTATTTCTGAGGTTTAGATTGTATGTGCAGGCCTGAGACTGAAGAATTTGGCTTTCTGGGAGAGTTGTGGCTAGATTTAAAAAAAAAATCTGGACAATTCAAAAACTTAGTCATGCCTAGTTTGATCAGTCCCAATAAAATCATGAAAATAAATTGGCTTTTAAATATATATTTTTTAAAAAGGACCTAACACTTTTATTTGTAGTTTTTCCACAGCTGTTCAGTGAATTAATGGCTGTTAGTTCATTACCTAGGTCTTGCCCTGATCTGATGAGGAAGGTTGTGGATTGCCTGATGACATCTCACAAACTTAGTGGACGAAAAGCTTTCAACCTGGCAGGGATGGTGATGGATTCAGGCCCGCACCCAGCTTCCCAGCCGTGGCTAGTATTACACTCGTAAAGAGAATACACCATAGCTGCATGAAGGACAATAATGAGTTGAAATGCCCTAGGAATTTGGGATGGAGTTCTCTAACATTTATACCAGAATAGCTCTCTGAAGAACTGGAAGTATTCCATCTCTTAACCCCATTCCAGCATCCTTATGGACTGGGATAGATTTTTGTGTTTCCTGCAGTGACAAGCTGTTTTTCCTTTCTGCTTCTCACTGTTCTCTAGCTCTCCACCCAAACGCTGTGCGTTCTGCAACTGCAGCAAGTGGAGCCTGCATGGACAGCGGGAGCTGCTGCGTTTTGATCCTGCACCTGGCTGGGCAGAAGATCTTTCTGACCCACCAGAAGGGAAACATTTGGGCTCTTCAGCAGATACTGGAAGTGATGACCTGACCCTGATAGGCTTTGCAGATGGGGTGTCAGTGAGGGAGGTGTTTGAGCCAACAGGTAAGTAGCTGCCATAGAATAGCAGAGCCTAGATTGGCGTGGCTACTCTGATGTTGGACTCTGACTTAGGTCCTAGCCAGTGTCTCCTTCTCACCCTTACTCTTTATCATGTTCTGACTCTGCTGTATGGCATCACCAGTAAAATAGTGGATGAAAGCTTCAAAATTGGCTGACTTCTTGAACTTTACATCCCACCTCTTATCATACATGTTTCAATTAGAATAAATTTGTGAGAGTGGAGGACTCAGCTTCTGGATTCTACTTTTTTAAAAAGGAGAACTCTAAAGCCCTGCATTTGGACCTTGGTGTAAAACTCAATTTCTCTGAGTATAGGTTCAGCCTCAGAATAGAGCTTTCTGTCTTCTTTCTCTCTGTCACACCTCACTACCCAACCATCCCACTATTCCGGGATTTCCCCCCAGCTTTCTTGGGAGCCCTAGTTGGGGTAAGTGTATGCACCTGCAGAAGGATTTCTGTTGCTGTTGAGTAAATGAGAGTCAGAAGTCTTTGTTCATCTACTTGTAGGAGTGGTGCACCTTCAACTTTTCAAATATTGATGAACTCCTATTTTCATAATCTTTCACCATTGGCCAGGCTATGAAATATAGGGCTAATGGTACTGGAGTTCAAGAACTTCTGAATGGTACAGATGCCCAAAATATTTCCAATTGCCCAGTGACCCCTGGAATGATATTACTCCATTATGTCACACTGTAGTTGCCAAAATCTCTACTTGAAGCTGTCTGTGTCTCCTTCTCAGATGAACACTTTAGGTCCTAAATGGTGTCTTCTTTTGTTTCTGTTGTGGTTTCCTCTTCTCTTCATAGGGCATTTTTGGGCTCATCACTGGTGTGTGGTTTGGTCAGTTGGAGTTCTGCGTCCAGAAGGGTCATGGCTGAGCCTTGTGAACAAAGCTGTCATCTCAGGGATTGCACAGGTCTGTCAGATTCAACTATGCTGGGGCATGGGGATGGACTTTTTTTTCTCACAGTGGTGGGGAAACTGGGTCAGGCCCATAGAGCAACATTTGGAGTAAGGCTTTAGGAACCAGTTGTGTTACTTGCGACAGACAACGTCTTCATTGTTATAGAAGGCAAGCTGCATCAGCAACATTAAGAAAACAGGCCAATGTTAAGAATGACTACCGGAATCCAGTAATCAGAGTAGAGGGCTTTATTAAGCAGACTGACTAGCTCCAGCTGGTCATCTTCCCCAACAATCCTGCAAACTTACTTACTTGTGAGGACCAAATTTGTATTTGCTGACCTTGACCCACTTCTAATAAACTAGCTGCAAACATTGAAATTCCCATTTCATCCCCCACCCTGCAAAAACGCACCTTTAAAATCATATTTTAATAAGTACATATTAAGTGGACACATTCTGTTTCTCAGCTTGTGGCAAAATTCTGATTTTTAAGCTATTTTCCAAAAATATCTTGCGCAAAAGCCTTCCATGATGCAGAAATAGAGCCCCTTATGAAGCAAAGAGACTGGGAATGGCTTGCAGGATAATTAGGTTCTTCTTCGTGGTCTGTGTGCCTCACACACTGGGAGCTTTCGCACATGCGCGGTACCATTCAGAAAATTCTAGAGCTTAGTAGCTTGGCGGGAACCCTTCCCCCATGCCCGTACTGGGCATGCCCAGCCCGCCGAGCAACAGTCTCCCTTCAGTTCTTTCTCGTCCGCCGTTGCGTACGGAGGTTCTGAGCTTGGTTGCTGTTTCCTTGGCCTTGTTGCAATCTTTTGGTTTTTTCGACTTCAGATATTGGATTTAGGATTTGTCTTTGGATTTTGGACTGGTTTCGTCGTTTTGGTGATTTGTCCCCACTCTCCTGGGCTTCTAATCCCCGACTTGCCACCCCCCCATTTGTCTTCGTCTTCGTCTCGTCTGCATCTTCAGCTTGTTGTTTCTTCTCTTCTCTGTCTTCCAACTTCTATGTTTCCACCTTTCAAGCCTTGCGAGAAGTGTGGTCGCGAGGTCACTCTTTCTGACGGGCACAGCCAGTGTCTCCTGTGTTTGGGCGAGGCCCACAACACCAAGGCCTGCCCAAACTGCAGAGATTTCACCTCCCAAACTCTGAGGAACTGTCTGGCCCGCCTCAAGTCGTTCTGCTGGGAGCAGTCTCTGTCAGCATAGGAGGCAGCCGTCCGTCTCAAGGATGTCCAAACCTACCTCGAGCCGACCTGCGACCACCCTTCCATCAGAATCGGCGGCTGCTGACCCAACCACATCGACGGTACCGGACTCGGTCCGTCACATAAGGCTTCTTCATCAGCCCTGCCGAAGATCCCCAAGATCTCGTCGGCTTCGAGGGAGGCCCCTGCGGGCTCGTAGGGTACCAAGCCTCCGAAGACACTGACAGTGGCTCAGCAAAAACGTCCTGCACCTCCGGAGCAGGAAAAGGAGAAGAAGAAAAAGAGGAAGGAGAAGCACAGCTCTCCAACTAGCCCGGCTCCTCCCACTCCCCCTCCGACCCAACTTCTCAAAGACCCTGGAGAAGAATCGGAACCTCAGGAGGTCCTGGAGGTTTCCGATACTGAAGAGACTGCTGGCTTGGCGGCACACCCCGATCTGCCTGTCCTTACGGCCGCGGTACCTCCGCCAGGACGCCCTAATGGCGGCCCACCTGGAGGCTGTTCAGGTAGTTCCCCAGGCCTCGCACCACCACCAAGGTTCCGAGGGTAGAAGCGACTCCCCTATACCAGAACAGCGTTCCCCACACCATCAGGAGGTCAGGCAGCCTTCCCCACACCATCGGGAGGTCTACCCGGAATGGAGGGAATCCTATCCGGAATGGGATGAAGCCTGTCTGGAGCACAGGGTCAGACAGCCTTCTCCACGCCATCAGGAAGCCTATCTGGGATGGTCGGCACCCTCCCGAGACTTGCCCTATTCCTCCGCCTCTCACACTGTGAGGTACAGGCAGGAGCAGACCTGGAGGGAGTACCCGGCCTCGTACTGGTCCTACTCGCCTTCATACCGGGACCGGTACCATCCCGATGTGAGGCATTGATCCCTGTATCGCCGCTCCTGCTCACCATCACGCGGGGATTACCACTCGTGGCGTGAGTGCTCACCTTTGCATTCACCTCAAAAGATCGGCACATCACCGTCAATCCCGTGAGCGCACACCTCACTACCGAGTGGCCTCTCCACCACCACGGGTCACCTCTACAGTGTCCCGCCTGACTTCGGAGGCTGTCCCGCCACATACCACGGCTGCTGCTGCCATGGTCACCCAGGCAATACAACACCCGGTGCCTACGGTGATTCCTCCGATGAGGGCCGCTCCAGCTTGGATGACCGACACGATGCCTCCGCCGGCCAGGCATACCACCACCGCCTCTCCGGCAGTCACCTTGTCAGTACCGTCCTGACATGCGCCGGCTGAGAGATCGCCGGACAGATCGCCGGACAGATCCTCCGCGGCATCCTCCGAGGACTACGAGTCCAACTCGGATTCCAAGGAGTCGACGCCGGAGTCGCATGAGTCCCTGCCCCTGGCCTTCGGGGACCCAGCACCAGAGTTGGTGCCGGAGGATGTCAAACAGTTCTCGGACATCCTCCTCCGGATGTCAGCAGCTCTGGGTCTAAAGGTGGCGGAACCGGCCCCGGCAGTGCAGGATCCGGTTTTCCACTACGTGGACACCCGCCCGCCATCGACAGCTCCACTCCCGTTCCTGCCTGTCCTGATGGAGGCCCTGAAACATCCATGGGCCCAGCTGGCCTCCGCTCAGTCGATACTGCACCGGCTCGAACATCTCTACAGGACCCAGAGGGAGGACACCGAGTACCTGTTCAACCATCCTCTGCCCAACTCTGTGGTTGTTGAGTTTGCCCAGACCAAGGGAGGGACTAGGACCCACACGACTCCGCTAGACAGGGAAGGACGCTGCCTCGACACCTTTGGGAGGAGATTCATTCAGCTTGCTCCCTGATAGCCAGGGTATCGAATACCCAGGCCTGCCTGGTGGCGTATCTCCGGAGCCTGCTGGACAAGTTTTTCCCCCCTCTTGTCCACTGTTCTAGAGGAGAGCAGGGCGAGTGCCAACCAGTTTTACACCGAGGCGGTGGCACTCGCCAACCAGCAAATCCTCTCCTCCAGGTATTCCGTCGAGGTCGCTGCCCACGTCATGGTGGGCTCCGTAGCCTTGTGTCGATACGCTTGGCTACGCTCGTTGGGCCTCCAAGAGGATACTCGTAAACGGATTGAAGACCTCCTCTTTGATGGCAAGGGACTCTTCAACGCGTCGACTGATGAGGCCATGGACCACATCGTCAAGGCCCTGCTAATGGTCAAGAAGAATGGGGATCCGTCAGCCTCAACAGTCCCGCCGCGGCTTTGGTTCTCGACCCGCTTGGCAACGGTCATCATCGTCAAGCTTCCAGCCGCGCTCATCTCAGTCAGCACTGTTGTGGGCCTCCACTGCGTCCTCCTCGCGACGACCCACGCGAAGCCGCCAGACTTCATCCAAGAAGTTGTCATCTGGGACCAAGTCCTGCTTTTGATGCGTCGCGCAGGACACCTCCACAGCCAACCTTCCATCTACCAGCAGCCCTGAAAGATCGTCCTAGCCTGGCCAAACACCTCGCCGAATGGCGTTCAATCACCACGGACTCTTGGGTTCTCAACATCGTCCGTCTTGATTATGCCATCGAGTTCTCAAGTATTCCACCGTGAGGCATTTTTTATTCCACCCCGGCGAGCCCAGCGCTGCTAGAAGAGATCCAGTCCCTCCTGCAGAAGGGAGCGATCGAGGAGGTCCCGCCCTCGGCCGCTACCACCGGCTTCTTCTCCCGGTACTTTACCGTACCAAAGTTGGACGGGACCTTGCGACCCATTCTGGACCTCAGAGGGGTGAACGAGTACATCTGCCCCAGAAGGTTCAAGATGGTCACACTGTCAACGATCCTCCCCTTCCTTCACCGAGGAGACTGGTTCACATCCATCGACCTGCGGGATGCCTATTTTCATATCTCCATCCGTTCACAGCACAGGAGATACCTCCGGTTTGCGATCGACGGCACTTGCTATCGATACAGGGTGCTGCCGTTCGGCCTGTCCACTGCACCGAGAGTCTTCATGAAGTGCATGGCCCCAGTGGTCTCCCATCTGCGGATGAAGGGCATATCCGTCTTCCTGTACCTCAACAATTGGCTGTTGGTTGCGTCCTGCAAACGCAAGCTGTACCTGGACATTCACCGGACTTTTCCCTCCTGACTTGTCTGGGTCTTCAGGTCAACCCGAAGAAGTCCCACCTCAAGCCGGCGAGAGTGCCCGACTTCATCCGAGCGACCCTGGACTCGTTCTCTGCCAAGGCCTGCTTGCCCCTAGAGCGAGCCCATACCCTCCGCCGGGCCACGTCTACTGTCTTCGATGCCCCAACGATATCGGCGAGGAGGATCCAGCAGCTCCTTGGGTACATGGCTTCCACCACGACCGTCACTTACCTCTCAAGACTTCGTGCACGCCCACTCCAACACTGGTTTGTCAGAGCTTTCAACCCACTCAGGGATGACCAGGGGCTGTGACTTCGACTTCTGCCACAGGTATGCCACTCCCTGCTATGGTGGCTCTCCTACCGCCACCTTCTGTCGGGATGCCGTTCCGGCAACCAACTCCTCAACTCATGGTCACGATAGATGCATCTCTCTTTGGGTGGGGAGCACATCGCAACGACCTCAGAGTCCGGGGACACTGGACTGGTGACGTGACCGAGCTCCGCATCAATGCCCTTGAGCTCCTTGCCATCTGGAAAGCTCTGAGGGCATTCCGCAACCTGGTCGCTGGGCATACAGTCCTCATCTTGACGGACAACACGACGGCCGTCTGTTATGTCAACAGACAGAGAGGGACCCACTCCACCACACTCCTCATCATCGCCCTCCAACTCTGGGAATGGTGTGTGTCGCTTCAGGTCCACCCAATTGCTGTCCAACTGGCTGGCCAGGAGAACACCACAGCGGACGCCCTGAGCAGGAACACCTCTTCCCACCACGAGTGGTCCCTGTCGGACGAGGCGTTCCGGACGATACGGGAACGCTAAATTCCCATTTCATCCCCCACCCTGCAAAAACGCACCTTTAAAATCATATTTTAATAAGTACATATTAAGTGGACACATTCTGTTTCTCAGTTTGTGGCAAAATCCTGATTTTTAAGCTATTCTCCAAAAATATCTTGCTCCAAAGCCTTCCATGACTCAGAAATAGAGCCCCCTATGAAGCAAAGAGACTGGGAATGGCTTGCAGGATAATTAGGTTATGCTTTTCTATACCAAAGATAGACAAGTTCACAGAGTCCAATCTTTTTTCCCCGCTACCCACAACAGATAGCACTGACTGCAGAAGTTTGCAGAAATTATGAAAAATTAAAGCTGGGAGTGTTGAAAGTCCATTTTGGCCTTGCTCTTGGGGAAGCTGGAGGGCAATTTTATTGCAAAACAACTGCTTGTTGAGGTTCTTCAAAGCAGAAAACCTCCAAAAAGGGGGACAAGGAAGATTGAGAAGGTGCTCAGAACTGTTCTTTAGGGTTGCAAGCTGCCCTGGGTCCTTTCTTTGCCCATCACTGGTCTGTACTATATTTGTATACAAATGGTACAAGTTGGGGACTTTAAAGTCAGCCAGTTAGCTGATGTGGGGTGTAGTAGCCTTGTGCTGATAGTATCCAGTTTTGGAGACCCTATCCTGTAACATATACAGAGATGGTGGGGTTGCACAGCATCTGAAAGCAGCCACAAGCATTGTGTCCCATTCTGAAATCATGATTGTTTCTCAAGTACTTGTTATCTTCTGATGGAAGCTATGCCTTATCATTATTTGCATCAGCATTTCTGCCGTGTGTAGGGCTGCTGTTCTCTGCAGTTCTCTGAGCCTGAGGTCTGTTCTTTTCCTCTTCCAGAAATGTGAACACTGTAACAGGTGGGGTGCCACCATTCCATGCCATGCGGAGGGGTGCCAGCGCCACTATCACTTTCCTTGTGCAGCGGCCAGTGGCTGCTTTCAGTCCATGAAGAGCTTGAAGCTTCTGTGTCCAGAGCATCTAGACCAGGCTGTACAGATGGGTGAGTGTTGGCGATACACCAAGGACAGCTGGCAAGGGGGCAAGGATTTGACTGTGACTTGCTTAGATTAGAATGGGCTCCTATCTAATGATACTGTGAATAGCATGGGAATAGTGGATGTGTTCTCTAATGGGTAGAGCATCAGGGGCTTGAGAATAAGGATGGGAGAGCTGGAAGAAGGAAATACTGTTAATGTGTATGTGTATATGTGGCTGGTTTTTGGATTATGCTGCACAGGGGAGGAGTCAAGGCTAGTGGGGTGGGGGGAGTGATGTCTTGACTTTGGTTCCAATATGCCCTTCTTCCACAGAGGACTCACGCTGCATGGTGTGTGATGCCCCAGGGGAGCTGCGCGATCTCCTCTTCTGCACTAGCTGCGGTCTGCACTACCATGGCACCTGTTTGGAGATCACAGTCACACCACGCAAACGCTCAGGCTGGCAGTGTCATGAATGCAAAGTTTGCCAAACCTGCAGGTGAGTGTAGCTCACTGCTTAGAGTGGAAGGTGGGAAGATGGAGAAGGAAAGGAGTTGTTAACATTAGGTATCTCCAGAACAGTGCGGTTATGAGGGTGCCTCAACTCACTGGTGACTCGTGGTGTTTCTCCCTTGCAGGTTGTCTGGTGAGGACAGCCGAATGCTAGTGTGTGAAGCTTGTGAAAAATGCTACCACACATACTGCTTGAGGCCAGCCATTGAAAGCGTCCCCACAGACTCCTGGAAGTGCAAAGTAAGCCCTACCAATGTATCTGAGCTGGTCAGTGTAAAGTTCTGTACCATGTTAACCGAAACTGTGTTCTAATCTCTCCTGAATTTGAATTCTACAAACTGTCCAAACTATGCAGATTAAGGAAATGTGTATGTTTCATCCTTTTGTACACATTACGTTGTTTGTAGTAGGTGTAGGGTGTGGCAAAGAGATACTGAGGTTGAAGTCTTTATTCTAACCAATGGAAATTCTCTTTAGCCTCCTCTGTGGCTTTGGAAAGAGTGCCACCAACTGCTTAGCTGCTTGTGCACCAGAGGAGTAGAAACTTTTTTTAAATGACTGAGATTTTTCAGGGTGCTGCATTCCAGGCTGGTACAGCTCTGAACAGAATGGACATAGCCCCATGTATGGGCAATAGTCCTTCCCCTATGTTATAGAGAGGTTTGGTGAAAGAGATGGGACCTTACTTGTCAGCTTTGAACATTTCCCCCCCATTTCTTCCTATGGGGAGCAGCCAGTCTTTCTTGCTAGAGTGGCTGCCATATTTCTACGGCACACTTCAAAATATTAAATAGAAGATCAGAACTTTCAGTCTGGCCATGCACAATATATCTGAATTATTAGCTTTGAAAATGGATAAGCTAAGTTAGATCAGTTGCTGATTGTCCAGTCCTAAGTATGTTTATTCAGATACAACTATCAATGAGTTTGGTTGATGTACCAGGAAGTAAACACATTTAGAATTGCAGACTAAGCAGTACTGAACGTACTTACTCCTTTGTAAGTCAGATTGAGTTTTGGGACTTATAGCTATGAATTCAGAAAAGTTGATGTGCTTTATTATGAATACCTTCCTTGAACACAGAACTTTGCAAGATTCTCTTAAAAGTCCTTGCCATGGTCATGGTCATAGCTTTTCTGGGGTATTAATTTGGCATAGAAGAACATACATCCTACACCAATTTTCTGTTAATTTAATTTGACAAAAATATCTTCTGAGACAAAATGGTACCATATGCAGCTATACAAGGAAAAGGCCCATTTCTGAATTTCTCCAGTCCTGTCATTTGGGATATTCATTTCTCAGTGGTATTCCTTTTTCCTTCCCTGTCCCATAATTATTTGTTTTCCAAACACCTGGGCTGGTGAGATGACTCCTGGCACTTTTAGAAAGGACTCACACACTGCATCTTCCTGTCCTGAATATCTGTGTATCTGATTTTCTCCAGAGCTGCCGTGTATGTTCTGACTGTGGCCTCCGCCCATCCGCGCTGGATCCCAGCTGCCAGTGGTATGAGAATTATTCTCTGTGTGAAAGATGTCAGGAGCAGCGCTGCAAGAATGCAAACAGTGCTGAGAGCACTGCTGTACAGCACACCCAAGAGTGAGTTCTTTGGATTCGGGAAGTTGTCTCTCTCTCCTGGCCTCACGTTAAGTGGGCGATTTATACAAATGATGACCCCATCTTCCAGTGCAATGATGATGGAGGTTGTAAGCCATTGTTGTTATTGTGTACCTTCAGATTTATTCCAACTTATGGCAACCTTAAGGTGATCAGGGGGTTTTCTTGGCAAGAGGGGGGCTGCCTTTTTGATCCCTTGGAGACTGAGAAAGTGTGACTTGCCCAAGGTCATCTAGTGGGTTTCCATTGCTGAGCATGGATTTGAACCCTGGTCTCCAGAGGTGGAGTCCAGTGCTTAAGCTGCTACATCATGCTGGCTATTTGCAAGGCGTATTAGTTCTTAAAAATAAAAAAAAAAGACCAATTGTCAAAAGCCTGCTTCAGTAAAAGGTGCTGTCTTCTCAGCAGAAGGATAACAGGAGGGGTCCAGCCTAGCCTCCCTTGGAATGAAGTTCCATAACCTTGGAGCAGTCACTAAAAAGGCCTTTCTTTGTATCCTCACCAAATGTGCCTTTGAGAGTGGTGGAACTGAAAGAAGGACCTTTTCTGTGGCTCTCAAAGCTTAAGCAAGATGATGATGATGATGATGTTTATAATGTTTATTTATAACACCCTTTTCACCAAAGGGTGGAACATCAAAATACCCAGCGAGGGACAAAGACAATAAAATAACACTATAGCAACACATGGAATGAAATGCCCAGCACCCCGCTCATCTCAGCACCTTAAACACAACTCAGTAGCTTAAGACAGTGAATCAAAGAGGAAGCTCTTCAGCACTTTGCAGAAATGGTTGAGATCCTGCTCCAGGCAGAGGTCCAAAGGAAGACTATTCCATCAGAGCCAGATCTTAAAAGGCTTGTAGACTTGACAGAGCTATGCACATTCATGGAACAAACCATAATTCTTTGCCTGTAGATCTTAAATACCAGGATGGAATCGACCATACTAGCTGAGCTGCAAGATACTGAGGGAGTTTAGAATGCAAAGCCTTGAATACCAGAACTGAAAGTTTGAAAGAAATCCTGGCCTGAACTGGTAGCCAGCGAAGGGATCTATGGAGAGAATAAACTGGTGAATATTTAGGGAGATTTAAAACAACCCAGATGGTATCATTCTGAATTAAAACCAGAGGAAGAAGGGAGCAGGAAGGCAAACCTACCAGTAAGCTGTTACAATAATCCAAGTGTGAAATAACCAAGATGTGGACAAGCAGATGGGCAGTCTCAACAGTCCAACTAGATCCTGCGGATATTGGAAAGATGGAAATTAATCATCCAACAGGACTCCAAGGTTCCTGGCAACCGAGATGGGAGCCACTGTGTAACCCTGTAAATCCAGTGAATGGTATGAACGAGGGTTTACTGGACAGTCAGGCCGAAACACCAAGATTTCTGTTTTGTCCATGTTCCGCTTAAGACAATGAGTGAAAAGAAACATACAACAGACCGTCCATCAAAATCTGAGTGTCATCTGCATAAATGTGATACTGAAAACCCAATTCAGAAATAAGAAATCCAAGGTGGAGTGTTTATAATGAAAAAAGACGAGGATCCAAGATTGATCTGTGTGGCACCGCTACTGTTACAGGAAAAGCTTTTGACATAGATCCCTGAAATGAAACAAAAGGAACGATCACAGAAAAAAAGATTTAAACCAGGACAGAGCATTCCCTGTTATTCCCAATGATGCCAACCGTAATAGCATGATGTGATGGTTCAAAGTGTGAAAGGCTGCAGAAAGATCCAACAGGATAAAACAAAAGTTTGACATTGTGCCTTTGCCACTAGAATATCATTTACAATGTGAGTCAAGGCCATTTTGGTGAAATGGCCTGTCGAAACCCTGATTGAAATGGATCAAGAAAATCATGTATAGTCAGGTAAGACATCAACTGGGAAAGGGCAGCTATCTCCAAAATATTTGAAAGAAATGGGAGAAGAGACAGCTAGTGCAAAGTGAAGGATCTAGAAGAGGTATCTTTAAAAGAGGATGCAAAACAGCATGCTTAAAGCAGCCCAAGAAAATACTCCTTGAGAGGGAACAGTTCACCAATAAGTTATATAAGAGAAGCAGAAGAATTGGGTAAAAGAATGAAGGGATAGGGTCAGTAGAGGAGGAGGTGGGGGAGGAAGACATCACAATCTGCCTTTGTAACAGGGGAAAAGTGTAACTCTGCTCAAGCCAGTGAAGACGTGGCCTGAGCCAAAGGCTGTGGTAAATCCACTGATGGCAATGGAGGTGGATATCCATCCAGCAAAAATGAATCAACAGCTGAGGCTACCTTCTGATCAAAGAAAGAGATCAAATCACTTGCAGAGAAATCCTGAAATGAAGGACCCTTATCACTATCAGCCACTGGACTCATAGGGTGTTAAAGGTGGCAAATAACTGACAAGGTATACAGGCTTGACCTTAAATCTTCTCCTGCAAATAAGGTTGTTGAGATTGACCAACATGAGAATAATAAGTTGTACAAGCAAGCTCACATAGAAGAATGTGCTCTTCAGATAGCCTGGAGCCAAGTTGTTTTACTGGCCCTAATCATCACTTTGAATTGTGCCTGAAAATAGCCTGGTAGCCAATGGAGCTGCTTTAACAGTAGAATCCTATGCATTAAGGTGCAACCAAACAAATTATGATAGTAAATCAAAATTCAGTTTAAGGTTGATTGATAATACTTTGGACAGACTTCTCACCTTAAAAAAAACCATCACAAAACCAATACCCTTGGCTTGATCAAGGCTTTTTTCAAGTGGAGGGCACTGCAACAACTAGTTAGGCAGCTGGGAGCCTTGCATGGGTTGATTGGGCCTTTACTCTTTGGACAACCTGGTGCTGGCTATTCTTCTCCCTCTCATTAAATCCAACTTTTGTGAAGATTCTTTCTGTTCTGATGGAGGACAGTGGCCCTTGGGCTCTTTGTCACGGTCTCGAGTGGCTTCTACGCCAAGCCATTCTTTTGATGTTTATTAATTGATACTTATTTCCCCACCTTTAGTATTTCCAAAAGTGAGAGGCTGGGTAGGAGAACTTTCCTCTTTCAGGATTCCCAGCCCCATTGTGCAATAAAGGAGGCTGATAGCAAGTCCAGGTTTCTACCCACTTCTAAAGTGCTTTCAGTTGGAGTGGTTCTTCCTGCACTTTTTCACTTCCTTCAATGCAATGCTGAATCAAGGAAAACTGTGATTTCTACCCTCCAACCTCAGTATGCTGTTATTACGCACAATGGATGGCAAGAGGCATTTAGGAACTGCTCAAGATACAACTGTTCAGAGGCAGTTGTATAGCAGTAGCTAACAGGTAAGCAGGGAGGCCTCTAGTTCCAGCCTTTCTTTTGTCACAGAACTCACTAGGTGGCCTCAGGCAAAACCTTCCCCTTGCCAGTTTTGATCCCTCCCTAGCTCATACACTTACATATTCACACAGTCTATAACACGGGGATAATAATGGTGGCGTGGTTGTTATAAGGGTGACTGAATATGTAGGCAAAATGTTCGTTTGAACACACACACAAGCTCTATGGAAATGCTGAGGGAGTGAGGAGAGTAATCCGTGACGGCTTGACTCAGGTGAGCTTCTCTTTCTCTTCACACCCTTCCACTCAGGCACATTCCCCCAGCAAGCAGCATCCCCACAACAGAGAAGCCAATGTCTCCTCAGCCACTGGAAGAAGTGTGTGAGGCCGGTGAGAGGCAGCCAGAAAGCAGTGGTGGCCCTGGGGGTCCCCACCCAGAAGAACAGGGGCCATTGGAGTGTGGCGAGAAGTCTGCTGGTAAGTGATCCTTTCTCATCTGAATATCTACTTTATTAAGAGACAATAGGCACTGGCTTTAAAAAAGAAATAGTCATTCGATATGTACTGCTTCACAACCGTCTTGTGAAGAATCATTGCTTTTCCCATAATTTGTTGTCACGAATACCAGTTGCTTTCCACCATGTTTGCCCCGCGTCTTCTTTCAGACCACAATGCTGCAAGAGTGTACTGAAGTGAATGACTTGTATAGAAACTGTAGATGGGCTCTACCAGAACTCTAGTTTGGCAAGCGTTGTTTCTGTGTTGTAACCTCACTGTCTGTAATGTGCTTCAAACCCTGTTGTGTAACTTCTGATTCAGATGTAAACACACCTCTAGAAGTATCCGATGTGGAGCCAGAGGCCCCTGAAGGGCAGGAGCAAATGGAAGTGGAGACCCTGTTTGAGCCTGAAAAAGCCCCCTCTCCTCCACCCCCGCCTCCAGTACCACCTGGTGAGTTAATGGGCTAGTTCCATGACTGTGTCGAACCCAAGTCAAAATATAGATCCAGACCACGTAAATGTGTGGAAATTCCCACTTCTCCCACCAGTAGCAATAGCATGTACATTTCTATATCGTTTATCAGCTAAGTGCTCTCTAAGCGGTTTACAGTGTGTTAGCTAATTGCCCCCAACAAGCTGGGTATTCATTTTACTGATCTGCAGAAGCATGGAAGGCTGAGTCAACCTGGAGCCCAGCAGGATTGAACTCACAACCTTGTGGCTGCAGTACCAGCATTTAACCACTGCGCCACCAGGGCAAAGCTACCCCCCCTTAATAGTGCAATACATTTGGAAGGTACTTAATGAGGGGCCACTTGTGTGTTTAAGGCCATGGTGGAGAGCTGTTTTGGACACCAAGCCAAATGGCATAAGGAGGTATGATCTTAATTTTGCAACATCACAGGCTTTCTGGCTGCAGTGCTGGATGGAGCTTCCAGCTGGCGTTGCAGCCAAGGACAACAGCTCTGATCCTCTTCCCCATGTCAGGGTAAGGGAGCCACCCCATGCAGGTAGTACTTAAAGAGCTGGCAGAGCCTTGACCTTGACACCAAGTTGCAACCTTGGGTCTGAGCCTACTAAAATTCAAAGCAGCTAAGTGGCTTTGTGTATTCCTTATCTTTGTTGCGGGGTGAGGGGGAGACAAAGCCTAAGTCCTGGCTTTAGGAGCTGTTGTACATGCATTACTTAGAATTGGGTAATATTGCCTGCGCAGCAGTTTCCTTGCCATGGAGAAAGTGTAGCATGGATCATCTCCTGAGCCCAAGATGTGGCTGCTAGAGTGCTGCTGCAGTCAATACTTGAGTAGTCTTTTTTCAGGCTGGAATTGGACTGCTTACAGGCTGGAGATTTCCTTCTCCTGGTGCTGACAAACAAGGGTGTTCCTCTTTCCTCAGCACCTGGTATTCACAGAGATGCTGACTCTGTACCTTAAAGGCTTTGTTTTATACAATACAGATTGTCAAAAACATTTGCATTTCTTGGCAGACATTGAGGAACACTGGGGTTGAGTGTAAGCAGGATTGTTTGTGGAATTCCCTTCCTAGGAGGACTGACTTGTCACTGCCTTTACCACCATTTTGAGCCTAGGTTAAGACTTCCTGGTATATCCAAGAGTTTTTGGTCTATGCGTGATTTGTTTTTTAAGGTGGGTATTTCCCCATATTTTTTGATCAGGGTAGAGGTGGGGGTTAATAGTTTTGACCCTTGTTTTTCTCTAATCAGACAAACACTGTTCTTGACCCTTGTTGGTGAAGTGTTCCATCCTATCAAAATGTCTTATTCATCCCTCCCTCTCTCCTCCCATGTTTCCGCCTCTTAGATCCAGTACCTCCTGTCCTCCCTGAGGGGGCATGCCTTGGTGCCAAAGAGCCTCCTTCCTTTGAGTTTCTGCCAACAGAGAACCATAATGGATCAGCACCCTCCACGCAGCTAGCAGAGTCTCCTCCAGTGACCTCTCTCCCTGGTGCTCTCAAAGCTCTTTCTCCTGAAGCTGCTGAGGTAGAAGGAGTAGAGCCCAGTGAGGAGCCCATGGACACAGGGATGGAGGTGCCAGTTCCAGATAACACTGTCATCAGCAGTGTCCAACCCAGCCAAGAGGAGGAAGACGAGGATGAGGAAGAAGAGGCAGCAGCACCTCCTAAGATGGAGCTTGAGGAGAGATTCTCGCCACAACTAAGCGAGGAGGAGGCAGCAGATGAAGGGCCTGCCACAGTGGGGCAGGAGCCCAGTGAGACACACCTCAGCTTTGCCAGTGAAACCAAGCGATCTCCTTCCCCTGTGGAGGCAGAACTGCTGGGGAGTACATCTACCCCAATGGAGGCCTATGGGGCTACCAACCCACTAGAGGGAGGAGGGGCAAGCGGTGAGGAAGAAGCAGGACCACCACCCCCAACACCCTTGAGGCCCCACCACTTGGTGAAGTCGGATATCGTTAATGAGATCTCAAACCTGAGCCAGGGTGATGCCAGTGCCAGCAGCTTCCCCGGCTCAGAGCTCCCGTTTGCCTCTCCATACCATGAAGGTGGAGGTTCTCTTTCTCTGGAGATGGCTGGTCTGACCTCCACGGATGTCAGCCTGCAGAGGGAAGATGGTGCCTCTTTGCCCATGGGTGAAATGGATGATTCCTTGCCATTTGATGTAAAGGGCGAGTGTGAGAAGGGACGACGACGCAGCTCTCCAGCCCGCTCTCGGGTCAAGCAGGTAAGATGAAGCCCTCTACTGCCTGGGTCTGGATGGTCCTTGCCAGGGTCTTCCCACACTTAGTCTCTGCCCTCAGGAGTGGTGGGATTCCTACATAAGTGACAGTGAACTGAAGGGTGTAATTCTGATTTGGCATCTTTCGCTACCCATCATTTCTTTTTCCTTTCTCTTTCTTTCTGGTCATAGGGGCGCAGCAGCAGTTTTCCTGGGAGAAGACGGCCTCGGGGAGGATCTCACGCAGGCCGTGGGCGGGGCCGGTCGCGGTTGAAATCTACCACTTCCTCCATTGAGACATTGGCGGTAGGGGTGGTTTAGACAGGCAGGACATTATTTTGGTGTGGGGGGGGGCTGTGGGAGCTGGTTGAATGTATGCAGTATCTAAGGTTATAGAGAAGTTATAGCTGTCATAAATGTTAAGGTGTCTTCTTTGAAGATGCTAAAAGCTAGACTCACCCAATGTGGATTTGTGTGCTTGGAGACCAAAAGTAACCTCTTTCTGACTTCACTAGTGCTCTGCTCAGCTTGGCTTGACTTGACTGGTCTTCTTATTTTTCTTGATGGTACCTGGAGATGTGGTGTCGGCGCCCCCTCCTCCTGTTTCCATTTTCTTTTGGATGTCTAGGTGCTCCCATCGTGTAGACCTGTCACATTCTTTCTATTCTCAAAGTGATTCAGAGCAGGGCCTTTTCAGCAGGAGTGCATGTTCAAGTGGGCACTTTTTTTCTCTGAATAGTACTTTCTTGGTGCACCAGGAGCAGTGTCTTACTTAACTCTTCTATGCTTTTTTTCCTCCAAGCTTGCTGATATTGACAGTTCCCCCAGCAAGGAGGATGATGACGACGACGATGACACGATGCAAAACACAGTGGTGCTTTTCTCTAATACAGACAAATTTGTGTTGATGCAGGTAGGCCTGGGCATATGTGTTTTGAAAATGGCAACAGTAGAACTGATGTAAGCCCTGGTTAAGTGATTTTTGAGGTGGGTGAGGGATTGACATTAGGCAAAGACTGGCGATTCATAGCAGATCTAAGTTGCAGAGGAGGATTGAATGCTGCCCTCTTATCTTAGAGCGGACACAATTTGCATTTCTGTTTTCTTCAAGATAAAGCCCCTTAGGCAAATGTGACACTTGGTGCTCAACTGAACTAAATATTGCTACTCTTTCTCCTTCCCCTATTATTGGTTTGAGCTTGCTTATCATAGAAGACTTGTTTTGATGTGTTGTTTTAATAGTGTGTAGTCCATATATTTGCTTGCTTTGGTGGAAACTAGTTGTTTTCATTCTAAAAACAAATAGTGGCTTTCATTTATTATGGTGTATTTGAGAGAAATTTGCTCTCCTTTGTTAAAAGGCTTGCACATTTAATCATTCAAAAGCCACAGTGTTATACAACACCTTTTATTGATTTGTAGCCCTAGACTTGCCTTGGGGTGGTGGCACTACCTGTAAAATAGCTAAGAGTGTTGCAGCATGGGAAGGGCAGTAATAGGAAAGGGGGAGAAAGTGACCAGGAGCTGTTCCTGGGCTTCTTGAGCGTCTTCTGATCTGCACTATTCTCTTCTCCCTTGATAGGACATGTGTGTAGTGTGTGGCAGTTTTGGCCGTGGGGCTGAAGGTCATCTCCTGGCATGTTCCCAGTGTTCTCAATGTTACCACCCATATTGCGTCAACAGCAAGGTAAGTTCTGCTCTACCTTCATTGCCCTCCTAACCCAAAAGATGGAACTTTGTCTTAAGACCAAGATTCTTCCTTAGGGCACTCCAGCTCTACTTTGAGCTAAAAGGTGACCTGAATTTGCCAGATGATCAAAGAGATTTGTTTTTGAATTTTCATCTTGAGATTGTGTTTGAAGCCTGTGATTCTATTTGAAAGGCTAGCAGCAGAGGTTGTGTTTGTCAAGGGGCTGGGGATTCACAAAGTATGTGCAGAGAAAAGAAATAGGAAACATAGGAATGGTGAAAGGGAAAGGATACAGGAAGAAATCAGCAAGTGGCATTGTGAGGGTAGATAATGTGATACCTACTGGGTCTTTTGGACTAGAAGTCCCATGAGCATTGGCCATGTACATGGGAGCTAGTGGGAGTCCAAGATATCTGATTCCCTGAATCCTACAGTACTTGGATCTCCTGTCCCATGTCTTGGCCCATGAAAGCTTTACAAGGCCTTGGGATCTACCAGGATGCCACAAAATTTGGATGATCAAATCTGACTAGAAATGACATACAGTTCTTTGAGGGCTAACTGTGGACAAGAGAGTTATTTTTCCCTGTTTCCTCCAACCTTGCTCATGGAGTTGGCCTAAGAGGGCTGTCCATATGCATTGGGGTCTTTTGGAGGAGACAGCTACTCCAGAAAACATAGAACACTGCTTCACGATCTTGAGTTCTCAGACATAATTGGATTATGACTCTCATAACTCCAACCAAAGGGCATGGTAGCACTGGCTGATGGGAATTTTTCATCAACATGTGGAGGCACAAGGTTGTGAAACAGTGAAAAAGGGATCAGGAATACTGAGTTGGATACCTTAATCCTCCTCCCCCAAGTAGGGCCCTCCTGGGTCCTTCTACCTCAGCATGTTGTGCTTCTTTGATGTGTATTTGTCCCTTCTTCCTTGTTAAAAGATTACCAAGGTGATGCTGCTCAAGGGCTGGCGCTGCGTGGAGTGCATTGTGTGTGAGGTATGTGGCAAAGCATCTGACCCTTCCCGCCTGTTGCTCTGTGATGACTGTGACATCAGCTACCACACCTATTGCCTGGATCCACCTCTCAACACGGTGCCCAAGGGTGGCTGGAAGTGTAAATGGTGAGAGACCATGTTTTCCTTCGAAGCGTTTAAAAAGCAGGACTTTGTTTGCTGTCCTTCCCCTGACAGTCTAAAGCTGGCGTTCTGTTGGGTAGCCTTAGCTAGAGTAGACCCATTCAATCAGCTGTATAGTGAATCAGCACAAAAGTAAATTGCATTGATCCAGTGGGTCTATTTTAGTTAGAACTAACAACAGGATTTAGGCCAAAGACTTTTTTTTATTTCCAATGAGTTTCGAAAACTGAGTTTTTAAAGAAACAGCTTTTAAGAGAGTTTTTATTGTACTGTTTTTAAGCTACTTGTTAACATTTTAATTGTGTATTTTAAAATCCTGTTAGTCTTAATAATTTAATTCTGTTTCAACATTGATCTTTTGTACTTTTACTATGTTATATTTATGATAATTTGTAAGCCACTTTGATTCCCAGTTTTAGGAAAAAGATGGGGTGTAAAGATGATGATGATAATTGTCATTTTGTACTGCAATGAAAATCGGAGTTTGATACTAAGAGAAACCTAGTTCTCCCAGCTTGTCATCTCCCAGTGGTCCACATTAAAACTTGACATAATTTCTAATGCTTCAGTAATACTGTTTTTGCAGCATTCGCCAGTTCAGAAGTTAAAAGGCTGACCATATTTCTAAAACTTTGAATCTGGATTATATACCTATTAACTTCTAATAATAACTGAACTATAGGAATCACATGTGGAAACATGCAGTATGTTCAACTGCATTTATTCCAGGTATTGTGAAAGATGTTACAAGACAATTTCATGTGTACCTTATTTTTTTTATGATAAGATAAATCTTTTTGTAAAAGCAAGTAATTACTTTCATGTAGCATAACTTATTTAATATGAGGGGAGGGAAACCACAGGTCTCATGTGCTTCCCCAGCTGCTACCCAGTTTACTGCCTAACTGCCAAATTTTGTTGGTGCAGCAGCTGATAAGCCTTTATTTTCATTTAAAAAGAAGATGCACGAGGAGTGTGCACCTACTTTTTAAACAGAAACACTCTAAAAGAACTGGATGTGCTGTTCTTTAAAACTGTACACATGCTGTTTCTGCCATTTCTGTTGTTTAAAAGAACCTTTTTTAAAAAAGAAATGTTGCTTGTTTTTTCCACAGTTGAAATTCAAGGAGGGCAGTGGTGATGTTATAGAGCTTAGAGGGATGCATGGAAGTTGCCAATTCCCTATCTGAGTAGATTTTTTTAAAATTTTAAATGTTTATGTGGAGGTGAATCCAGACAACAAAACACAGTTAGTTCAACATACACAACCAATAAAATAACAACAGAGGAAGACGGGCAAAGATGAGCATCCAAATTGTACTCTTGTGCCAAGCAGTCACAAATGGTGTGAATACAGATGTATAGTCCTGAATCCTTGATTCTGTGTTGGAAGACTCCTCATTTGCTGTTCCGAGCTCAGTGTATCCACTTGTCCTGAAGTGAAGGTATAAAAGAGATCTTTAAGCTCGACATCAGTCCACTGTCCTTCTCTTGTGAACAGGTGTGTGTGTTGTGTGCAGTGTGGAGCAGTGTCACCTGGCTTCCACTGTGAATGGCAGAACAACTATACCCACTGTGCTCCCTGTGCCAGTCTTGTCACCTGCCCCATCTGCCAGGTGAAGTATGTAGAGGATGATCTGCTAATCCAGTGCCAGCACTGTGAGAGGTAAGCTAAGCCCCTCTGGTGTTTTGTTCTTGTTTTTAAACCATCCCATGTTGTGATTTTTTTCAGTGTAGTCTTCTTACAGACCCAGAAACAGGCAATGTAAAGAGCTTCCTTTAAAGATGATCCTAGAGTAGCACCCTTACTCTAGTAAACCTGAAGCTGGGGAATGTAAAAATGTATGGTGTTGTAAGACTCTTCTCTTTTGTCTTCCTTAGACTTCTTTGCATAGGTTCACTAAACTTTTTTATTGGCGCAGATGAGAGATTGCAGCTGTACAAACAAGAGGGGTAGAATAGCTCCTTGAAAGTTTAGTATGTGTCATCTGTAAGCTCATGAAAGAGTTTGATAATCTGTAGTCTCTGACTAAGTTGAAGAATCTGTCAATTTGAGATTGTGTTCTTGTGAATATAGGAGCATTGCCTTAGGAACTACTCTCTCTGATTTGAGCTCTAGGTCTACCAGCCTTTTTCCTTTTAAAAAAAAACGCAACAACCACACAAACCGGAGTGTCACTTAATTGTGTACTTCCCAGGTGGATGCATGCTGTGTGTGACAACTTATTCACTGAGGAAGAAGTAGAGCAGGCAGCTGATGAGGGCTTTGACTGTACAGCATGTCAACCCTATATAGTCAAGCCTGTTGGTAAGTACCAAAGAGCCTCCAGTGACATTCTTGATGCTACATTTCAAAAGAAGAGTCATTGCCAGCTTCTCAGTATGGTGGGGAGATGCTTCACTGAAAACCCCCCAAATCTGGAGCCAGCCCTAAGAAAGATTTCTGCTCTTTGAAATTTATTTCCCTTCAGGTTCAAACTCTTAAAAACTTTGTTTTGAACTAAGTATTTGTGACTTTACGAGGAAAAAGCTGCTGATGTCGCCTCAAGGAGGCTTAGCCTTGAAGGCCAAACTGACATGCCCATACAAATCAGGAAATTTCACTGGCGGTTCCTAGAAGGTTGCTACTGTTGCTTTGTTTCTTTGCAATGAGAGACAGTGATGAATTACTTCTGAATGAGGGCGGTAGTAAAATCACGTGGGCTGGGAGTAAGCCAAAGCGGAGAGTGTGGCTGAAAATGTTCGTGAGAAGGGTTGTTAAAAATGCTTGACAGCTTGGTAGCTGCGATAGTGGTAGTGTTGTTTACCAACTTTATTGGCTTTAAAAACATTCATGGGAGATACCAAGGCTCTTAAAATTTGCTAATCATGATGAAGATTGATGGTTGTGTGTGTGTGTGTGAGTACACTACCTGCAGCATTAGAGGCAGTGTACCTCTCAATACCAGGTGATAGGGAATATGTGCAGGAGGGTGCAGTTGTGCTCATGTTTTGGTTTCAAGTTACTATGTAGCTGTGTGTGTAGTTGTGAGAGGAGAAGGCTGAACTTGACAGGAGCTTAGCCACATCCTGGCACAGCTGCTTTTAATGTTCCTACAGTGCAGTGACTCTGGGAATGCTGGAGTTAACATGGCTGTGTGTCACAGTGGCAGAGAATAATAAGGGAAGAGAGCAAGGAGAAAGGTTGGGTGAATTATCATACTTTTTCCCAAACACCTAAATTGGGATATTTCTTCTGTTACATATAGATGGGGAGAATAGGGAGAGGAGGACCAAAAGTAATACTGGATATTGTCAACATGTCATTTTTTTTTCTTTCCTTTTACATAAAAGTTCCAGTTCCCCCTCCAGAAATTATCCCAGTGAAAATCAAAGAGCCAGGTAAGTTACTTCCTCACCCTTGGTCCACACACCTTCGTTGCCACTAGGAACAGAAGACTGCCCAAGATTTCCTATGGATGTAGTATGGGGCTTGCCTGCATCTGCTGCTAGGGAATCCCTCCTGGTTGTTGGCTTGTTTATGTCTCAAATTCTGGGTTTGAAAGGATGAAACTGGCTCTTATTTCTCCTGTTCTTAAGGGTTTCCCCATGCGGATTGTTTTAGGAGTATACTAAACAGTTTTATATTGAGTCAGATTATTTGTCTGTCGAGCATGATGTTTGCAAACATTGCGTAGTACTGACTGTCTACTTTTCAGATAGGAGTCTACTAGGAGCTGAACTGGATTGAACCTGGGACTTTGGTGCAAAACATGTATTTTGTACATGAAGTTTGGAATGGTCTTGATGTTGAATAGTGTTTGTTGTTGCTTATTATTCCAGAAACATGTTGGTGACATATATTGCTGATAGCTTGCAATATACCAGCATATTTTCTTTCTTGTCATCATGGAAGGAGATGTCCAGTACTTAATTCCACAAGAACATCCCTCTGCCATGTATCACCCAAGGTTTATGGCACCATGATATGTCATTATAGTCATTTGGTGATGGTGGCTTTGAGCACCATCCCACTGCAGATTCGCAGCCAGAAGGCAGAACTGTCATGCTCCAAGACCTCCAGCATTCTTGCTGGAAATCCAAGATAGTAACAGTGATGACATCTTCTTTATCACTTGCAAAAATATAGCAGGGTGGCGGTGAGAGCCCCTGCTTCCATCAGTTGCAGCTTGCTGATGTAATAATGCACTGCACACTGACACTTCAAAGTCACATTGTTCTGTGGGGCAGAAGTGCACTGGCTGAGTTTTATTCTCTGTCAGCATTGAATGGAATTTTGACCCATGTTCTTCCTTGATCATAAATGATTGCTTTTTAAATTGCTTTTGTTATGTTTTGTATTTTAAGTTGTTTTGAATAAAAATACTTCAGAAAAGTGATAAATGAACTTTGGAATATACATTTCCCATGTGAGTTCTGTGTAGAGGTTTGGGCAGATCATTTGAGGCAGAACTCCTGTCTGTTGAATCTTAGAGAGAATGGGGGTTGAGCTGGATACAGAGAGGCCTAGCGCTTGCAACCAGCCCTTCCTAATTTCCTTGGAAAGGCCACCTTGCAGGATGGTGTGGTGATTAGGGTGTTTGACTTGGACTTAAAGATCCAGTTTCAAGTCCTCCTGAGTCATATAATACACTTCGGATGACCTTGGGTCAGTCACCCATTCCCAGGGCTCTGTGGAGATAAAATAGTGACATGGAGATCCTAGTACGCCATTTCAATCTAACTGGGAGGATATGTGGGGTATAAATGCTACAAGATACCTGTCTGTCTCTCTGTCTTTCTGTCTTGCCTTGGTATTGGATGTGATTGTGGTCCCCTAATCCAGGCAGAGAGGTTTGCATGTGGAGTAAATACAGGCGTAGTCACTGCTGGATTACCTTTCTTAGCTGTAACAGGAACATGTAACTTTTTGCCTATGAAGAAATCACACACACACACACACACACACGATTTCAACCTCTCCCCACAGAGCCCCAGTATTTTCGCTTCGAAGGGGTCTGGCTTACAGAGACAGGCATGGCAGTACTGCGCAACTTGTCCTTGTCACCACTGCATAAGCGCCGGCCACGCAAGACAACACCAACTATGCCTCGGCCAGGCACCCTTAATGGTGAAGGTGGGCTAGATGGCACTGATCCTCTGGATGAAAAAAAAGACGGTGATGCGGAGGCCGATGAGATCCTGAAAGCTGAAGGTTTGTGACCACGCATACTGATTCCAGCTTGGAGGGTGTAAAACAGTTCCGTTATATCTGCGCACTAATACTCTGATCTGTTTAACCATGTACTGTCAACCTGGCTGGCTGCAGAAGTGAGAAAACATTTCTTTAGGGTCTTGGAGCAGGAATATTTCCTTGCCTTGGGGAAATTAGAGCCTTCCCAGCATTTGATCTCAGAGATCAAACCTGTCGTATTTTCAAGTCACAGTTCCTATGTGTTCAAAATTGGTCTTAGATCTAGAGCAAAGACTTACAATTTTTCTGTTCCGTCTTGTGGTAATGTAATATTCTAGCCCATTTATTGTAGGGCTCTGGTGTCCTGTTCTAGATAATTGAGAGTTAATAACTTGTAATATTACCCAGAATCTGAAGATAAGGTGTTGGTCTCTGTTGGGTGGTGATGCTATGTGCCTCAAATTCTCTAATGCCCTCTATTTCAGCAAGTCCACAGCTTTTATTGGCCTAGGAACAGTGATGGGGTGCATCTGTGGGGAGAAATAACAGCTTGTTGTAAATGAAAGTATTCCTTCAGTTGGCAGTTGTATATACCTGAAACTGTATTAGAGTCCTCTATATAAAGTGCACTGGAGTATGTCTGATGGAGCAGTGAGAGAATCTAGTGTGTGTGTGTGTTAAATTTGCTTCTCAAGTTACGAGGACCTCATGCATTTCCTAGGGTTTTCTTAAGTAATGAGTACTCAGAGTGTTTTCCATTGCCTTCATCTGAAATACAGCCTACAACACCACTATTCCTTAGTGATCTCACATCCAGTTGCAAATCACGGTTGATGCTGTTTAATTTCCAAAATCAGATGGGATCTGGTGCCTTCAGGGTTATTATACCGGTGAAATTATATACTGGTGAGAATGAGAGCATTTCACTTTTTAATACATAAAATGCATTCAAAAATAATGTTTGAGGTAGTCACTTACAACAGTATAAAAAGCCTTTGTTTCATTTGTTTTTAAAGAGTGTTTGTTTTCATCCCTCTGCAGTCAATGTGGAGCACATGGAGTGTGAGATCAAACTGGAAGCACCCGCTACTCCAGAGAGGGAAGCTGTGGCTGATCCTGATTTGGGGAAGGGGCTAATGGAGGACTCTGAGGAGGTCAAGAAGCGGAAGCGGAAGCCGTACCGCCCAGGTGAGAGCTCTTTGCCAGGGACAGGCCCTGACAGAGTAGGGGGTCCATTTGTCTTCCACACTGACTTCTCTCTCTCTCTCTCTCTCTCGGACAGGGATTGGGGGATTCATGGTGCGACAGCGAAAGTCACATACCCGCTTGAAAAAGGGCTCATCGGCTGTAGCTGAAGCTTCTCGTGAAGTGACGGGTACTGAGGGGCATCCAGAAGAGGGTACATGCCCAGGTTAATATTTTAGAGTCCTTTCTGGTTGGGCTAGGTTGCAGCTTTTCCTCTAGGAGAAGCTCCAGGGGCCACTTTTTTAGTGCCTAGGACCTGCTGTTGGATGACCCACCCCCCAGATAAAATTGGAATTGGTTAGTCATCTGTTTTTTATTTTCTTTAAAAAATTGTTGGAGTGAAACAAGGTTCAAGCTGTGGGGTTTGTTTTGTAGGAGAATTGCCATTCCAGGTAAGCTCTAGGTGTGGCAGTTCTACTGTGTTTTGCAGAAAACATTTTTGGCAAGGTGAAAGGGTCCATTGACAACAGAAACGGGTGGGAGGCAGGCACGTAATCTGCTGTCCTCTGGTCTAAAATAGAGATGGGATGAATGCAGAATTTTCCAAATCCAGATCAGAATCCCTGAAAGGTTCTGGGAATCCACGAATCTCAAATTTTTCGAATCCTTTTTTTAAAAAAGGTTTAAAAAGCAAGGGAAAGAAGGATAATCTTGGGCAAGACACGCTCTCTCAGTCTTAGCAAAAGCCTAAGCAAAGGCAAACCTCCCTCTGAAGAAATCTAGCTGGGACAGTTGTCATAGTTTTGCCTCAGGATCTCCCCAGATTGAAAATGACATGAAGGCCCTTTGTACACAGACAGGGAAACGTGGATTAATCCCACATTTTCCTGCCTGTGTAAACAGTAGAGAGATAATCTGGGTCAAAACTGGCTTTTCTTTGCATAGCTCCTTCTGGCATCCTGCGGTTTGTAGTTTGATGATGCACCAGCACACTTTGGCAGAGAAGGCTGTGACACCTTGTAAAACTACAAACCCCAGAATTGTGTCTGAAAGAGCTTTGCAAGTGAGCTATGCAAAGGAATGTTTCAGCTGTCCTTGAAATCTCAAGCTTGTAGCTTCCAGTCAAGTGCTGGACTTCAATATGAAGTGTTCAATTTAAATATCTTAGAATGTATCCCTAAATGTAATTTGTGAAATTGTCAGCAAAGGCCGTTATTGCTCCAAGGGGAAAATTCACCTACTTGCCATCTCCCATCTTGTCTTCCAAGTTTTCAGGCATCCCGGTCTCCCGGGTTTTCAGGCATCCCGGTCTCCCAGGTTTTCAGGCATCTCGGTCTCCAACAAACAGTTTGGGTGGCGGATTCGAAAGATTCGGTTTGCCTATTTTGGCGCGGGGATTCGGATTCCTGAATCTCAAATCCCTGCCAAGGATTCGAGGATTCGGTTGGCCCATCCCTAGTCTAAAAGATCTCCTAACTTGACATCATGGGGGGGGGCGTTTCATTTAAAAAAACCCAAAAAAACCTTGTATTTCCACGTACAGCATATTTCTCTATTTACAAACATCCTTCATTTAACCCATGTTCAGAATTGTGTTATTCACATAGATGTACATATTTCACTTCTTTAATTGCTGTATCTAATTCTGACTCAGAGACCCAGATTCCCAGATTTGGAGATTTTTAGCAGCTGCTATGAGGTGGCAGGAAGTATAGGGCAATAAGAAATGGTGGGAAAGACTTAATGGGTTTGTCAGCCACTAGGTATAAGAGGAATGAGGGATCATAACTCATAGTAGCTGTAGAGCTTCCATTCCTTCTCTAGAGTAAGCCTGGCCATCTTGGTTGTTGCCAAGTTACCCCACCACCCCTGAATTTGAATGATAACTGTGGCCAAAGCCAGATAGCAGATCCCATAGTATGCATTCAGGGCTCCCAGTCTTGATCAATAAGCAAGGATATGCTCATATTGGCTTATTCATCTCTTCTCAGCAGGAGCTCAGCCCAACCCATCTGCTGAAGTCCCTGCAGAGCCCATCACTGACCAGGGAGTCATAGAGGGGGATGAGAAAAAGAAACGACGGGGCAGGAAGAAGAGCAAGCTGGAGGACATGTTCCCTGCCTACCTTCAGGTGAGTGTCATAACTTAATGCAACCATCTGGAGCTTATTTTGATGTCCTGAGGCCACAACCTCCCATCGGTTGGGTAGAGAGGATGATATCTGTGAACCCCCAGATTGGGCAAGGCTGGCTTAGTAGACTGGAGAAGAAATGCTTCTGCATATGGGTAGGTGGAACTCTCATCCTCCAGTCATTTCAGAAGTTGTGTCAGCCAAGGCAGGAAGGAGGGAATCAGAGAGGCACAGAGGTGGTGCTGGTGGTAGTAGTGGCAGGGGTGATGGTGGTGATGGGCCAGGAGGTTAAAAAGTGATGCTTGGGGAAATGCAGAATTTCTTGAAATGAGAAGATCTATGGAGAATCATTAGAGGATGAGTATTAGGAAGCCTGAGTGGGATGCAGTTTAGTTCTGGAAGTGGGAACAGAAGCCTGAGTTGGAGTAACCAGGTGAAGTAGTTTGCATTGGACTGGAGTGGTTTGTATCAGAACAGGTGTTCTAAGATAGAGATTAACCTTTCTTCCAAGAATCCATCCATCAAGTTAATTATCTTTTCTTCTTTCCCCCTTCTTCCCAACTCTTCGACAGGAAGCCTTTTTTGGAAAGGCATTGCTGGACCTGAGCAGAAAAGCCTTGCTGGCAGCGGGCGGTGTGGGTGGGGATGGAACTGCTCATCCTCCCGTAGGCCAGGGGGCCCCTAGGCCCAAGATGGATTCTAGCATGCTCCCTAAAGGGCCAGCAGATGGGAAAGAGGCTTCTGCTCAGCCCAAAGGTAAGCAGGTGGCTGGGCCCAGAAAGATGGGTGGGGGGATAGAAGTGTGTAGGAGATGCATGGGTAAGTCTGCCACTGCTCTGGGTTCTGAAGGGCTGGCACAGAAGAGAAGGGGAATGCTGGCATAAAGTAGAAAGGGGCATTTGGTCTCAGTTCAAGCACAATTGCATGCTAAATACATAGCAATTTGAGAGCAAGTCTCTTTTGATTTTGAAAGAACTTAGTCCACCTAAAATGCACTTTTGATCCTAGGGGGAAGAAAGCAAAATGGGCCAGTCAAGGATGGGTGGGTCAGCAGAGGGGAAGAACCTGCCTTGAGTGTTTTAGTGTTTAATTAAAATATTAGTCTCCTCTCTCATACCGATTCCTTTTGGTGGCCGTCGTACAAAATCATAATGAAGAGTAAAGTGGACAAATTGTAAAATGGAGGATAAAAAAAAATAGCTCTGTCTTGGAGCAGTCTCTTTCCAGACCCTATGAGCATTCCAAGCACCCATAGAGAAGTGTTGGTGTGCTATATTGTGCCATGAGCTAATGGTGAATTTTGTATCCTCTGGACTGCTCTGGACCACCTGCTTTACAGTACTGTGCTCAGGCATAATACTGCCAAGGAGTTGCATGTATTTCACATACCAGATTGGGGTGTGTGTAAGAGAGTAATGATGCTGTGGATGGAATTATCTTACACAACTCTGAAGCATTTCCCCACTTCCAAGTGACACTTTCTCCTTAAAACAAAAACAGCTCTTGATTACACTGTAGCAGGACTACCAGCAGGGCTATGGATGGGCAATAGTCAGGCTGTTGATCAGTCAATCTCCTTCTGGTGGATCAGCTTTTCCTTGTTCCTTTTTTCTTATCCAGGGGATGAATGTGTTGACAGCAGAGAGGCAGCAGCTCCAGAAAACAACATGAAAGCAGCTGATGAAAAGATTGAGAATACTGGTGGGTATGAAAGCATTAAAAGAGGACAGGAGGTGTGGGCTGATTTCTGCTTCCAGAATGTGTGCTGCATCACTTTTCTGGTTGAAATCCTCTACTTGCTTAAACTGGAAATAGATCCCATTTGGCTCAGTGACACTTCTAAGCAGACGTGCATAGGATTGTACTGGAAATAGTTTGAGGGAACCAGGAAAAAATAGATTCATATATGTCTTTTAATATTTGTCTTTCCTTAATTTGCACAGTTCCCCCCTCTCTCCCTCTCTCTCCCTGTGAGTCTGAGAGCACATTTGTATGCTGAACCGTGATCCAGGGGTTCATTGTATGCTCAAAATGACTGTTTGAATCTGTGTGTCCCACAGTGTTGCTCTTGGATAGTTGGTTTTGAATGTTAAAAGTAAAACCTTTGCTGATGACTGCAAATGAGATCACATTTACCAAGTATATAAAATGAGATGTGCACACATGTTGCATACATATATACTACATATGTATTGGCTTCTTTATTAGAGAAAGACTTTTGGAGCAGATCTATAAAATAATCATTCATCTAGAGAGCCAGCTTTGCTTTTCTGGTAGGCAAAGCTGGCGTGAAACTCTAATAAATTTGTATGCAGTTTGCTTATTTTTGCATAGTTTTATAAATTTGGAGGGGCAGGGATCTCTGCAACACGCTAAAATCCCATCCTCTGTGGCTGCTTCGAGTCTGCCATGGTCTCCCGCTTTTGCCCACTCCACCATCTCTCTGCAGATGTGACGGGAAGGCAGTTGTGAAGATGCTTGAAGTAGTGCTGTTGGAAGTTAACTTTTGGACTATTGTTCCCAGAATCCTCCGTGGCCATGCTGGCTGCGGGACAGAGGGTTCTGGCTGTCATCGACCAAATATTTACTTTTCCAAGCTCTGCAGTAAAATAATGAGTTTGCTAGGAATTCACCTTGCTTGGAAAACAGGCTGGCATTTTCAGTTGGTGCACAAATGTAGATGAATTCAGTGAAGAATGGCCCAGCTTCTGAATATTTCAGTTTACCATTTCTGATAGCCTTGTCACGTTAGAATGGAGTGGGCAGCTGTGCAGTTTTCACCCTTTTAGTCCCATTCCCCGTGTGCCACAGGTCCTGGTGTAGCAAAAGTGATGTCTTATCTCTTCTGGTTGCCATTTTCAGTTGAGTTATGATCAAAAAAGGACTCTTCTGGAGGATGGAGAAAGGTAAACTGCTGTGTTTGCAAGCAGTTTAGCCTGGCTTTCAGGTGGGAAATCGCATAACTGTGCCAAAACTTTTAGGAACTTTTTTGATGGGCAGGGCTCGAGGAAGGGCTGGAGGGCTTCTGGGGCTGTAAAAGTGGAGTTTGGGCATCACATGTGCCCTATACCTTGCACTAGAAAGAGGCAACTTGCTTCTTTAGGTCTTGGCCCACTGAAAGGAGAAGGTCATTTTCTCCATTTTGGTGGAGTCTTTTCTGACACATTTGTGGGATATTACAACAAGTGCAGGGGGAGGAGGAATTGGCTCAAGAGGTAGGTTCTCCCTGCCCTGACAGGCTCTGGTGTCTTTGCTCCCACAGGCACAGACGAACAGATGGTACCCAAGACCTCTCCAGACCCTACAGGTGCCGAGAACCCAGCCACACCCCCGGGGGAGGGGGTGCTCAGCTCCGATCTTGACAAAATCCCCACTGAAGGTCAGGCGGGCCCTTTGAATAGACTCTACCGCCCCCTCCATTTCCCTGAAAGTACCTGCCCCCTGGGAGAGCAGGGGAGATTGGAACCAGAACCCTCCTGGTTTCTCTCCCCAGCTCCAGACTTGGGGCAGATGCTGGGAAGCATGGGTATTGCTGTGTGCAATGCCTTTTTGCTTCCTCATTCCCTGCTTTGTACATCAGCCTGTCAACTTACTGGAGACCAGCAGGTTCCCTCCATGGCTGAAGTTGTTCTCAGCGTACTTAAGAGCTTGTGATTCTACCGTGACTTTCCTCCTCACCAACAGAACTACCCAAAATGGAAAGCAAGGATGTTCAGCAGCTCTTCAAAGATGTCTTGGGATCCACTGAGCGAGAGCAGCAGCTCAATTGCGTTGGAGCGGAAGCTGAAGCCGGAGGCATTCGGGACACAAACCGCACACATCTTACCCAAAGACCATTCCCGCCAGGTGAGCCATCAGTAGTGATGCAGTGAGGGAAGTTCCCCTCTCTCTCTTTTCCCCCCTAAACCCATCAGATGTTCTGATACCTGAGCCTTTGGTAAGAAACAGGAAAGGCTTTTTCTCATAATTTTGAAACATTCTAAACCTGCTCTTCAGCTGGAGAAGTTCCCAGAATTGTTTATATACTACCAATAAAACAAAATAGTCCCTGCCTACATGCTTACAATAAATAATTTTTAAAAATCAGTAGTAACATACAAGTGAACAGATGCACTGCAAAAGGACAAAAAGATGGGAAAGAAAGAAGAAAAAAGTGAACTTGGGCAGTTTGTAAAAAATGGAGAATGTTTATTGTCACAAGCAACTGGAAACAGTTCATGAAGTGATGGCCCTGCAGCAATTCCGTGGGTTCTACTGCACTGAGTTTGAGAAGAGATGGTGCCTGATAAGGGCTTCAAAATAATGTTGCAAGGCCTTGTAAAATTGGGTCAGGGTTTCCCCCTTTACTTGAAGGATCTCCCAAGTGTATACACTGGTATGAGGACAGAGCCTCTTCACACAATTGCAGAACATAAGCTGGTCTATACTTTGGCAGAAGGAAGTATGGCCGCTGGGCGTGATATTCCCAACAGCCCATCAAAGCATCACTATACATACAATGAATTATTATAGGTGTGGTTGCTACCCTGGCTTGTTGTTGGTACTTCTAAACTGTGAATGGGAACTTACACAGGTATATCCTTGTCAGAGGAAAATTAGGAAGTATTTTTGAATACTTAGATCTTTGAGCAGAGAGGAAACAGATGTTTAACACCCTTGGAATATTCCTTTGATGTAATGCCATTATGTGAATATTTTAAGAACGAGGGTAGTGAATAATATGTTGGGTTCAAATATAGGAGCTCTGAGTTCATGTTTCCTGATCAGCTGTGAAGTCTGCTGAGCAAGCAGCTGTTCCTCCAGTTGTTCCTGGTGTTGTGTTTGTGAGCTTACCTGAGGATTCTGTGTACTGTTGTGTAAATTAAGGCAAGTTTTTGAGAGGTAATGACAGACACAGGAAGCTTTTAAAGGTGAGTGTAGTTATTGTACTTCAGTCATGTGCAGATTTCCACTTCTTGTTCTACACCAATGTTGGAAGCAGAGCTTGCTTTTTACTTTATTTGAGATTAGATGCAGAAACTCTAGGTCTAAAAATGGTGTAAATGTTTGATTACATGGGAAGCTGCAAATATACTTTGGGAGGTTAGATATTCAGCGAATGGAAAATGCACTCACCAATGTTTCCTGTCCTTCTTTCAAGTTGTAAAATCCAGAGTATTCTGATTTTATGGTTCTAAGCCTGCTTCTTCACCCTGGCCTTCTCTGTAATATCAACCAGCCAATTCTAAATTTCATAGTAAATGGTTAGGACTGCTGAGAGAATGGGATTACTTTAGCACTGGCTAGTAAATAGTCCATTGACAAACTACGTGGGACGAATAAGAGTGTGTCTTCAGGTAGCCAATCAAGGAAACATTGAGTGAGTTTTGCAGGAGGGGGACAGCTTTTTCCTTGCTTTTCTGGGGGAGTGGAGGATAATTTTTGAATTAGAGAAAGGAGGAATCCACACAGAGTGGAATGAAATCCATCGTGGAATCCAGACAGGTAGGGAGAGTACTTATGTAATCAGATAAAAAACTATTGAGTCTTAACTCCACTGACATCTTGCTTTATCAGTTCTTTCCCTGCCTATGCCCAGAGCAGACTCACTGAGTATCTGGAGCTGTCATATTCATTTCACCCTGTTGATTCTTGCTGTGTTCTCTGCTATCCTTTCTTTCTGGTCTTGTTTTCCTTTAAAAAAAAAAGAGGGTAGTTAACTTATGTGCATTTATTTGCAAGCTTGCATTAGGTGTGGCCTCTTAAGCCCACTGAATCCCCATCTAGAATATTTTAATGGTGTGCAGGTGCATGCATAGGGAGGGAAAGCCACTTGATTTCAAACTTTGTGATTTTTTTTATAGGTGGTGGTGTCTCCCTTGGACCCCTGCAACCAGCTGTGCCCATGGAGACCTACTCTGGAGTTTGCCAGTCCCCATTTCTTGACAGCAGGTAAGTCAGTTGCAGTGGCCTCCTCTCCCACTCATCTGGAGCCTTTGGCAGAGCCCACCCTAGACACTTTGCTTTGTGAAGCAAAGGAGCATATGGTGCCTCCTCCCATTCCATGTGCAAAAGCCGGTGGTCTGGTAGCTGAGTCTTACTTCCACTCTGTTGATGGGACATTATGCACTGCCCACACTTGAAGGCAAAATTAGCTTAATCAGTGTAGGGTAGACCACTTAGCATACCTCTTTCCTACAGCACTCACCATCTGCCACTCAAGGAAGCTGCCTCACTATAATGGGACTGGGTTATGGCTAAAGATGCTAAAATTTACTAAATGAACAGTGCAGCTGGCTTCCACTTACCTCCTTTCTTTCCTTCCACCATCTCTCTACATAGGGAACGGAGTGGATTCTTCAGCCCTGAGCAGTGTGAGCCAGAGAGCCCTTGGGCCAGCAGCTCTGCTGCTTCCACACCCACCACACCCACCACGGAGGGGGAAAGTGATGGGCTGTCGTATAACCAGCGTAGCCTGCAACGCTGGGAGAAGGATGAGGAACTGGGAGAGCTGTCCACCATCTCACCAGTGCTCTATGCCAACATAAACTTCCCCAGTCTCAAACAGGACTACCCAGGTTGGTGGTTTTGTTCCTTGCCCTGGTTTGCCAATTCCCCCAATTTTTCCTCCCATTTTCCTTCCTAGGCCTGTCTTTCTGCTCCAAAATGGAAGTTTGTTCACTGCATGTCTGTGACATGGGAAGCAGAACCTCCCCAGGGCTGTGAACCTTCTCTACAGTAGTAAGTTGTAGTCCTGGCAGATATGGAGGGCACAAGCTGAGAGAATGCTGCTGTCTGAATTGTGAAGTCGGATAGAATAAGGTGGCTGTGTTTGCCTGTTCATCTCAGGCGTTGATTGTAATGTGGTTTTCAAATATGCTGAGGGCACGAACAGTGATTTTCTTTTGTTTTCTCTGTAGAAGGAGGCGAACCTCTTGATGTGTGCTTATCAAAAGTTGGCTCCCTCTCTGGCCAATCTCTGTCTCTCTCTCTCTCTCTCTCTCTCTCTCTCTCTCTCTCTCTCTCTCTCTCTCTCTCTCTCTCTCCACACACACACACACACACACACACACACACACACACACACACTTTTATGTATTCACATTCACCATGCCTACTATCCCATACACACCACCACCACACAACTGTTCATATCTATCACTAAATGTCCTCTGTCACTGGCGAAATGTGAATATTTCTTGTTATTTCTCCCAAAGCCATCCTTTGAGGCATGGTAGGGTATGAGAAGACGGCCATGTGTCTTATACTCAGTGTGGATTTGAGTGTGCTTCCTCTGTTTCCAACATCCAAGGCTGCTGACTCTGCACTTGATAAACAAGGCAAAATGGCTTTGGCATGCATCTGATCTCACTTTCTCTTCTTTCTTGTCCTGTCCTAGACTGGTCAAGCCGTTGCAAGCAGATCATGAAGCTTTGGAGAAAGGTGCCAGCCCCAGACAAAGCCCCTTACTTGGTAAGTGGTGCGGGTAAATGTCATTTTTAAGCATAATATTTTCTATGACTAACTTCGAAGAGTAGTTTTTCTTCCCATTCTTTTAAAGTATTACCTTAATTCTGGGGGGGGGGGCGTGCACACACTCTGCCTTGGTATCTATGCCTAGTGTGATTGTAGTCATATTTACGGACAGAATCTGCAACAGGATAGCGTAGTGTGCAATGCATTAACTCCATTAACTCCAAAAGTCAGACAGCACCTCACAGTCTCCAAGTATACTCAGCCCTCATTAGATTACTGTGGAGTCTTCTGCTTTCTGCCGCTCTCTATTTCTCTAAAACTTTGTTTGTACTTTAGCTAAACTTGAAGTTTCCTATTGCTTGTACCTGCCTTGTTATAGAAAGTGTCATTTTTGCTACATGAGGAATCACACTTGGTGAATGAATTCACTGCTGATACAGGGTAGGCAGATGTCAGGGACTGTGAGGGGGAGAGCTCATTGGCCCCCAGGGGCACAGAAGTAAATGTCTGCTTTTAAAAAGTCTCCCTACTGGGCCTAAAACAACCTAGTTGGAGCCACTTTTAGCAAAACTCAACATTGTTTTCAAATATTTTTGGAGGATGCTGAGAGGTTTGGCAGGAGGGTATGAGCCACATTTTACCCAATCCTAGGATAGAGGATACATTGCCATTCTATTTTTTTTTAATTCAAAATGAATAATAACTTACAAAGTGCCTGGTTCAGTGATGTAGGAAGAGTATCTTGGGTTTGGTTTGGCATGGGGCAGCATTTTTATCTGCTTGGTCATCGTGATCTCCTCTCGTTTTGAATTTTTCTATACAGCAAAAGGCCAAAGATAACCGAGCAGCCCACCGCATCAGCAAGGTGCAGAAGGTAAGCAAGGCAACAGAGAAGCTAGTAGTGCACAGCATAGACTGAGAGTAGCACAGGAAAACTCAGTTGGGAAGCTGAACCTATGAGTCCAGTGGTGGCTAGGGCTTTGTGGATACTGCACCAAGAAAAACAGAATTCTCTATCCTATATCAGCTAGGTAAATACAGTCCTCCCTCCACATTTGTGAGTTTGACTTTCGTAAACTTGATTATTTGGGCAAAATGCAAATGAATGTTGGGGGAGACATGGAAGGGAATGGGAGAGGGAGCACTTACTTGGGCAGAGGGGCTTATTCATGGTTTTTTACTTTTGCAAGGGTTCTGTATCCTGAACACTCATGAAAGTCAAGGAACCACTGTACACCTTTTTGTTAATGTTGCTCCTTTTATGTAATTCACTTTGGCTCTGCTTATTCTGGAGCAGTACACAGGACTAATGTCTCATTTCCTAACCACTAGAAATGCTGTTGTGTTGCTCTTCATTCCCTCTGCACCTCCTCATCTCCATAGGTTTCATCAGATACTGCTTGCTGTGTTATCAAGCTAAGCTGTGCAGTGTTTGACTTAAATCCATTTACTAGTCCCAGCTGAGTTAGACCCATTGAAACAATAGAACTCACTTAAGTTGACTGGTCAGGTTTCCATTTTACCTGGTAGGTTTACTCAGGTTGGGACTAGTAATTAGAGTTAATCCTTAGTGGTTTGAAACTTCTTTGTAACAAATGAAAAGTCAAACCTGTTTGTTAGGATTTTAAATGTTGCCATTGAAATAGTAATGAAATAGTTATGGAACCAAGGAATACAGCAGACAGATTGTTGGGCTCACCTGAGTGAACCTATCTTGCTATTTAAAATGACTTTCGTAGCTTCTAGCTTGAGTTTGTGTGCAACTGAAATTGCCATTGAAGTTTTAGTTGGCATAGGACCAGGGTATGTTCGTTTTCGTTTATGGTAAAGTTTGCTAGTTGGTGGCCAGGCTGAGTAGGAGAGGCTGGGAACTGTAGCCCGAATGGGTTAATTTCTCTGATCTCTTTTAATTTATAAACTGCCTGGCTTGAAAACTTATAAACTGAAGGCTTGAAAATGGAAAGGCAGCATTTAATGGTCTGAAATAATGTGAAATTCAGCAAGGTAAAATATGTGTAAACAAGGTGAAATTCAAGCCTGTTAAAAAGGCAGAAGTGATTGGGCCTCTCCTAGGGCCCATTTGGGGTCATTTCCAGATGGTCTCCCTCACTCTCCAAGAAAAAGCTGATGGCCTCTCATTTGGGAAATACTCTGTTTTTGTGATCTGTGACTCATACGCATAGGTCATTCTGTACCCGCGTGAAGAAGTTCAGAAGCTTCTAGAACTGCTTTTTTTTTGGTAACTTCACACTGTTGCCCGCGTGCATATAAACTGTGCATTCCTACAGAAACCCAGTTCCTTTTTGTCCACGATTGCAGTAAGATCATTAGGATGTCTTGGTGTTCTAGTATTTTGTCGGTCTGCCTTCTTTAAGGCTTTCTTCAAGAAGCATCTAATCTTTGGGGCTGAGGATTCTGTATTCTGATAGTCATGCATGCTGTCTTGTCTGCCTTTCTAAGGACCACACAGTTGACTCATGCCCATTTTGCCAGAACATTCTTATCTTGTATTCTCACCTCTCCAGTATCTCCTCATCATCCCTCTAGTCTGATTCTGGAGAGAATCACTAGAGAAATGGATGCACAATCTGACAAGGTTCAAGTTGTTGGTTCGTACTCAGAAGGGAAGATTCTGGGCAAAAATTCCCTCTCGCGCAGTCATAGCCACTGCAAGGCCCTCAGTTTGTCACTGAGAGCCTCAGTTCCTGAGGTTCTAGAATGCATCAAACCTGACCAGGAGGCCTCTTGCCCTGTCTTAATAGTGGAAGAGGACTGGGCCCCAGGAGGATTTATAATCTCAATACTGATGTTCCCCTTCTTTAATGTCCTGTAGAGATTTGAGACATCATCATCATTGTGGGGACCATTCATCTCCCCCCGCTACTGTTATTTGGGCAGGTAGTGATTGTATTTGCGTGACTCCCACCATTATGGATGCGACCTATACTATGATTTTTTGACTCGTGAGGACTGCTTCAGAGAAAAGCTCTCTGCATCTCAATTCATTGCTTGCTCTTTTACCCCTGAATCTAGGCTTGCAGCCACAACTGCTAGACTTCAGTCTCCTCCACCTCTAAGATTACTACTGCTTCCTCCGTGAGTTCTGGTAGTCTCCTTAACTGGCTGGGGAGCTTCCAATCAAGCTGATCTTGATTGTTCCAACTGTAGCCCAGGCTTCCTTGTGTCGACACCGATGCAAGGTCACTTCTGTGCAGTGCCCTTTTACGCCTCCTCATCAGTCTCCTAGAGGGGATGACCTGGGCACCTTTGGATAAGGCCCTAAATCTTCAAATCAAGGAATCTGTGCCACCTCTTGTGGGCCCAGTCTTTAAGAGAATCAGTCCTCGAAATACTCCTTCAATAGCTACCCTGTGCTTTCAGCACTTTGCTGGGAGTAGTGTGCCACCTTCCAGATTCTGGCCTCGGTTTCCTCCACTTCAAGGAGGACTGAAAATCTATACTAAATGCAAGAAAACTGTGTTATGCTCCTTCAGCACCTTTGGCCAAATTTGATTTTTGTCAAATCCAGATCTTCCAAGAGGGCCCATACTTCTCTGGCGAACAAGAAAGGAGGTAAGATTGATGCCATGGGCCAGAAGACATATTCCACGATATTTCTGTCCGTCAGAATAACAAATTTTCAGGTGTGTATGGGGGCCTACCAGTAATTCCTCTCAGAACAAGTTGCCCCCTCTAATGGAATGCCTCTCAGGTGGTAAGAAAGTGGCTTTGCTTTTCTGTGCTGAAGTGTATAAATTGGCAACTCAGCAGATTAGCACAGCAAAGCAGACCGTAGTGTTCGTGTCTGGTGCCATTGCTCTTCTTAGGCATACCTGGCTATTATCCACAGGTCTAACTCACAATGCAAGGTCCATAATTGAATATTTTCTGTTAGATGAGCAAGAGTTGTTCCACTCTTCCATGAATGAGAATCTGGAGCACAACCAGAAAATGAAGTCAAAAGCTGAGAAGTATGGTTCTTCGTTGTGGTCTCTGCGCCTCACACACTAGGAGCTTTTGCGCGTGCGCGGTAGCGTTCGGAAGATTCTAGAGCTTAGTAGCTTGGCGGGAACCCCTTCTCCATTCCTCTACTGAGCATGCTCAGCCTGCCGAGCAATGGTTGCTCTTCCGTTCTTTCTCGTCCGCTGTTGCGAACAGAAGGTTCTTTGCTTCGTAGCAATTCTTGGCTTGCTTTCGGATACTTCTTTGGCTTTTTGACTCAGATTTCAGCTTTGTTCTTGGTATTTGGATTATGGACTTGGATTTTGGTATTGGATTCCCCCCACCTCCTTTTCTCGTCTTCGTCTCTACTCTTCTCTGTTCTCCACCTTCTCTCTCAGCGTCTTAACCTTATTATATGTCGGCCCTCTTCAAACACTATTCCTCCTGTGGCCATAAAGTTGCCCTGACTGACAGACATCGGGATTGCCTTTTCTGTTTGGGGGAAACCCATAACGTTAAGGCCTGCGCTATCTGCCGGGAATTCACCACGCAGACACTTCGCAACCGCGCATCTAGACTGAAATCCCATTGCTGGGAGGAGTCCCTTCGGGCACGGGACCAGCCAGAAATCCCGACCATGTCGGCACCAACCTCTGGGCATCAATTGACCACTGGCTCAGTGGCTTCAGCAGCCACCGTACCACTGGCGTCGATGGCTTCGGAGCTGGTACTGTCCTCGCAGACGCCAGTATCATCGTTACCACAGATTCCGAAGGTACCATCGGCGGCATCGACATCTCGAGAGGCTCATGCGGGCTCGCAGGCAGCAAAACCATCGAGAACGCTGACTGCTGTCCAGTGGAAGCATCCTGCCTCCCAAGAGGCAGTGAAGGAGAATGAGAAGAAGAAAAGGAAAAGCGGCACTCACCTTCCAAGGTGACTCGCCCACTTACACCTCCTCTGACTCAATTCACTGGGGACCCAATTGAGGAGTCAGACCCACAAGAGGTCCTTGAGGTGTCCGATGAGGAGCAGCCCGTGGCTACAGACCTGCTCTCAGAACCACCCGTCTTAATGGCCGCGGAAACCCCTCTCGGTCAGGTGATAGGGTGGACCGCCTGGAGGAACT
This sequence comes from Iguana delicatissima, assembly GCA_948472985.1. Taxonomy (NCBI): domain Eukaryota; kingdom Metazoa; phylum Chordata; class Lepidosauria; order Squamata; family Iguanidae; genus Iguana; species Iguana delicatissima. The sequence goes on along the minus strand of CAOKZL010000159.1, from coordinate 2,110,334 downwards.
CCCTGCCCTACAATGTGCCTTGGCCACACATCGGGCAGACTCGGGCAGAAGTGGATCACGCTCCCTGGAACGACGGCGTCCATCTCCACGCTGCCATGAGACCTATGTCCAGAGGGCCTCGTCTCGCCCTTCGACCAACTCGGCCCACACCTCTGCTTCCCATGCAGTGAGGTACAGCCGAGAATTCGCCTGGCGAGAATATCCACAGTCATACCTGTCCTACTCACCATCGTATCGGGACAGGTACCATCCGGATGCCAGGTACTGGTCTCCTACCACCGGTCTCGCTCTCCATCTCGCGAGCGGCATCACTCCCGGCAACGACAGTCGCCGAGTTGGTCAGCATCCCGGTCTCTACGCTATAGGAGATCTAGGGAATCTACTCATCACTTCAGGGCCATGTCTCCACTCCTGAGGGTAACTTTGACCGTCACCCGACTGACTTGGACTCTGCCCTGGCAAGGACGACTGTTCCGACCACTGTTGTCACACAGGCGATACAACACCCAAGGCCCACGACAGTACCGATCACAACATCTTTGGTAACCTGTACGGCGGCTGTTACGATGACATTGCTGGAGGCTACGGTACCTGCTGCATTACCGTCGCTACAAACAACGACGCCGGCGGTTACCCTGCAACTTCCATCACCCAGGGAGAAGTCTGTTGAGAGGGCCCTATCTCCATCCTCCCGGTCCTACAAGTCTGACTCGGATTTGGACGACTCAACAGCGACGTCCCACGAATCTCCTCTTTTGACATTCGGGGAACCAGGACCAGAGTCGGCACCAGAGGACGTAAAGCAGTTCTCCGCCATCCTTCTGCGTATGGCTACGGCGCTAGGACTCAAGGTTGCCGACCCGGCCCCGGCAGTGCACAATCTGGTGTACCAGTATGTGGACACCCTCCTGCCTTTCACTGCGCCTCTGTCCTTCCTGCCAGCCTTGACCGAGGCCCTGAAGCATCCTTCGGCCAAACCTGCATCCGCACAGCCGATCCCGCACCGGCTCGAACATCTTTACCGCATGCAGGAGGATGAGGTGGGCTTTATGTTTATGCACCCAGTGCCTGACTCTACTGTGGTGGAGTCTGCCCAAACTAAAGGTGGGAATTGGGCTCGTACCACACTGCCCAACCACGAGGGACATCGGTTAGACACTTTCGGCAGACGTTTTTACACCACCGCCTCCCTTATTGCCAGAGTGTCTAACATGCAGGCGTGCATGGCGGCCTATGCGAGGAACCTCCTCGACAGATTTGGACCTCTTATCTCCAAACTGCCGGAGGAGCATTGAGCAAATGCCCTCCAGTTCTTCAGTGAGGAGGTGGCCCTCGCGAATCAGCAGATCATCTCTGTGAGGCATGCCGTAGAGGTCACTGCCTGGGTCCTCGTTGGGGTCTGTGGCCTTGCGCCAATATGCTTGGCTCCGATCATCGGGCCTTCAGGAGGACAGCAGGAGGAAGATTGAGGATCTCCCCTTCAATGGCCTGGGGTTGTTCCACGCAGCAACCGATGACGCCATGGACCACCTCGTAAAGGCGCGCCTGACAGCTAGGAAGATGGGCATCCGTCAGCCCCAACAGCCTCGGTGTGGCTTCGGTTCCCGGCTATCCTGGCGCAGATCTTCCTTCTCTACCTTCCAGCCTCGCTGGCCTCGTTTGGGCCTGTCTCGTCCATCGACCTCGTCCTCGGCACAGAGACCTCTTCGAAGGCGCCCATCTTCATCCTCGAAGAAGTCCTCCTCCGGGACGAAGTCTTGGTTTTGACCGCATTCACAGGTCGCCACCACTACCATCCTTCAGCCTGCCAGCAGCCTTAGAAGATCAGCCGAGCCTGGTGAGGCACCTCGCGGACTGGCGTCACGTCACTATGGACTCTTGGGTCCTTTCCAGCGTCCGCCTTGGCTACGCCATAGAGTTTGGAAGTATTCCTCCGCAAGGCGTCTACTATTCCACCATGGACAGCCCAGCCTTGCTGGAAGAGATCCAGTCCCTTCTGCAAAAGGGAGCGATTGAACAACTCCCGCTCTTGGCCTCTACCACTGGCTTCTTCTCCCAATACTTTACGGTACCGAAGTCGGACGGGACCCTGCGACCCATTCTGGACCTCAGAGAGCTGAACAAATACATCCACCCCAAGAGGTTCAAAATGGTCACGCTATCGTTGATCCTTCCTTTCCTTTGCCGAGGGGACTGGTTCGCATCCGTCGATCTTCAGGATGCCTATTTTCACATCGCCGTTCACCCGCAGCACAGACGATACCTCCGGTTCGTGGTCGACGGTATCTGTTACCAGTACCGGGTACTACCGTTCGGCCTCTCGACCGTGCCACAGTTCTTCACGAAGTGCATGGCTCCTGTCGTGTCGTTTCTGCGGACGAAGGGAGTCTCCATCTATCCCTATCTGGACGATTGGCTGTTGATGGCATCCTGCAGACGCAAGCTCTTCGCAGACATTCACAAGACGCTTACCTTTCTGACCTGCCTTGGTCACCGGGTCAACCCGAAGAAATCCCATCTCGAGCCCGCAAGGGTTCTCGACTTCATCGGGGTGACCTTGGACTCGGGGTCAGCCAAGGCCTACTTACCGATGGACCGCGCACGGATGCTCTGTCGGGCTGCGTCCACCATCTTCAATGCCCCGACGGTATCGGCGAGGAGAATCCAGCAGCAACTCGGGTACATGGCCTCGACTACCGCCGTGATCTACCTGTCCAGGCTCTGTGCGCGGCCTCTTCAGCACTGGTTTGTCCGAGTCTTCGACCCACTCCTAGACAACCAGAGATGTTTCCTTCGACTGTCCCCGCAGGTGCGACACTCCCTGACATGGTGGCAGTCCTACCACAACCTACTCTCCGGCATGCCCTTCCGGGAGTCGAGTCCACGTGCCACCATGACCATGGATGCTTCCCTCTTCAGATGGGGAACTCACTGTGGCGACCTCAAAGTCCAGGGCCGGTCGATCGACGACGAGACCGCCCTCCACATCAACGCCCTCGAACTGCTCGCCATCTGGAAAGCTCTGAGGGCCTTTCGCCACCTCATTACTGGCCACACTGTGTTGATCCTCACAGACAACACAACGGTGATCTGTTATGTCAACAGGCAAGGAGGGACTCATTCGACCACCCTCCTCAACATAGCCTTTGACCTCTGGAACTGGTGCATCTCGCTTCGAATCCATCCGGTGGCGGTTCACCTGGCTGGGCAGGAGAACACCACAGCGGACACCCTCAGCAGGGACACCACTACCCACCATGAGTGGTCCCTCTCGACCAAGGTGTTCCGGATGATTCGACATCGGTGGGGCGAGTCGACGATCGACCTTTTCGCCACCGCTCAGAATGCGACGTGCCGCCGGTACTGTTTGAGGGCCGGCCGGGATCCCCATTCCATCGGCGATGCCTTCCAGTTCCGGTGGAGCGAGGGATTCCTCTACATGTTTCCTCCATTCCCCATCCTGGGCCGAGTGATATCGAAGATCCTCGTGGACCAAGCCGACGTCGTCCTCGTATCCCTGTACTGGCCGAGGCAGCACTGGTTCAGCCCCCTGTTCGAGGCCGCTCGCAGCCAGATCCTCCGGTTTCCGACGACACCGGACCTCCTGTCGCACTCCAACGGGCTCATCCTCTACCTGGACCTGCCGCTCCTGGCCCTCCATGTCTGGAGGATATTGCCCTAGACGACCCCACCATCGGTAACGTCTTGACCACGGCCAGGAAGGAGTTGACACGCCGCAACTATCACTACAAGTGGCAGCGCTTCGTTACCTTTGCTGAGGAACGACAGGAGCCGATATTGCCTGTCAGCCTACCTACCGTGCTCCACTTCCTCCTACGACAGCAGGGCTTGGCGTTCCCTTCACTGAAGGTCTACCTCGCCGCTCATGGCATACCAACCTCCATTGGCGGCCTTCTTCCATCATGGTACCGTGAAGCAGTTTCTCAAGGGCCTGCAGCACCTTTATTCATCCGTATCACCTCCACTACTGCCGTGGTCCCTTTCCCTGGTGCTGTCGCAGCTGACGAGACTGCCCTTCGAGCCCATGGCGACCACAGATGACAGGCTGCTCACCGTGAAAACTGCCTTCTTGGTGGCTGTCACCTCTGCTAGGCGGGTGGGAGAGTTGACAGCCCTATGGTCTGACAAGCCGTACCTCGTCTTCCATAGGGACAAGGTGGTCCTTCGACCTGACATCTCTTTCCTGCTGAAGGTGGTGTCTAACTTCCATCTCAGTCAAGACATCATCTTGTCGACCTTTTATCCGGATCCGACTACACCTTTGGAGCGATCCCTTCACTCCCTGGATGTTCGTCGGGTCCTGACCTTCTACATGGACAGGACTGCCGCTTTTCGACAGACCCCGCACCTCTTTGTGTGTTATGGCAGGCCTTGGAGAGGCCACAAGGTTGCCACCCAACACTTTTCTAAATGGGTGGTCCAGACTATTCAACTGGCTTATGAGCTTGCCAAGAAGCCTCTGCCAGTTTTCCTCCAGGCTCATTTCACTAGAGCTGTGGCTACATTTGCAGCCCTCCTGTGAGGAGTCGACCTGTAGGAGCTCTGCCATGTGGCAATCTGGTCCCAGCCATTGACCTTCGTGTGCCACTACAGACTGGACTGCCAGTCCCTCAGAGATGCCTGTTTTGGATGTGCTGTGGTGGCTTCTGTTCTCTAGGACCTGACCCACCATCCTACCGGTAAGTTACACAGTCTCCTAGTGTGTAGAGGCACAGAAACCACGAAGAGGAAGAACAGGTTGCTTACTTGTAACTGTGGTTCTTCAAGTGGTCATCTGTGCCCTCACACACACACACCCAGCTGTCCCCTCTTTCTCAGGTCCCTTATTGGCGGACTACAGAACTGAGGAGAGACCGTTGCTCGGTGGGCTGAGCATGCTAAGTACAGGCATGGGGGAGGGGTTCTCGCCAAGCTACTAAGCTCTAGAATCTTCCGAATGCTACCCACGCATGCGCAAAAGCTCCTAGTGTGTGAGGGCACAGATGACCACTCAAAGAACCACAGTTACAGGTAAGCAACCTGTTCTTTTCAGTCCCAGCCTGCACAACAAGAAAGGCTAAGCTGCAGTTGTTCAAGCTGTTCCCACCTAAATGAATTTCATGTTCTTCTCTTCATCAGCATCCCAGAAGTCCCTCTCAAGGCTTCTCTTCTCAGTGTTCTTACAGTCAGTCAAAGCATCACTCTTCCACGAAGAAACTACCTCATGACTCTAAATGTCATTTTTGACTCTTCCCTTCACCAAGCAGCTATCAACCCTGCTTTCTGTTTTATAACCAGTTAGTGACCCTTTTCAAGAGGTGGGACACTGTCAATACAAATACATGGGTCATCGATATAATTTGACAAGGTATTCCATAGAGTTATGTGAATTGCCTCCAGAGGGAATGTTTTCTGATGTGCAGCCTTCAGTCTCACTTGACCAGAGATCACATGCTCCTATGTAAGGGTGCAATAGAGTGAGTCAATCCATCCCTGACATCTTCTGGGTCCTACTTCATGATCCCCACATGAGACAGGGGCTTGCACCTCATCTTGAATGTCCAGGAAGTTAATTCTTTCATTCCTTGGAAACAGTTAAACATGGTTACTCTGTCAAATATCCTCTTATTCTGTTTGGGTTGGAGAATTGCCAATTTCACATCCTCAGTATAGTTCTGAGGGTCTTTACGAAGCATCTGGCTGTAGTAGCAGCTTGGCTAAGGATGGAAAGAGTACCCATCTTCCTGTATTTAGAGGACTGGTTGATAGTCTTACCTTCTTTCCACCATGAAGTTCGCTTTACAGTGTCCTTCCTTCAGGACCTACATAGTGATAAATTGGAAGAAGTGCTGTTCACATCTATCTTGTCATGTCCAGTTAAAAGAGCAGTGCTTGACTCTGTGGAGTCCAGAGTATTTCTGCCTGAGGCCAGAGCATCCACCTTGAAAGATGGTAAAGAAGCTCTTACAGAATGGATGTACCAAGGCCAGATCCATTCAAGTTCTGCTGTGCTTCATGACAGTGACTACTGTGGTCATTCCCTTTGCTTGACTCAGACTGAGCTCTCTATAGAAGTTTCTGGATTGCTTTAGTCCTGAACATCACAGTTTTAGCATGTTCTTCTCAGTTTATCACTTGGTTCTTCACACACTTGGCTGGTGGACTGACCTCTCCCACACCAAGACAGGCATGCCCTTTGCCTACCCTATGAAATCTTTGGTCCTCACCATGGATACATCCATGATAATTTGGGGTACCCACACCCTAGATTTTGTAGCCATGGGCTGGTGGTCTAATAACGAGAAGTTATCTGATAGCAGCATCCTAAAACTGCTTGTTGTGTGGAAAGCCATTCATGTACTTCAGAGACTACTTTGACATAAGGCCATTCTAGTGACTACAGACAAGAAAGTAGTAGCCTTCTATCTCAACAAGCAAGGAGATATTTGTTCTTGCACCCTCCTTCAGTTTACTCTTCCAATCTGGAGTTGGCATATATGCAAGTTTTTATTCCTCCTGACAGTGCATCTCCCAGGCATTAACAAAGTCATTGCTGATAATCTTAGCAGGACAACCCCCTCCTCCCACTAGTTGAAGATGGACAACCCCCTCCTCCCACTAGTTGAAGATGAACTCAGCTCTCCTCCATCACCATTTCCAGCCAAAGTAGATTTCTTCACATCCTCAGCAAACACCCAGCAGGCTCAATTCTGCAACAGGATTTGTCAAAGACTGGACTCTTTGGGAGATATGTTTCTTTTCTCCTGGGGTAGACTTCTGCTATGTGCCTTCTCTCTCCTCGTGAGATTCATGGCAAAGATCAAGGAGGACAATGCAGATGTTATTCTCATGACTGGTGACCAGTTGTCATTCTGCAGAATTCTAAAGCTGTCTGATGGTAATTTCCACTACTTCCTGGTGGCTCTGATCTCATCTACATATGGCATGGCAAAATAGTCCACCCAGATATGGTCACCGTCAGGCTAACCTCATGATGAATTTACCCACATCAGACTTAGCAGGTGACAGTAAACAAGTGATATCTGTAACTCAAAGTTAACAAAGTGTTCCTGTGCATTTATGTAGGTCTCCTCTTTTTGTGCTGCCCCTTTTACCAGGTCTCCCAATGTCAGACTTGGAACTGTGGGAATGCACAGCTTATGTGTCCAGGCGAAGGGGCAGTTGCCAAAACGCAACTAGGAATTTTTGAACTTCTCCAGGCAGGCACAGAATGGCTCGCCCATATGTATGAGTTCACAGATGACTACTCAAAGACTACAAGTAGGCAACATATTTGTTTGTCACCACACAGTGTGTGTGTGCATGTATACATTCTAATATTGACTGTGTCTTTGATGCCAAACCTCTTGTGCATTTTTGCATCCTTTTTCACAGCAAGCTGAGAGCCAGATCAACAAGCAGACCAAAGTTGAGGTGCTGCGGAGGCCAGACCGCCCCGCCCTGCACTTGCGGATCCCATCCCAGCAGGGGACATTGCCTGGTGCTACCCAGCCGCCTCCGCCTCCACCTCCACCTCCTCTCCCAGCTGCTTCAGCACAAGGGCAGCCCATTTATGTCAACAGTGCTGCAGCTCTGCCAAGCGGCCCGGGTGTGGAGTCTCCCAGTGATCTCTTCCTCAAGCTCCCCTCTTCTGCCACCAGCACCCAGCCCCCAGCGCAAGTGCCTTTGCACGAGCCCTATGGTGCGGGCTCTGCCTGTCCCCCACCAGATCCAGGTTTCCCTTCTCCTTCCTTGGTGGGCCAGAGTCCAGTAGTTCCGGCCAGCTTCACCTCTGCTTCTTCTTCCTCCTCTTCCTCGTCATCTGGACAGTCCCCGCTTCTCTTGAACCCTCGCCCAGCCCCACAGCCTGGGGAGTTCCAGCCCACTCCTCCAGGAACTCCGAGGCACCAACCATCCACACCGGACCCCTTCCTCAAGCCCCGCTGCCCCAGTGGATCTTTTGAAAACTTGTCTGTGCCTGGAAGCCCACAGCGGGCAGCACTCTTGCTTTCTCCTCCACCTTTTGCGGAGCAGAAGAAAGTGCTAGACATCAAGAAGGAAGATGCTGGGCCTGGGATCTGCTCTCCTACCTATAGCTCCAGCTATACTGACTCCCCTTCCGCTGCTCTTCACCCTACTGAAATGAAAGCTCTGGATGTCTTCAAAGCCCCACTCACCCCACGGCCATCTCAGGTGGAGCCCCAGAGCCCAGGATTGGGGCACCGGCCCCCAGATTCTCACCCTGTAGCTGCTTCTCCCCCCAGTCAGACTGATCTCTACAGGCAGTCACCATACCCAGACCCCTGTGCTCAGCCCCCCCTAACGCCTAGACCTCAGCCCCTGGCCCCAGAAAGCTGCTGCCCTCTGCCCCCTCGCTCACTGCCATCAGACCCCTTTTCACGGATCCCTGCCAGCCCACAGTCCCAGTCCAGCTCTCAGTCGCCTCTCACTCCCCGGCCACTCTCCAATGAAGCCTTCTGCCAGTCTCCTGTAACGCCTCGCTTTCAGTCCCCTGACCCTTACTCCCGTCCTCCTTCGCGGCCCCAATCCCGAGACCCCTTTGCTCCTCTACACAAGCCCCCTCGACCTCAGATGCCAGACACCGGCTTCAAGCAAATACCTGTCTCTCATAACACCCTTGCTGTGGGGAATTTCCCCACAGGGCCTCCCTCTGCTGAGTCCCACCCCAAAGCCAGTCAGCAGCCCCAGTTTGTTCGCTCCCCTGGTGCCAGTGTCTTTTCAAATGCTCAGACCCAGATTCGCTTCACCTTCCCTCCCAATGAGCCAATCAAGAGTTCCCCTTCTCATGGAGTGAACAACCATTTTGCTCCTGGCAAATCCCAAAGCACGAGCTATGTCTCCTCTCCGGGGTTCCACCAAGCTGGGAGTCCCCTAGGACCCAGCAAGGGCACCACGGACTCCTACAACATCTCCCCACTCCGTCCTCCATCGGTTCTGCCCCAGCCACCTCCTCCACCACCTCCTCAGCAAGATAGCACGTTGTCCTACCTGCCAAGAACAGGCATGATGCCATCGGGTGACAAGAGGGAAGAGGGAGCAGTCGGACCTCTGAATAGGGAGCTACAAGAACTGCCAGCTGGCCAGGAGGGAGCTATGAGCAGTAACACCACCCAGACAGAGATGGAGAAACAGCGGCAGGTAAGTTCCTTGCTGCCACGTTTATTGTAGAAACGGGTTGGGCCCATATGAACATTAAAGTGGTGATATAAGCAGGCCTTCAAGGAACTCAACATTTAGAATCCTAAAACAAAATGGACTGTAACATTCTCTAACTAGATTAGATTAGATTAGATTAGATTAGATTAGATTAGACGCTCTACCTGGGTGAGAGGGCTATCCAGGAGTAGGATCCAGAGGCAGATCATAGGTAGAGCATGGATTTGTTGCACTAAAGATTCCTTCTGGGCAGAGAAATACAAGGAACTGAAGCGACTAAACCACTGCGCAGAGAAACGCCTGAGCAAATCCCTATTTGTCTGTAACTCTGATGTATGCATGTGAATGTATATATTGGAAGGGCATCATTTCTTTGTGTCCACAATTTTATAAAAAAAGTTTAGTCTCTGTATACAAATGTATCTATCTATCTAATCTTCCCAGAGAAAATTTGATGCTTTAGAAAAAGCTTGTTTACAGAGAGGTCAAGGCCAAGATTTAGGCAGCATTTTGATGCAGAGTTTTTAAGTATTCAGAGTAGTTAAGAACTGCTGTAATGTCAGAAGATTTTACAAAAGCCTAACAAGTGTGCTAGTTTTAATCTGCAGATTGCAGGAAACAGAGCTGAGAGAAGCCTTTTTAGGGCCAGATAGCAAATAGTCCTGGGTTTTTGGTCATGTTACCAGCAAAGGAATAGCCTGTTTTATACATTGGTTCACTTTTCCTGCAGTAAGTTTGAATTGGATCGTTTAGTCTTTTTTGTTCTTGTATTTCTACTTCATGATTCTTTTTTCTTTGTGTATCTTCTATACTGTTGAGTTACACTGAAGTATGAGAAGAAACATGTAGAGGAGAAACAGTTTATTTATAAGAGGAGGAGGAGAATTTCTTCACTCATAGAAGCAGAAGTCTTCCTTAAAGAACCTCAGAATGCAGAGCAACATAACACTCTGCGCTTTTTTCTTTTTGGTTGCCACCCTGACTAGCGCCAGAAACTCCGTGAGTTGCTCATCCGCCAACAGATTCAGAGGAACAACTTGAGACAAGAGAAAGAGAGCGCAGCAGCTGCAGCCACCACTGCCCAGGCATCGTGGAACCCTGAGAGCAGTGGACAAGCTTTTGAGCAGATGAATCGCAGCATGACTCCATATCCATCAGCCCAGGTATCGGTCTGTTTAGGCCGAGTGCCCAGCTGTGTCTTCTCTGTGTGCTCTGTGAGGACTAGCATCTCACGTGGAGTCAGTGTGTCTGTCTCCAAAATGCTAGTTTTCAGTGTGGCCTTGGAAAAAGATAATTGCTTCTAATTCTTAGAATCTGGCTGACGGATTCTGGCAGTGATGGATGGTCAGTAATTAGGAATTGGAGGGACTTTGGGTCCCATCCATGTTCATAATCCAGATTAGTTCACTCCCACTCAAAGTAAAAACTTTGTGGACATGGAAAGAATGAAAGAAAAATGGCCAAGGACACCCTGAGGAAGTTGAATACTTTGTTGTTGTTGTGTGCCTTCAAGCTGTTTCCAACTTACGGTGACCCTAAGGTGAACCTGTAATGGGATTTTCTTGACAAGATTTTTTCAGAGGGAGTTTGCCTTTGCATTCTTCTGAGAGAGTGTGACTCTCAGTGCTATCAACCATGGTGTCCTTCAGAGTATTTGGGATGGGGCTTGGAGGTACTGTTCTTTAGTGGCTCTGTTCTTTCCTGGAGGAGTGCCCTCAACGGATGGTGCTGGAGATTCCTGCTCCTGCTCCTTGTTCCATTGCCTGTGGAGTCCACCAAGGTGCAGTCTTGTTCCCTGTGCTGTTTAACATATACCTGAAACCACTAGGAGAAATTTGGGGTCAGGTGTTACTAGTATGCAAATGATACCCTGCTGTTATTACTTCATTTCACCCTAATTTCAAGGAAGCTGTTCTTGTGCTAAACTAGTCCCTGTACCACCACCATTTTTAGTAATTGGAAATGATGTTCTGGGAACCAAAAGTCACTTCCAAGCAAATTACAGCCAGGCAGCTGTAAGTGAATGGATGAGGGTGAACAAATTGAAACTTGAACCAGGCAAGACAAAGTTGCTTCTGGTCAGCTGAAAGACATATTGGAGAACAGAGATTCAGTCTATGTTAAATGGGGTTACACTCCTCCTGAAAATGCAAATTTGCAGTTTGGGGATACTCCTGGATTTAGTTTTGAGTCTGGAGACCTAGGTTTCAGTAGTGATCAAGAGTGCATTTACACAGTTAAAGCCAGTGGGCCAGAGTGGTCTATGCCTTGATTGCATCTTATCTGGTTTACTGTAAATGCGCCCTCAATCGAGGAAGAGATGTCTCTGTGTCTGCAAGACCTGAGCAGGGCAGTTGATGACAGGGTGACTTGGACATCTTACTTCTTCTCCATGATCTCTGTGCCTCACACCATAAGATATTTGTACATGTGCAGTAGCAGTTCAGAAAGTTCCAGAGCTGAGCAGCTCGGCGGGAACGCCTCCCCCTCGACACTACTGAGCATGCTCAGTCCCGCCAAGCCAGCAACTCCTCTTCAGTTTCTTTTCTTTTGCTGACCAGTTAGCAACACAGAAGGCTTCCTCTGCTGAGTAGCTTTCTTCATCTTTTTGTTCCTTTTTTTATCTCCATCCTGTGGGAATTTTTTCAGTGAATTTCCTCCTTTTTGCTTCTGTCTTCCACACTTTTCAACTGTGTAAGTCTTGCAGCACAAGATTTGGCTTTCTGACAGGGGCTCCGAGTGCCTCTTTTGTCTCAGAACAGGACATAATGCCTGGGCCTGTTCCATTTGCGAAGAGTTCAAACTTTGAAAAATCAGGCTTCCCATTCCAAGTCTCATTGCTGGAAACAGGCCTCCCAACTGAAAGACCAAGCGGTGTCCAAGACGGCCCTCTTCCAAGCCCAAATTGCTGTGGGTACTGAAATCGTTGCCTCTCCCACCAGCTTCCCCGGTACTGATGCCTCCTTTGATATCGACACCCTCAAGCCACATCTTTGGAAGCATTTGCCACTTCCCCATCAACTCAACCTCAGCCTCATACGGCATCCCCTCAGGTGACTCTGGCCCCTGAACTGTCACCGGAACCAACAACTCAGCTGCGACCATTCTCATTGCCACTTCCCCCTTTCAAGCAGGAACGTCGGCCTTCTCCGGTGCCTCAGCCGTGGCCGTTCTCATCACCACTTCCCACTTTCGAGCGGGAACGTCAGCCTTTCTCCGGTGCTTTAGCCACGACCACTCTTATCACCACTTCCCCCTTTCAAGCGGGAATGACAGCTTTCTTTGGTGCCTCAGCCGTGGCCGTTCTCATCGCCACTTCCCCCTTTCGAGCTGGAACGGCGACCTTTCTCCAGTGCCTCTGCTGCGGCCACTTTCATCGCCACTTCCCCCTTTCAAATGGGAATGTTGGCCTTTGGTGCCTCAGCCGCAGCCATTCCCATTGCCACTTCCCCCTTTCAAGCAGGAACGTCGGCCTTCTTTGGTACCTCACCGCTGCCACTTTCATCGCCACTTCCCCTCTTGATGAGGAACTTTGGCTCTTTCCAGTGCCTCCACCTCTTTCACCAGGGAATCCACTAGGCCAAGAGACTGTTTACTCTTCGCCTTTTGCTACCGGCACCATATGTCATCCTGATCAGGAGTGGCTCTCACCTGGCGCTGACTGAGCTATTTATTGGGGCTGGTCCCTCTCCTAGCGCGGCCCACTCCCTTAGCCATAGGGACCGTGGTAGATCACCTCATCACTACAAGTGCTACTGCTGGCCTATTCACTGTCGTGCTGCCACAAGGGAGGATTTATCGTCCTCCTCAGCCCCTATATTGCTCAGTATGGACATGAGCACCCTTGGAGGGAGCTGACGCCCGTCACTACTCCCCTTGCAGTAGACACAGTTCTAGATCTCCATCCTGCTTCCATTCTCAGCGACGCAACTAGCGTCCTCAGTACCGATGCTCTCGGTCCCACTGTTTCTCTCACTCTGAGTATCACTGTCTATATGATCACATGGATCATCACTCTCTGGGTCGTTCCCACCGATCTTGGGTTGTTCCCCTGCCACCACTGGTGTGGGCCACAGTCTCCTGGCCTCCTCCGAAGCAACCTTCCTCTTCCCTACCACCAATTTGCTGTTGGTACTGACACAATTTGTCGTCGCCTCGATACCCATCACCATGCTGATCTCGTCGGTACCGGTCTTATCAGTAATGTTGACACTGGCCCCTGCTGTACACAGCCTGTGGCTCCACAAGGTTCTCACCCTACCCTGCCACTTCTCCTTAATGAACTGCACAAGGATTCTCTTGACCCTTCTCCACTGTCCCGTGAGTTAGCTCCTCTTGCCTTTGGAGGGCCCACTCCTGATAAAACTTTGGAGGATGTAAACCAGTTCTTCTTCGTGGTCTCTGTGCCTCATACATTAGGAGCTTTCGCACCTGTGCGGTAGTGTTCGGAAGATACTAGAGCTCGTTGGCTTGGCGGGAACCCCTCCCCCACGTCGGTACTGCGCATGCTCCTCCCACCGAGCAACGGTCTCTCCTCAGTTCTTTCTTGTCCACTGTAGCGAACAGAAGGTTCTGCTTGTTGGCTTGTGCTTTTGAATATTTTTTCTTGGCTTTTGACTTCGGATTACGGATTTTGACTACCCCCTCAGATTTCGGACTGGTTTCTGGTATTGTCACGATCGGTTTTCGACTATTTTCTGGCTGTTTATGATTTCAGATTCTGGGCTGTGTTTTGGCATTCTTGGACTTCTCTCATTTTCCTCACCTTGCTCTGTCGCTGTTTTATGTTGGCCTTGTTCAAACATTGCACCTCCTGCGGAAGGAAGGTCGCTCTTTCTGACCGACATTCAAAGTGTTTGTTCTGTTTGGGTGAAGGGCATGACGTCCAGGCTTGCCCAGTCTGCCGGGAATTCACCCACCAAACCTTTCGGAACATCGCTGCGAGGTTGAAATTCCATTGCTAGGAAGAGTCTTTGCGGACTCAAAAGTCGGAAAGAGAATCGATGGCCGAGAAACGCCCGACCTCCTCTTCTTCTTCTTCTTCTTCTTCAGCAGCAGCGGTGGCTGCCGCACCCTCCACCTCATCGGTATCGGGCTCGGTACCGATAATGAAGTTGCCGAGAATCCCCAAGATCTCGGCAACTCGGGTGTGCGAGGATCCTGCGGGCTTGCAGGCCTCAACCTCCTCCAGGCCGCTTACTCTGGCCCAGAAGAAGCGTCCTGCCACCGAAGACGCTGGGAAGGAGAAAAAGAAGAAGGAGAAAAGGTGCTCTCCACCAAAAGTGGCTCGACCACCAACTCCGCCACCCACTCAGCCCGCCGAGGAACCGGAATCGGCAGAGCTCCCTGAAGAACAGGAGCCTCCTGAGGAGCAGGAAATCCTCGAGGTGTCGGACGTAGAGCAGGCAGTGGAGGCCTCACCCTCCGAGCCACCTGAGCTCATCGCGGAGGCTACCCCGCCGGTTCGCCGTCCTTCGGCAGACCACCGGGAGGAGGCTGTGGTCTGGCAACGACCAGCCTCTCAACGTGGCGAGTCTCACTCTCCGGAGCGGAGAGCCAAGCCTCCATCCCTGCATTACTGGGAGATGCACCTGGAGAGGCCATACTCAGGCAACCGCACCTACTCCCCGGCCACCCACCTTGGGAGGTATGGCCAGGAGCATGTGTGGCACAAGCCAGCAGGATCATACCACTCCTATTCCCTCTCATATAGGACCGGTACCATCCTGATGTTCGGTACTGGTCACCACGACACCGGTCTCAGTCGCTACCGTGGGAAGCCCGCTACTCCCGCTATGATTGGTCACCGCGTTGATCACTGAGTCACCAAAGATCCCGGGAGCCCTCACCCCGCTACAGGGTTGTTTTGCCACCCCCAAGGACAACTGCCACAGCCACTCGTCTGGTGCCACAGTCCACCGTGGCCCAAGCGACGACAGCGGGTACATCTACAACACAGGCGGCACACTGCCCTTGGCCCTCGGTGGTGCCCCTGCAGGTGACTTCGGTACCGGCCACGACACCGGCTGCATCGACATCGAAGCAGCCTGCAGCTCCAGCGGTCACCCTGGCTCCCCCAGCAGGAGAGAAAGTGGTGGAGAAGTCGCCAACTCCATCAGGCGACTCCTATGAGTTGGACTCCAATTCCGCGGAGTCGACTCCCTCCTTGCACGAGTCCCCTCCGCTGGCTTTTGGGGAACCAGGTCCAGAGTCTGCACCGGAGGATGTGCACCAGTTCTCCACCATCCTCCTCCGCATGGCCACAGCCCTCGGCCTGAAGGTGGCCGAACCCCACTCCACAAGCTCAGGACCCAGTCTTCCAATACCTGGAGACCCGCCCACCATCAACCGCACCGCTGCCTTTCTTGCCAACGCTGGTTAAGGCAATGAAGCAGCCGTGGGCGAAGCCAGCGTCAGCGCAGCCTATCCCCCATAGGCTGGAGCACTTGTACAGGACGCAGAAGGAGAACGCGGAGTTCCTCTTCAGCCATCCTGTACCAAATTCCATCATCATGGAGTCAGCCCAGATGAAGGGAGGCAATTAAACTCATACCACTCCGCCGGACCGTGAAGGTCGGAAACTCGATGCCTTGGGTGGCGCTTCTATTTGGCGGCATCCTTGGTGACAAGGACGATCAATACAATGGCATGCCTCACGGCGTACCATCAGAATTTGCTGGATTACTCGCACCGCTCCTCGCTGAACTGCCGGAAGAGTCACACGCCTCCGCCACTCAGATCTTTGGTGAGGCCGTCACTGTAGCTACTTAGCAGATCGCCACCTCGTGGCACGCCATGAAGGCCACCTCGAGGGTGATGGTTGGTTCCGTAGCCCTCCGACGACATGCGTGGCTCCGGTCCTCTGAGCTTCAGGAGGACAGCCGTCGACGGATTGAAGATCTTCCGTTCGGCAGCCAAGGGCTCTTCCATACCTCCACCGACGGGGCCATGGATCACCTCGTCAAGGCCGACTGACAGCTAAGAAGATGGGCATTAACCAGCCTGCCCAATCCCGCCGCAGCTTACAGCCGAGGTCTTCGTGGAGAAGGTCCTCCTCATCATCAGCGTATCAGCCGCAGTCTCCTAGATCGACTGCGTCGAGACCATCAACGTCCTCCACTTCAAGAAGGCTTCCGAGGCGGCGCCCATCATCATCATCGAAGAAGTCTTCCTCTGGGGCAAAGACCCGATTTTGATGGTCTTCGCAGGACACCACCTATACCATCTTTTGCCCTTCTAGTGGACCTGTACGATCATCCGAGCCTAGCCAGGCACCTCGACCAATGGCGGGAGATCACTGCGGACTCCTGGGTACTTACCATCATCCGCCTGGGATACACCATTGAGTTCCAAGATATTCCGCCATGAGGCATCTACTACTCCACCCCGGCCAGCTCGGCTCTGCTGGAAGAGATCCAGTCCCTCCTCGAAAAGGGAGCGATTGAGAGACTCCCGCCTTCAGCCAAGACCACCGGCTTCTACTCGAGGTACTTCATGGTACCAAAGGAGGATGGATCCCTGCAGCCCATCCTAGACCTCCGAGGGGTGAACAAGTACATCCGCCCCAAGAGGTTCAAGATGGTCACGCTGCCCTCGATTCTCCCCTTCCTCCGGAGAGGGGACTCGTTTGCATCCATCGACCTCAAAGACGCCTATTTCCACATCTCGATCCGCCCGCAGCACAGACGGTACCTGCGGTTCGCGGTCGACAGCATCAGCTACCAGTACCGGGTGCTGCCATTCGGCTTCTCCACCGCGCCGCGGGTCTTCACCAAGTGCATGGCCCCCACTGTGTCGTTCCTGCGGACGAAAGGCATCTCTGCCTACCCCTATCTGGACTATTGGCTGTTGGTGGCGTCCTGCAGACAGAAACTGTACAAAGACATTCACCGGACTTTGACATTGCTCACTCAGCTTGGACTGAGGGTCAACCCCAAGAAGTCTCATCTCGAGCCCACCCAGGTTCTCAATTTCATCGGGGCGACCCTCAACGCGGTATTGGCGAGAGCCTACCTACTGGACGAGAGGGCGCGGACACTTTGTCGGGCAGCGTCCGCTGCCTTTCACGCTCTGACGATATCAGCCAGGACGATACAACAGCTCCTCGGCTACATGGCCTCGACCACTGCCATGACCTACCTCTCCAGGTTACGCGCGCGACCGCTCCAGCACTAGTTCGTCAGGGCCTTTGATTCACTCTGGGACGACCAGTCTCGCCGCTACCGTCTGCCCCTACAGGTACGTCGATCTCTTCTGTGGTGGCAGTCGTATAGGAACCTCTTGTCAGGCATGCCGTTCCGCGACCCCAAGCCATCGGTCACGGTGACGACGGATGCTTCGCTCTTCGGCTGGGGAGCGCACACCGGAGACCTCCTGAGTCTGCGGCCAGTGGATGGAAGACGAGACATTCCTCCATATCAACGCTCTCGAGCTGCTGGAGATCCACAAGGCTTTGAGAGCATTTCGTCACCTAGCCGCAGGCCGCACGGTGTTGATCACCGACAACACGACGGCGGTCTGCTATGTGAACAGGCAAGGAGGGACTCACTCCACTACACTTCTAGACATCGCGCTTGACCTCTGGAATTGGTGCGTCTCGCTTCAGATACATCCGGTGGCGGTTCACCTGGCAGGACAGGAGAACACCACAGCGGACGCCCTCAGCAGGGACACCACTTCCCACCACGAGCGATCCCTGTCGGCTGAGACCTTCCAGATGGTTTGGGACCAATGGGGCGACCCGACCATCAACCTCTTCGCGACCAGCCAGAACGCGAAGTGCTGTCATTTCTGCTCAAGAGCCGGCCACGATCGCCACTCCGTCGGTGACGCGTTCCAGTTCCCGTAGGACGGGGGACTTCTCTACACTTTCCCTCCGTTCCTGTTCTTGGGCTGCGTGATATTGAAGATCATCGCGAACCGAGCAGACGCGGTCCTTGTGGCACCATACTGGCCAAGGCAGCACTGGTTCGGGCCCCTGATCGAGGCCGCCCGGGGGAGGATTCTCAGGTTCCCGACAGTACCGGACCTGCTGTCCCACTCCGATGGTCTCGTGCTGCACCTGGACCTGCCGGTATTGGCCCTCCATGCCTGGAGGATATCACCGTAGGCGACCCAGTCATCGGTAATGTCTTGACCGCAGCTGGGAAGGACTCCACTCGTAGGAACTATCATTACAAGTGGCAGCGCTTAGTGACCTTCGCTGAGGAACGTCGAGAGCTGGTATCGCCTGTCAACCTGCATACCGTGCTCCACTTCCTCCTCCACCTCCGACAACAGGGCCTGGCCTTCCCGTTACTCAAGGTGTACCTCGCCGCAATTGTGGCATACCAGCCGCCATGATCCCCATCGGCTGCTCTCTTCAGGGACGGTACCGTTAAACAGTTCCTAAAGGGCCTACAGCACCTCTACCTGCCGGTATCGCCTCTAGTACCTCTACCTACCGGTGTGGGGGAGGGGTTCCCACCAAGCCAATGAGCTCTAGAATCTTCTGAATGCTACCGCGCAGGCGCAAAAGCTTCTAATGTATGAGGGCACAGATGACCACTCGAAGAACCACAGTTACAGGTAAGCAACCTGTTCTTCTCATACGTTCTTCTGAGACTGGCTAATGCCTTTGTCCTTGCCATCTCTGGGCCCCCTCCTTCCCTCTGGGACCCATTCTTCCATTATGTCGACGCTCGGCCAACCACGACAGTGCTGATCCCCTTCTTGCTAGCCCTACAGGGGATCATAAAACACCCATGGTTTCAACTGGCACCCTTCAGTTATACAACGAGTCAGTGACTTTCAGTAATCAGCAGATCCAATCCTTCAACTATACCATTGAGAGCTCCGCTTTGGGTAATGGTCGGGACCAGTGCCCTCCCCTTCTTTATACGGCTGTGCTCTGCTGGCCTAATGGAGGACAGCCAGAAGAGGATCGGGACCTGCCATTCGTTAGGCAAGGCCCTTTCCATTCCATCTCTCATGAGGCAATGGGTCGTCTGTTAAAGCCCACCTCAAGGCTAAGATGATGGGCCCTCACCCGACTTCCCAGCCGCGAGGGTCCCAGGCATGTTGTTCCGCTTAGTGGCATGCCTCCTTACCCCACCCCTCTTCGCATCAATCTTCACCTCCAGCATCCTTATCTTGCCGTTCTCTGGTAGGTGCTCTTTTTCTGCACCTCCCAGTTCCATTCTGTCAGACGTGGTAGCTTCTCTCCTCCAGAAAGCTGTGGAAAGGCTGCCACTAACTCCCAGACACACTGGCTTCTTCTGCTACTTCACAGTTCCTAGGCAAGATGGAGGCCTTTGCCCCATTTTGATCTTCAGGGCGGTGAACTTCTTCATTCCACTGTGAAGGTTCAAGATCCTCCCATTCCTCTACTGCAACAGTTGCTTTGCATCCATTTATCTACAGGACGCTTATTTTCATATTGCTATTCTCCCTCAGCACAGATGACAGCTGCACCTCGCTGTTGGGGATATTTGCTACTGGTAGAAGTGCTTTCCTTCAGCCTATCCACGGCCTCTGGGATCTTCACCAAATGTCTCGCTACTGTGTTTCCTCTCTTCGTATGAGGCACAATATGGCCTACCCCTGTCTGGTCGCTTGGATCCTGATAGCGTACTGCGGAGGGAAACCCTACACGCCATCCACTTCACTCTACCCCTTATGTTCGACCTGGGCTTGTGGGTGAACCCTAAGAAATCTCACTTGAAACCCACTCACGTTCTTGATTTCATCAGGGCCACTGCCTACTCTCCACACTCAATAGCATTCCTCCCCATTAATCGGATGAGAGTCCTCCGCCATTCCCTGTCTGCAATTCTGCGGAACCCATTGGCCTCGGCTCACCAAATCCAGCACCTCTTTGGCTACATGGCAGCTACGACGTCAGTCACTTATCCCTCTCACCTTCGGGCCGCCCCCTACAACGCTGCTTCATCAAACACTTCTGCCCGCTGTTTGACAGTGAGCAGCGGGAGGTTCTGGACTCCTCATCTACTCACAAACTCCCTCCATTGGGGATTGTCCCCACACTACTTTCTCACCGGCATGCCCTTCTATCCTTCCCGTCCATCCACTACGTTGACAACGGACACATCTCTCCTTGCCTGAGGTGCCCATCGCAGTCGCCTCACAGCCCAGGACCACTGGACCGGTCTGGAGAGACACCCGCATATTGCATTCTTCAAGGCCTTGAGGACTTCCCGTTGACTCTTTCGAGGTCGTACGGTTCAAATTCTCTCTGACTACGTCATCGTCATCCCCTACATCAATCGCTAAAGCGGTGCCCTCATCGCTTCACCTCGCCCTTCAGATCTGGGACTGGGGTGTTTCTTGCCACATCCATCTAATTACAGTACACCTGGCAAGGCAAGGCAATACCATTGCAGACACTCTAAGCAGGGAACTCGCCCTCTCTCATGAGTGGTCTTTGTCTTACAAGGCTTTTTGCCAGATCATGTCTCGTTGGGGCGTGCCGTCTGTCAATCTGTTCACCGCTCACATGAACAAGGAAAACCTCCGTTACGGCTCCAGGCTGGGCAGCAGTCCCTGGTCTCCTGGAGACGTGCTCCAGTTCCCGTGGAACAAAGACCTCCTCTGCATCTTTTCTCCATTTCCCCTCCGAGGCCGACTTGTGGCCAAGATTTCTGCAGGTCATGCAAATCCAATTCTAGCTCCTCCTGGCCAAGGCAGTACTGGTTTGGCCGACTTCTAGCTGTCTCCTGGGGCCATCAGATGTTCCTTTAGAGCTCTCTGGATCTCCTGTTCGACTCTTGATGGCCGAGCGCTTCACCTGGAAAGGCATTCACTCCGTATGGAGGACCATTCCTAGCCTTACCCTCTATCTTAGAGGTCCTATTGATACTACTGGCGCAGGTTCTCTACTTTGCAGAGTCCTGCCTAGAGGCTTCCTCGCCAGCCTCTCTCTCTCTACTGTTCTCTGTTTCTTTTCTCTTTCCAAGAGCAAGGTCTGGCCTTTCCTTCTCTTAAGGTCTGCCTCTCGGTGATTGTCATTTATCTATCTCTCAATTCTCCATACTTGGCTTCTACTCAGCCTTCTCCAGGAAACCTACAGTCAAACAGTTTCTCAAAGGCCTACATCTCATCTGTTCTCTGATCTCCCTGGCTGCTGTCGCTATTCTTTTCTGCTTATGTGCCAGCCCCTTCAGCTCCTCTACTCATCCTGAAGATGGTGTTCCCCGTGGCTATTACCATCACCAGAGGGGCAGGAGAACTTAATGCAATTCCATTCAGATGAACCCTTCTTAACCTTCCACTGAGACAAAGTAGTCCTCTGGCTGGATACATCTTCTTCCCAAGGTGGTTTCCAAATCCCACCTTAATCAAGATGTTATCCTCCCTACCTTCTACCTTTCACCATCTATGCCTCTGGAACGGTTCCCGCATTAGCCGGGTGTTCACAGAGCCCTCGTGCTTTACATCCAATGAACATCACCTTTTTAATTAGTCCCTCACCTCCTTGTCTGTTACAGAGGACGACAAGATGCTCTCAGGGTCCCCACTCGAAGACTTTCAAGATTGGCAGTGGAGACCATCCATCTCTGCTACCAGCTGGTGCTGCAACCTCCTACTGCTTCTCTTCATGCTCCCTCAATCTGAGCTGTGGCATCTTCAGCAGCCCTCCTCAGTGGAGTGAACCTCAGAGAACTTATGTTGACCGACTACCTGTTCTCAACCTCAGACTTTCATTCAGCACTACAGCTTGGCCTATATAGCCCAACGTGATGCTTGCTTTGGCCGTGCGTTGCTGTCTCCCATTTTCTAGGACCTGACTTCCCATCCTATGATAAGCTAAACAATCTGTTGTGTGAGCCAGAGACCACGAAGAAGAACAGGTTGCTTACCTGTAACTGTGTTTCTTCGAGTGGTCATCTGTGCCCTCACACACACACACCCAGCCTCCCCTCTTTTAGGTCCCTTGTCTACAGCGGACTTTGAAACTGAAGAAGAGTTGCTGGCTTGGTGGGACTGAGCATGCTCAGTACCGTCGAGGGGGAGAGGTTTTCGCCAAGCTGCTCAACTCTGGAACTTTCCAAACTGCTACTGCGCGTGTGCAAATATCCCATTGTGCGAGGGCACAGATGACCACTTGAAGAAACACAGTTACAGGTAAGCAACCTGTTTTTCCATAGGGTCACCATAAGTCAAAGTCATTTTAACAGCAATTAACAACAACAGTGCACTCTGTGGAGCTGCCTTTGAAATGTGCTCAGAAACTTCAATTGGCCCAAAGAGCTGCAGCCTGTTTGTTAACTGGGGCTGGCAACAGGGAGCACACAACTCCTTTCTTGCAACAGCTTCACTGGCTGCTGGTCTGTTTCTGGGAACAATG
Source organism: Iguana delicatissima (assembly GCA_948472985.1). Classification (NCBI taxonomy): domain Eukaryota; kingdom Metazoa; phylum Chordata; class Lepidosauria; order Squamata; family Iguanidae; genus Iguana; species Iguana delicatissima. The sequence goes on along the minus strand of CAOKZL010000159.1, from coordinate 2,087,812 downwards.
GAAAGTGCTGGTTTTGACCTATAAAGCCCTATGGGGCTTGGGTCCAGGTTATTTGAAGGGCTGTATCTCCCTTTATGAGCCCATTATTGCTCTGAGATCATCTGGAGAGGTCCATCTCTCTGTCCCACCAGGCTCATTTGGTAGGAACAAGGGAGACACCCTTCTCAATGTCCACTCCCAAACTTTGGAACTCTCTCCTTAGAAAGAGCAGGAGGATCTCATCCTTGCAATCAGGCTTTTAGAAACTGAATTGGGGTAGCATTTGAATGGTGTATGGTGCTGTCTCTAAAGTTTGTATGTAGTATTTTAAGATATGTTAATGTTTTTAAAATATTAACTTTATAAGTTCTTTAATTGCTTTTTAAATAGCTCTCATATTTATACTTTTATTAATGACTTCATATAGTTTTTAATCTGTGTGGTTTCCAAATATGTTGTTAGCTGCTATCAGTCCCATTATTGGGAGAAAAGTGGGATATAAATGACTAATAATAATAATAATACTGGTCAGATACATGTGAGTGAAGTAAATTATACAATAGCCTAGTCTTCTGTGTTGAGTGTAAAGATGGTCATCCAGATTCTGATGTTCTTTTTCTGATGTTACTAGGAGTTGATATGAGCTAGGAAAATATCCAATTAAACCAGAAGTTTGAGAACTTGTGGTTTAATTGGGTATTTTCAATTAGTGCACATAGAGGCCAGCCAAACCCAAATGGAAAACCTGTAAGCAGGACAAGAGCACACTCTTTGCTTGTGTTCTTTAGCAATCAATATGCAGAGACATATCACCTGGGGTATTGGAGAGAATAGAATAGCCATTAGTAATATAGCAACCAATAATTTCACATTAAAAATGTTAGTACGATAGCTAAATAACTGACCGATCTTGATGGCCCTAATTGCATACCCAGTCCTCTTGAAGGCTGGCCCAGTTGGCAGGCATCACTTCATCCTATAGAAACAAATTCCATCTTTAGCTATCTCTTTTGTCTGTCTTCAATGGATGGCTCTGAGTTCTGGCATTATAACATCTCTTCCTCTGCTTTTTGCACACCATGCATAATTGTATAAATCTTGGCCACAGAGACTTTGTTCCACACAGAAACTATGCTGTCAAATGACATCTTTGCAAATGGGCTCTCTCTCTCACTCGCTCCCAACAGGACAAAGGGATGCTTGGCACCCCAGATGGCAACTTAGGGGCCAGCAAATTGCCTGGTGCAGTGATGGTGCCGTCTCCCTACGTGCAGGATGAACGGCTTGCCCGGCCCCCTCCTGCAGCAACCCCTTCTACCATGGATATCAATGGCAGGTAAGTCTCAAGCTGTCCTTTGTAGAACAGGTCTGGGGGCTGATCCGTCAAGGTGAGTGGATGGAGAGAAGGTAGCTGTTAGTCAAATACCTTCATTGAGATTCTAAATTGTAAACTTGGATGCTACGTGAGATGTTTGTGTTTGAGTGTGGAACTGTATTGCGCATGCTACTGCTGCTGCTAATGATAATAATAGTAAAGATTTTTTATTTCTTACCCACCTCTCCCCATAGCTCAAGGCACAGGGTACATTATAAATAAAATACAGCTAAAAACACATTAAAAATGGATTTAGGAGAATGTGTGTAGCTTGAGTAACGGGAGTAGAATGTTGGATGAATTTGCATACAGCGCATGATTGGTGGAGAAGGTGTGAGTGGCAGGTGCTGTGAGGATGAGGAGAGGAAGGAGGCAGGTCAGATAGAGTTAGGGTGGGGATGAAGACTGCTAGAGAAGGGGAGGTGCTGAAGGATGAGACTAGGTGAGGGTGGACTGTGTTGCGTATTAATGCTATTTGGTTAATAATTATAAAGTAAAAGATCTAGAAAAATAAAATGTATTTAATAAATGTATAGTATTTGTGCAACGTATCTATACCTGCTTCTCCTCGTTGCTGTACCAATGTTCTAATAGGATTAGAGCCTAGGAGCTAAAAGAACAGCCCTTGTAACAGGAAGAGGTTCATACAGATCTTAGAGAAATTGAATCTAGCAGGGATCCTGGTAGCAGGATAACCAAGGGAAGCATGTGATGATAACAAGGTGAGATCATCACTGGTGGTGGTTAAAAATGTGACCACTGCAGTATGGTCATTGCATAGTTCAAAAACGTAATTTTTTTCACTAAGAAATCAACTTTCCTCACTTTGCTTAAAAAGAGAGCATGCATTTTTACAGGAGGAGATCCTGTTGAGTGTGCCTGTGTACATGCTGTAAAGAAAGAGCATCATGCTTTGTAGAACACAAATAAGAAACAGGCCCTTGCTTCAAGGTGCTTCTGTTGTATAGTCAGGAAGATGACAGAGGTTATGAGTCAGGGAGGCTTAGACAGTGGAGAGAGATGGTGCAAGTATAGTCTAGCAACTTCTGGAACAACACACTATCGCCATCTGTGTCTTAGAGGGATATGTCTGTAGGTAGTGTGACCTTCCTTTTCTTTTTCTGTTTTTACTTTGCTCAGGGCAACAGCTAAATGAAGATAGTTTTATATTTCTTTAGAGTCTTATGTTTAAGTGAGCTGTTCACCCATAACATATAAGAAATGTTTCTGTCCTTGTTTCTGAATAAATTGTCCTTGTTTCTGAATGGATAGTACAGATCTTTGAGCAGCCTAGCACATGGATCCCCATGTATTCTCAGGCATTGACATTCCTCTCCTCTTCCTTTTTTGCCCCCTTTCTCCATTTTCCTCTTAGGACATCAATGGCAGCTGCACAGTCATTTTATCCCCGTAGTGTCTTCCAGGCCCAGTCTCCACAGCAGCAGATGTGGCAGCAACAGCAGCAACAGCAAGCAATTTCCATGCGTCTCCCTGTCCCTTCACGCTTTCCCCAGCCCCCAGCACAAGATGTGAACCGCCAAGCCCTGGGGGCTTAGCCTCACGGCTACCAGGTCCTGGTGAACAGATCCAGCCTTCAGCAGGCACAGTTGGAGCTCAGTTCATTGAGCTACGGCACAACAGCCAGAAGGGGGTCCTTGGGGCTGGAGCTGGAGCTGGTCCCACATTTATCCAGCAAAATCCACAAGCTCGGCCCAGATTCTTCTTGCCTGGGAATGATGGTAGCCATCAGGCTTTGAAAACTTCCGTTGTGTCTATGCAGGCTCCTGCCGTGGGCAGCCAAGGCATGCCCGTGCAGAAGATCTCATCTCCCCGTCCCCGCAGGGGGCAGAGATGAGCAACAACCATCACCCCCGTACCAAGGTTGTGCCCCAGTTAATTCTCCCCCCTGGCAACTTGGAGATACAACACATCCCACCCCGGCCGCTTTCTTCATCTGGCCCTAAAGATGTACCTGTCACCACACCAGCTGCTGTTGATACTACCCCAACTGCTGGCAAGAACCAGTTAGCTTTGACCAGTAGGCCATTGCCCTGTGAGGTCCCGGTAGAACCAGATCTAGATGATGACTTCGATTCACACAAGGATCTAGAGGATGATGATGACTTGGCTAACTTGAGTCTTGATCCAGATGTTGCCAAGGGAGATGATGATCTTGGAAATCTGGATAACCTGGAGACCAATGATCCACATCTTGATGACCTGCTGAATGGAGATGAGTTTGACCTGTTAGCCTACACAGACCCAGAGCTGGACACTGGGGACAAGAAGGACATATTCAATGAGCATTTGCGCTTGGTGGAATCTGCCAATGAGAAGGCTGAACGTGAAGCTTTGCTCAAGAAAGAGCCATCTGCTGGCCCTTTTGTCAAGGACACTTCCTCCACTACTGCTGGGAAGCCTGATGAGCAGAAGACACCATCTTTGCCCAGAGATGATGGGCTCAAACCTAAAGAGGGACTGGGCCTCCTCCAAGTTCCCTGCTCATCTTCAGTCGGAGTGTCACCATCTTCCATCCTCACAAACTTCAAGACCCATGGCGACATGCTGGATAGCAAAGGGGTTAGCCTTCCAGCTGATATCAAGCCCAAGATAGAGGAAGGCTGTGTGAAGTCGTCACCATGCCAATTTAACTCCAGCACCTCAGAGAAGCTTCCTGTCAAATCTGAAGGATCTGAGAAAATGGTTGCCACCTTAGCAGTCAACATCAAGCCCAGCCAAAACCTCATGAGTCCAGGTGGGATGCGTCTTGGCATGACCCAGTTCCCCAGCAACAGCCACACTTCCCTCTCAGATAAGGTCCTCTATGGCACCCCTAGCCGCCCACCACTCACCCCTGTCCAGATGACCAGCACCAGTAACTCCATCCTGGAAAAATTTGAACTAGATGGAGGGCCCTTGAGCCTGCCTAATACTCAGCAGCACTCTCCAGCTGATGACCTGGACAAGATGGAAAGCTCTCTTGTAGCCAGCGAGCTACCTCTTTTGATTGAAGACCTGCTGGAGCATGAGAAGAAGGAGTTGCAGAAGAAGCAGCAGATGTCTGCTCAATTGCCAGGAGGCTCCCAGCACCTCCAGCCCCATGCTGTGTTGGCTCACTCTGCCCCCCATTCCCAGCCCCATGATGGGCAGCTGGTGAGCCCACAGCAACAACAACAGCTCCAATTGGGCCTAGTAGCTAGGCAACAGGGTATGGTGGCCAACCAGCAACTGATGCAACAGCAGCAGCAGCAACGTCTGGCTTGTCCCCAGCAAAGCCAAGTACTGGCTCCACATATGGGAGTGGCTCAGAACCAAGCTCATATGCTTGCTGCCCAGCATAGCATCCAGGGAATCCATAACCAACAGAACCAGCAGCAGGTTTTAGCCCAGAAGCCCATGCCTGGAGTTCAACAGCAGCCACAGCCGCAGCAGCAGCAGCAGATGATGGGGTTAAAGCCCCAACAGGTTGTGATGCAACAGCAGCAGCAGCAGCTGGCCAACAGTTTTTTCCCTGATACAGGTAGGAGTTGTAGGAGAACTTTTTCTATAACAGTCTGTTTTCACCAAGGCAGCAGAGGCTGTCAATTTTGATGTAAAGCATTAAACACAGATTAAAATTGGCTGCCTCATTAATGTCTAGGGATAGACCAGAAAGAGGTCAGAATTTCCAGTCAATACTAAGTGGGGATTCTGAGATATTGTCCAAAAAAGTAACATTTCTGAGCTCTGGTTGGGGCCTACTCCTGTGCTGGGGTACAACAGTTCAATTCTCAATGAATTGAATAAGATGGAAGAATAAGTGGCAGTATTTTTTTTTCCTTGACTGCTCTCTGCTTCCTGTGGTAACATTATTTGTATACCTTACTGACTAGGTCTGAGGCTTTGAAAGGGCAACATAAGCATTTTATGAAATACCAGTCATGTATAATAGCATTATGTTGCAAGTGGTGGCCTGAATCTATTCTAGATGGCTCATTACTGGAGGAGCAGGACCAGCTTCCAACTGTTCTTTGGTAGCAAGTGTTCCTCAACCTATCACCTGTTCATTCCAGAGGAGTTTGTGTTAAAGCCTTAATGTTCTATAACAAGGCTGGACAACTCCCCAGGTGTGGGGGTTGCATACCTCCCATCCCACTCCTGGCAGACCTTAGATGACCCCAACTGTCTCAGGCCGCCCTGGTTTTTATGATGGAGCACTGAGAGGATAATTTTAGTTTTAGATCATGGAGAGGCCTTTTTCCCCATCCAGGAGTTACTTTTGGTTTGAGAAGTAAGGCCTCATTGACTTAAAACAGTCAGTCTTTCCATTGCTGAAATTGCTGCCCCCATGGCTTCTAGTGCATTTGGGATTGGCTTTTCAGCATGACAGTTGTTTTTTAAAAAAAAAAATTACTCCCCCTGCAATGAAGAGGCATGTCAGAGGGGTTGGGGAGATTCCCTGGGACCATTGGGGGCAGGTGTGCATGTGGCCCATGGGGTGCACATTGTCCACCCCTGTTCTGTCGTGTTGGAGGGGCTAGTGGGAAGCCAACCCTTTCTTGGTAAGATATGGGAGGACATGAAGGAGCCACTTCAAGCACAGTCACTTCCTGGCCTCCCTCTTTCTCTTTTCTCCCCTGTACAGATCTGGATAAATTTGCTACTGAGGACATAATGGATCCTATTGCCAAGGCCAAAATGGTGGCTTTGAAGGGAATCAAAAAGGTCATGGCGCAGGGGAGCATTGGAGTGGCTCCTGGCATGAATAGGTAAGCACTGTGCATTGAGGCTAAGTGAAGCAGCAGCGAGTATGAAAGCTGTGATTCAGTAACCCTGGAAGGAGTCTTGTTCTAGATATAGACAGAGGAGGATTGAGCTGCTTTCTGTCTCCTGGCTCCTTTCACCATCAAACTCAAATTATGTGTTTATTTTGTTTCTCTGGGTTGGTTAGAGCAGGAGTCCACACAACCTGGGTTTTCTTTCCATTACTGATCAGGGACAGGCAAAAGAACTAACATGTGACCCAAAGAAAAATCTGATTGGTTGCTACAGGCTTCTGCCTATGCTCAGAACAAACTCTCCTTTTACGCCTGAGCTCAGATCCCATTTTCCACTGACATCTTCTTGATCAATATTTATTCTCCAATTTGTTTTCAATCTATTTCCTTTCTTCTTTCTTAAAAAATGAAACAGAACAAAAACTTGCCTTCAGTTTCCCCAATCTCCGTATTTTTCCTCCTTTACAATGTCTCTGGTGAGGAAGAAATTAAATGTTTCAGCCAAGAAGACCTGTTATCATTCTGGGTCAGATGCTCAGATCATGGATGGTTTAAAACTACTTATGCCAGCTCAGAATGTGTAGACATTGCCAAGAGCTCCAGCACAGAAAAACCTTCCTCACCACTGAAGCAGTTCCAGCAGGTGGTGTGAGAGGCAGCGGAGTAGTCCCTTCCCCAAGTGGGTATAGCAGCACCCATGGGGGAGGTACATCTAAAGCTGTCAATAATGCTGGTTGAGCTCTTGGCTAATGTGACTTCTAGTGGAATTGTCCCTAGAAGAACAGCTTGGACCTGCCCACCAGGATCTTTCCATATTTCTCTATCAGTCTGGACAGTAATGGCTAGAGGCTTGGTGGTCAAGGGAAGTGGTTCCTGATCTACCCTTTTATGGCAGTACAGTGTGAATATAGTGTGGCAAGACCTGTATGAGTGGCAATTCTTCCATTCCTTTTTCTAACCACAGTGAGAACAGAGGGACTTGTTTCCATTCTGAATGCGATTGTTAACAGCTATTGTTTTGGCTACATGGAAGACCTGCATTTTTCCAATGGCATTTTAAAAGACTTTAAGTGGGTTGATTATTTACAAATGTTTTCAGATGGAAACCCTTCTGTACATCAGAGAAGTGTTGCAGAAAAACAATTTTCTAGTCTCTGTTAAACTTCTAGAAGCTTATTGACACATCTCCATTTTTTCTATAAGTAAAAGTTACTTTAAATCTGCCTTTAGCCATCAATGTTTGAAGTTCCAGGCCCTTCTGTTTGGCTTGGCCTCAGCTCTTCAGGTATATACCAAAGTGAAAGTGGCACTGGTTGCCCACCTCAGACTGCAGGGGTTCACATTTACTCCTATATGGACTGTCTGCTCTTGAACAGATCAGTATCCTGATGGGTAGTCCCATCAGGATACCCCCAAAGCACGGCAGTTGATTATTTCCTGTCTGCAGTCTTATGGATTCTTGATAAGTATGAAGGAAAGCCATCTAGTTTCCTCTCAAGTTATCACCCATCTGAGTATTGTAATATATACCAGGCAGGGCATGATACATGTTTGAGGCAAAAAAAATACCGAAATTGACATATGAGGCAAGCCAAATACATTTCCCGGAAAGCAGCAGATATAATGTCTAGCTCCTGGATGTGATGATTTATGTTCTTCAACTTGTTCTGTGAGCCAGCTTCAATTGCAGCCCACTACAGAAATTTTTGAGGTCCTTTCAGTGTGATTGAAAGCATCTATTTCTGGGTCTTCCACCTTAGCTTTGGTACTCACTGAAATGATGGATGTGCCTTGAACACTGAGAAGGAGATTCCCTCTTCTCAGAAACTAATTGGTTATAGATCACCAGATTCAGAGAAGATTTGGAGAAGTGTCTGTGTACATGTTTGCATCTCACAGCAACCACAAGTGACATGGATTATACACTAGGTTTTAGTCCCATTGGGCAGAGAGCTTCAATGCAGTCCATTACAGATGGTCTCAAGGCTTCAGCTGTTTCTTTTCCCCACTTCCAATGTTAACTGAGATGATCAGGAAGGTGAAAGAAGAGAAATCCCAGGTGGTCCTCATAGCCCCCTTCTGGCCCAGTAAATGGTAGTTCTGAGACCTGTTGCACCTAGCACTAGCTGAACAGTGGTTCTTCTTCGTGGTCTCTGTGCCTCATACATTAGGAGCTTTCACGCCTGTGCGGTAACGTTCGGAAGATTCTAGAGCTCGTTAGCCTGGCGGGAATCCCTCCCTCACGCTGGTACTGCGCATGCTCCTCCTGCCGAGCAACGGTCTCTCCTCAGTTCTTTCTCGTCCGCCTCAGCGTACAGAAGGTTCTCTTGTTGGCTTGTGTTTTTCTTATGCTTCGTTGCGATTTTCTCGTTTTTTTTTTCCGACTTCGGATTGGATTTTGACTACCCCTCTCTGCTTTCGGATTTGTCTTGTTGTGGATTTGATCAGTTTCGACCCATTTCTGCACTGTTTACGGTTTTGGATCTCGGACTCTGTTTTTGGCGCCCTCGGACTCTCTTTGCCTTGCCCTTCACTTGTGCATGTCGGCGTTGTTCAAAAACCGCACCTCCTGTGGAAGGAAGGTTGCCCTTTCCAACCGGCACTCCAAGTGCCTCTTCTGTTTGGGTGAGGGACATATTGTCCAAACCTGCCCCATTTACTCACCAGACCCTTCGCAACAGGGCCACGAGGCTTAAGTCCCATTGTTGGGAACACTCTTTGTGGGCGCAAACCGCCGAGACGATGGCCGAGAGACATCCAACCTCCTCTTCTTCTTCGGCAGTGGCGGCAGCTGCCCTGCCCTCGACATCATCCGGATCGGTACCGGGCTCGATACCTATCATGAAGTTGCCGAGAATACCGAAGATTTCAGCAACTCGGGCACGTGAGGACCCTGCGGGCTCGCAGGCCTCCTCCTCCTCCTCCAGGCTCATGCCAGCCCAGAAGAAATGCCCCCCCACTGAAGGGGCGGGGAAGGAGAGGAAGAAGAGGAGGAAGGAGAAGCGGTGCTCTCCATCTACCGTGGTGCGACCCCCGACTCCACCACCCACCCAGCCCACCGAGGAACCTGAACTGATGGAGCTCCCTGAAGAAGAGGAGCCTCTGGAGGAACAGGAAATCCTCGAGGTGTCGGATGAGGAGCAGGCCGTGCAGGCTTCGCCCCCTCATCCTCCCGAGCTGACCGCGTAGATTACCCTGCCAAGTCGCCATCCGCCCTCGGCAGACCGCCGAGAGGAGGCTGTGGGCAAACAGCTCCCAGCCTCTCGACGCGACGAGTCCTGCTTGCCGGAGCAGCCTGCCCAATCTCGCCGCACCTTCCAGTCGAGGCCTTCGTGGAGAAGGTCCTCCTCATCATCGGCATACCAACCACAGTCCCCGTGGTCGACTGTGTTGAGGCCATTGATGTCTTCGGCTTCGAGGAGGCTTTCTAGACGGCGTCCATCTTCGTCGTCGAAGAAGTCGTCCTCCGGAGCAAAGTCCCGCTTTTGATGGTCTCCGCAGGACTCCACCCACGCCATCCTTCACCCTTCTGGTAGACCTGATCTATCACCTGAGCCTGGCCCGGCACCTTGATCATTGGCGGGAGATCGCTGCGGACTCCTGGGTACTTACCATCGTCCGCCTGGGATACACCATCGAGTTCCAGGATATTCTGCCATGGGGTGTCTACTACTCCACCCCGGCCAGCTTGGCTCTACTGGAAGAGGTCCAGTCCCTCCTCAGAAAGGGAGCAATCGAGAGGCTCCAGCCTTCAGCCAAGACCACCGGCTTCTACTCGAGGTACTTCACGGTACCGAAGGCGGACGGCTTCCTACGGCCCATCCTAGACCTCCGAGGGGTGAACCAATACATCCTCCCCAAGAGGTTCAAGATGGTCACGCTGCGCTCGATCCTCCCCTTCCTCCGCCGAGGAGACTGGTTTGCGTCCATAGACCTCAAAGACGCCTATTTTCACATCACGATCCGCCCGCAGCACAGGAGATACCTCTGGTTCGCGGTCGACGGTACCAGCTACCAGTACCGGGTGCTGCCGTTCGGACTTTCCACCGCACCACGGGTGTTTACAAGTGCATGGCTCCGGTTGTGTCCTTCCTGCGGACGAAAGGTGTCTCCGTCTACCCTTACCTGGACGATTGGCTATTGGTGGCGTACTGCAGACAGAAACTGTACAGAGACATTCACCGGACTTCGTCACTCCTCACTCGGCTCGGACTCAGGGTCAACCCCAAGAAGTCCCACCTCGAACCCACCCAGGTTCTCGACTTCATCGGGGCGACCCTAGATGCAGTATTGGCGAGGGTCTTCCTACCGGATGAGAGGGTGCAGACGTTTTGTCGGGCAGCGTCTGCCATCTTCGAGACCGCGACGATGTCAGCAAGGAGGATTCAGCAGCTCCTCGGCTACATGACCTCCACCACCGCCGTAACTTACCTCTCCAGGTTATGTGTACGGCCGCTCCAACACTGGTTCGACAGGGCCTTCGATCCACTTCAGGATGACCAGCGCCACCGATACCGCCTGCTCCAACAGCTTCATCGATTGCTCCTGTGGTGGCAGTCGTACAGGAACCTCCTGTCAGGCATGCCGTTCCGCGAACCCAAGCCATCGGTCACGGTAACGACAGATGCCTCACTCTTCGGCTAGGGAGCTCACACCGGCGATCTCCGGGTCCGTGGCCAGTGGATGGACAACGAACTGTTCCTCCACATCAACGCTCTCGAGCTGCTGGCAATCCACAAGGCACTGAGAGCGTTCCAACACCTCGTCACGGGCTGCACGGTGTTGATCCTCACAGACGACATGACGGCGATCTGTTACGTGAATAGACAAGGAGGGACTCATTCCACCACACTGCTGGGCATCGCGCTCAATCTCTGGAATTGGTGCATCTTGCTCCAGATACACCCAGTGGCAGTTCACCTGGCGGGGCAGGAGAACACCACAGCGGACGCCCTCGGCAGGGACACCACTTCCCACCACGAGTGGTCCCTGTCCGACGAGGCCTTCCGGATGATTCGAGACCAATGGAGTGAGCCGACCATCGACCTCTTCCCGACCAGTCAGAATGCAAAGCTTCTACTCGAGGGCCAACCACAATCACCACTCCATCGGCGATGCGTTCCAGTTCCCGTGGGATGAGGGGTTGATCTATGCCTTCCCTCCGTTCCCACTCCTGGGCCGCATGATAGCGAAGATCATCGCGGACTGAGCAGACGCGATCCTCGTGGCACCGTACTGGCCGAGGCAGCACTGGTTCGGACCCCTGATCGAGGCCGCCCAGGGCAGGGCTCTCAGGTTTCCGACGGTACCGGACCTGCTGTCCCACTCCGACGGGCTAGTGTTGCACCTGGACCTGCTGGTATTGGCCCTCCATGCCTGGAGGATATCGCCCTAGACGACCCGGCCATCGGGGACGTCTTGACCACGTCCAGGAAAGAGTCCACGCGGAGGAACTACCACTACAAGTGGCAGCGCTTCGTGGCCTTCGCCGAGGAACGTCGAGAGCCGGTATCGCCTGTCAACCTGCATATCGTGCTCGACTTCCTCCTGCACCTCCGACAGCAGGTCTTGGCGTTCCCGTCGCTTAAGGTGTACCTTGTTGCGATCGTGCCATACCAACCGCCACGATCCCCATCGGCCGCGCTCTTCAGGAACGGTACCGTCAAGCAGTTCCTGAAGGGCCTACAGCACCTCTACCCGCCGGTATCGCCGCCGCTACCGCCAGGGTCGCTGTCATTGGTGCTGTCGCAGCTGACGAAGCTGCCTTTTGAGCCAATGGCGATGACGGACGACAGGCTGCTCGCGATGAAGACCGCGTTCCTAATGACCGTCACCTCTGCCAGGCAGGTGGGAGAGCTGGCAGCGCTTCGGCACGATGAACCATACCTGGTCTTCCATCGTGACAAGGTGGTCCTCCGGCCCGACATCTCCTTCCTGCCAAAGGTGGTGTCCAGCTTCCATCTGAGCCAGGACATCATTCTGCCAGCCTTCTGTCCTGACCCGACTACACCTCTGGAGCGGTCCCTCCACTTCCTGGAATGTCCGTCGGGCTTTGGCATTTTATAAGGACAGGACTGCGGCCTACAGGCAAACACCACATCTTTTTCTCTGCTACGGCAGGCGCTGGAGGGGCCACAAGGTATCCCCCCAGCGCTTCTCCAAGTGGGTGGTACAGACTATATACCTGGCGTACGAGCTTGCCAAGAAGCCTCCGTCTGACTTCCTGCGGGCTCATTCCACCAGAGCCGTGGCGACATCTGCTGCCCTCCTGCAAGGCTTCGATCTGTCGGAGCTGTGCCATGTGGCGACCTGGTCCCAGCCATTGACCTTCGTCCGCCACTACAGGCTCGGCTGCCGCTCCAGGAGAGATGCTCGGTTCGGACCTGTTGTGCTGTCTTCTGTGCTCTAGGGTCTGGGACCTGACCCACCATCCTGCTGGTAGCTACACAGTCTCCTAATGTATGAGGCACGGAGACCACGAAGAAGAAGAACAGGTTGTTTACCTGTAACTGTGGTTCTTCGAGTGGTCACCTGTGCCCTCATACATCCCCGCCCTGCCTTCCCCTCTTTTTCAGGTCCCATCTTGTTCGGCGGACCAGAACTGAGGAGAGACCGTTGCTCGGCGGGAGGAGCATGCGCAGTACCGACGTGGGGGAGGGGTTTCCGCCAAGCTAACGAGCTCTAGAATCTTCTGAACGCACAGGCGCGAAAGCTCCTAATGTATGAGGGCACAGATGACCACTCGAAGAACCATAGTTACAGGTAAGTAACCTGTTCTTATCCTTCTGCATGTCTGGGCAATGAGGAGACAAGACCTAAATTTGTGGATTTCTCCTTTCAGCAGCCCAGAATGCACCTTCATGGTAAGTAACCAAGGTGGCATATATGCCAGGAGGTAGATCCTGGACCTTTTGTAGTACTCCCGGTTTCCACATCTGTCGTTACCATCAGATGAGTGTGTCTTTTAACTTATATTTGATTACAGCTGGTGGGAAGGAAAGGAAATAGAATTTTCTAGAAATGAAGGGAGGTGCTAAGCCTTGCTGCTAATGAATCCCTTCCACTGGAGTACTGGTCCCATTCCTGATCTGGGATAGCTGTAGCTACATATTATTTGTTTTACCTATATCTGCAGTTGGAGAAGCTCAGAGATGGGAGGTTGTTTGCTACATCTTGGTTAGGAGATGTTTGTGTGAGAGGCTCTGGCTAAAATTTTTCTGAAGCCTGTCTGCTGTGCCAGTACTGGCTTTGTTCCTTCATTCTATCTGTCTCTCCATCATCACTTTTTTTTCCTTGATTCCTCACACTTCTCCATTTCAGGCAACAGGTTTCCCTCCTAGCTCAGAGACTGTCTGGTGCTTCCTCTTCATCTGAAATGCAGAATCATATCCTACCTAGCTCTGGAGGACAGGTGAGCAGTGCTTGGCTGGCAAACTATGTGGGATTGCCATTATCCAACATGTTGGTTGGTGGGTATAGAGTTAGTGTTGATGAGGTGATTGAGATTTTGAATAGGCTTGATACTGGCATTGGAGTTTATAAATCAGATGTGGCTGGAGATGGGTTTGGAAGGATACTGGGAGGATGGGGAAAACGCCAGAAGGAGTGAAAATGTAGATATTCTGATTCTTTCAAATCACTTTCAGGAACGGAGCAGTGACCCAGCACAGGCTCGTCCGAACCCACCCAGTTTTGCTCAAGGTGTCATCAGTGAGTAGTTGGCAGACCACAGCTTGAAGGGGTTACTTGAAGGGTCTGGGTGTTGCTTTTCCTGTGTGGTAATGCTCTTAGACTGCTTCCTGGATTTTTACATATCCCATTATATACTCATTTGTCCTAGATTGCTTGATCTGGAATAAGTAATGCCTCCAGATTATGAATGCAGTTCCAAATGGCAACATGAGAATGCTTACTCATGTTGACAGAAAGTGAACAGTAGACTAGGAGAATTCAGTCCTCACTAGCACTTTTTAACTTGCTGGCAGCTGAAAAAGAGAGTGTGCCTAAGGGCTACCTAAGTAAATTTATCTAAGTTGTGTTGAATGGGCATTACTGACATTGTCACAACTGACAAGGACTGAACTGCACCAGACACATAAATCCTATAGCAGTCAGGAGTTTACTGGAGCACTTTGGTTTCCGTCTTTCAGGAGCGGGGAACCTTTGGCCCTCCAGTTGTTTAGGGTTATAACTCATATCAGCCTCAACCACTATAGCCAAAAGTGAGAGATCCCCACATCTGTCAGTTACCATATATGTTCAGAAGTGAGTGTAAACAGAGTGGTTTATGAATAGGTGACCTGTAGCTGCATAGATTGGCCAGATTGTGAATCAGTGGATGGAAAAGGTGGCTTGGGGCATTACATCAGGGGGAAGGTGAGGGTCACAGTGTAGGCCTCCTTTGTGATCTTGATGTGTTTGTCACATTCATGCCTGTCTCTTGCCCCATGCTTGTCCATATCCCTTGCATCTTGCTTATTTAAGATGAGTTCTTTATAGTTTCACCCTAAAGCTTATATATGGAGGACCTGGAACTGAGATAAGCAAGTATGCACGTTCTGTATAAGTTTATGGAATCCTGAGTACAGATGAAGGTATTGGGATTTTTCTCTGTACAAACTGTGACCTGCATGTGTGTCCAGCTACCAAAATCACTGTCTCTTTTCTCACCCCACAGATGATGCTGATCAGCGTCAGTATGAGGAGTGGCTCTTCCACACACAGCAGCTCCTCCAAATGCAGCTGAAGGTGCTGGAGGAGCAAATTGGTGTGCACCGCAAGTCCCGCAAAGCTCTGTGTGCCAAGCAGCGAACGGCCAAAAAGGCTGGCCGTGAGTTCCCAGAGGCTGATGCTGAGAAGCTTAAGCTGGTGACAGAGCAGCAAAGCAAGATCCAGAAGCAACTGGATCAGGTAGACTGTTGAAACAAACTTGTGTTTCTTTTGCTTTACAACAAGGTGGGCAGCTGTGAAGGGGCCCATGGACCCTAGAGGGCTGCATCCTCTCACTGTTACCTCATCTCCCCTCCAAATTTTTAGAAGGTGGGCTGAACATTTCTGCTCCCAAATAACAAATAGTGGTCCCCAGGTCTCAGGAGGTGTTGGTGGCCATTTTGCCATATTTCCAGTGATTTGGGCTTCTTTTCACCTTTTTAAAGGCTTTTATAGGCTCCCCAAAATTAGAGAGGCCCCAGAATACCCTTAAACATGACAAACAGCCAGCAGCAATCCCTCAAAGGCCTTGAGGCACTATCAGCAATATTAGGGCAAAGCAGTTTTGGGAGCCTGAGTATGTGCATGCACACACTTCGGGTGTCCAAGGGTGTATTGGGAAGGTCAGAACTGCTTGTAAAGATGGCGTTTTCATGTGTAGCTTTGGATGGGAGTGGTGCACATGCTACATACAGATATCTCTTTATTTGATGTACCAGGTGATCATTGTGTAAATATAAGATATGAAGAAACCTGTAAGGACTCCAAGAATGTTGGCTTCCATTAAAAAAAAATGTTCTTGCAAATGCAGGCCATTGATGTTAGAGTATAGTGCCATCCCCTGGGGAAAGAGTTAAATAAGAGTAGATAACCTGGTGCTGTCCAACTGCCTAAGGCAGTGGTTCTCAACATGTGGGTCCCCAGATGTTTGTGGACTTCAGCTCCCAGAAGCCTCAGCCACTATGGTCAATGCTCAGGGCTTTTGGGAGCTGAAGTCCAAAAACATCTGGGGACCCACAGGTTGAGAACCACTGGCTTAAGGCTACTAACTCTTATAAGACCCAGCCAAGATGACAAACTCTTAGGGACTGTACAGTCCAAAGCATCAGGTTGCCTACCCCCGGGAAAGATAGATTGTTTGCTAGCACTAACCTTTCCTCTGTTGTCCTGTCACTTCTTCCGCCTGCTCCTCACCCTCCACCAATCCTGACAGGTTCGGAAACAACAAAAAGAGCATACTAACCTCATGACTGAGTACCGCAACAAGCAACAGCAGCATCAGCAACAAACCTCCACTGTCTTGGCCCTCAGCCCCTCTCAGAGCCCCCGCCTCATGGCCAAGCTTCCTGGCCAGCTCCTTTCTGGACATGGCCTCCAGCCAGGGCCCCAAGGCCTGACAGGCCAGGGGGGTGGCTTGCGCCTCCCCCAGGCAGCTACGATGGCGGTGCAGCAGGGTTTACCCTTCATGGGGCAACAACAAGCAGCTGGGGGTGGCAACACCTTTTTCCCTGGCAACCGTCTCTTGCAGGAGAGGCAGCTTCAGCAACAAAGGCTGCAGCTGGCACAGAAGCTTCAGCAGCAAAACCTCATCGGGCAAGTGTCATTGCAACAACAGCAGCAAAACCTCATGGGACAGATTCCAATGCAACAGCAGCAACAGCAACCAAACCTCATGGGGCAAGTTTCGGTGCAGCAGCAACACCCGCAGCAAAGCCTGATGGGACAGATGTCTATGCAGCAGCAGCAGCAGCAGCAACAAAGCACTCTAAACCAGGCAGTCTTGATGGGACAGCCACCCCCTCCGCCCCCCACCCCCCAGCCGGGCCAGAACCTGCTCTCCAAGCAGCAAGGGTTGCAGAACAACCAACCAGGAGTCGTGGTCCAGCAGCTGTCACCTCAGCAGCAACAGCAGCAGCAGCAACAAGCCATGCTGGGGCACTCCATGCTGCCCCATCAGGGGGTGATGAGTCACTCACAAGCTTCCCAGAGGCAAATGCTGTTGGCTTCCCAGCAGCACAGAACATTGGGTTCTCCTCAGCAGCTGGCACAGCAGCAGCAGGTACAAGGAATGATGGGGCATCGGATACTTTTGTCTCCTCAACAGCAACAACAGCAACAAGGGCTACTTGGCCAGCAGCAGAGGACTTTGCTGAGCCAGCAGCAGCAGCAGAGCTCTATAGCACAGCACCAGGCCCTCCTCGGCCAGGGGCTGGCTGCTCCGCAGGGAGGGCCCTTGGGCCAGGGGCAGGGTGCTTCAGCGGGCATCCTGAGCCAGGGGCAGGGGACAGCCTCAGAATCAATCCAGCACTTTCCACAGCACGGGTCTCTGAACCAGGCGCTGCACTCAGGTCAGGGAATACAGCCAGCTCCATCCCAGCAGGGCCTGGCTGTCAAGGAACAGCAGGGAGGGCCAGAAGGCGTCGCAGGGCTGCCTCAAGAGGGGACAGAGGGTGTGCAGCCGCAACAGCCACAACAACAACTTCGGCCCCATTTAGTGGGACAGGACATGGGAGGGCAGGTGCAGATGGGTGTGCAGGAGCAGCAGGGAATGCCCAACCATGGGACCCCTCTACAGGAGCCACCTGCTCCACTGATGCTGCAGCAGCAGCATGGGGAGCAGCAGAAACCACCAACTGACATGGGCCACCAGGCACAGCAGCTTCTCCTGGGCTCTCAGCAGCAGAGCACCTTGAATTCCTTGCAGCTACGGATGCAGCAGCAGCAGCAAAGCAACCACCTTCAGCAGCCGCTGCGGAGTCACCTTCCTGTGGATGGTGTTCTGCAGCCAGAGATGTCTCAGCAGCAGCAACAGCAGCATCACCACCATCACCACCGGGATGCAACTCAGACCCCGCACTTGCTAAACCAGCAGATGGAGCAGCAAGGTCAAGTGCAGAACATCATGGCTCAGCAGCAAAGAATTATGGGTCAGAACCTGGAACAACCTTTAAAAGGCTTGCCAGGCCAGCTTCCTCTCCAGCAGCAGCAGCAGCTCCAGCAACTGCAGCAGCAGCAGCAGCACCTTCAGAGTCCAGCTGGGACTTCCAAAACACCAGGGCTGATGGTGCCAGGGCAGCAGCAGCAACAGCAGCAACAAAGCATGATGATCCAGCAGTCAACATCACAAGGCCAAAGCATCCTGTCCAGCCCTATGATGGGCCAAATCCGTGCCCAGCTTCAGGGTGTCATCTCCAAAAACCCGCAGTTGCGGAACCTCACCCCTCAGCAGCAGCAGCAGTTGCAGGCCCTGCTGATGCAACGGCACCAGCAGAACCTGCTGCAGCAAAATCAGGCTTTGCGGCAAGCCAGCCCTTACCCAGCGCAGGGACAGGCACAACTTGACCAAGGCCAACCAGCCACTCAGCAGCTTTCCCTTCCAGGCACTATGGGACAGCAACCCACAGCCAGACAGCCTCCTGTTGCAGTGGTCCAGGTTCATCCAGAGCAGGGTTTTGTGGCCTCTGTGGAACAGCACAGGGGGCTGTTGAACCAACAAGCAACCACCAGCCCGCATCAACAAGGGGTGCCAAGGCTTCCAGCTCCTCAGGCTTCCTCTGTGCCCTCGAGTGTGGCGTCTCCACAGCCACAGCAGCACCCTAGCCCTTCAGAGCCAAAGAAACCATCTCCTTTGCTGCTGGAAAAAAGCCCTGAGCCACAGCTGGCTCCCACCCAGAAACACCAACCTGCTGTTCTCAGTCCTCTACTGCCCCCTGACACCACAACAGCTGCCCAGAGCACGGGGAAAACAGTTCCTGGGAGCTGTAGCTTCAAGGACTCAGAGGGCCTCTCCACCAAAGAGACTGTGCAGCCTGGGCCAGTCAATGGGCAGATGGTGGAATCTGCTTCCCCTCCAGCAGGAAAGGTCTCATCCCTGCCTGGAGACCCTCCCCTTGTTTGTATTAAGCAGGAACCCAAGGAAGAAGTGGCCCAGTGTGCCCTGATGAGCAGTACTCAGCCAGTCAAGCGAGAGGCGAACGGGGATCCTGTGTCAGCTTCAGCCACAATCCCCATGACAACAAACAGCCTCACACGCACTGAAGCCAGCCACCTCTTGTTGCAGAAGCTACTCAGGGCCAAGAATGTTACACTTGCCACACAGCGCTCTGGTGACGCCAATGGCCATGTGGATGGCAAGGTGGCTGGGGTGGAGAACCGGATGCAGGTGGCGCCAGACGGGCGAGAGGTGAGTGTGAAGGGAATAGAATGCAAGAGGTATAATTGTGGGATTTGACACAGTTGATCAGGCTTTCTGTCTGAGGGGTTGAATGGGCTGGAGTTCCCTTTTCTGTCTGAAAACTTCACTGGCAGGTTTACCAAGGTATGCATGAAAACCTTGCCCTTCTTGTGTTACATGTGTATCAGATCCATATTCTGTAAGAGTACTGTACATTGTGTAGTCACTGGGCTCATGTGCAAAACACTTGCTTTCTTTTCTTAATTCCACTCTCCACATTTCTGCAACTCCTGCTTATGAGGGGAAACAAAAGGAAGAGTGTATATGTGTGTGTAGTGTCCACCCAAGATGGGAGTGGGTAAAGTGTGGGCTTCTAGATGTTGTATGTCCCATCCATCTGATGGTTATGCCAGTGGGATAATGGGAGTTGCAGATCAGCAACATCAGAGGGACCACAGGTTTCTTTGTAGCTGAAGCTGAAAAGCTCAGAAGACAGAGGAATGTGACCATTGCCACCAATTCAAAGTTTTAGAGTGCTTTTACCAGTCAATAGACCATGTCCTTTGTCTAGAAAATCCAAGTGTTATATCTCCACTTCTAGTGTGAGCTTCTTCCTGCTGGGAAATTATAAAGGAATCTGGTCCATAAATCGACTCTCTTCTCTTTATTCTATCCTCCCAATGCTTTCCTCGAGGTGTTATGACAGTCCCCTGCCCTTATTTTTTATTTTTAATCCATTTCTTTGTTCAGAGCTCCTGTATCAATTCTCCACTAAATTTTTCCTTGTCTTTTTTGTCCAGAGATTGTGTCCCTCACTAGTGGGTTTGGTCCTTGTTGGGTGCGATTGGATCTTCTTATACCCAGAGAGGTGGGCATGCCTCTGGTTTGCTCATGCTTCTCTGCAGATGAATGTTGTCATCTGTCTTTTTGTCTGTAAGAAATTTGCCTCTGAGGTTTTTTTTTAAAGCTTTTCCACTGTCCACTCCCCTGCCCCCACTTTCATCTTCTTAAGCTGGTTTGTGGAAAGGAGCACAATCTTAAGTGGCCCTCTTGTCTTCCCCCTGCTTCATCTCAGTTTTTTCAGTATTTGTTTTTCTACCACCATAGAGATGGAATCTTCATGATCTTCTCTTCAGACTGTCTGGCAGGGAAGTTCCAATGTCCATGTTAGACCATATTGAACCAATCAGGATGTCAGAATGTACTGTGAGAGATTTTGAGTTCTCCAGAACTCTTAGGCTAGATGGCAGACAAAGTCCCTGCGAAGTGGCTGAGGAGGAAGATGTATGTTGGTTGGGCCTGAAGTCATGAGTCCACTTTTCCATAGTGTTAGGATGGAAGGGGGATAAATGTGGCAGATATTCAGATGCTGCTGTGACAGTTAGGTTCCACGTAGGACTATTCCTGGGACTGCTACGGTAAGGAAACATGCAGTGGTTGATCTGCCCCCTTTAAAAATATAAACCACAGCTCTTACTAGGTCTGCCTCCATTGTTGGAGGAAACCCTTGGCAGGTGGGAAACAGAAGAAACTAAACAGGTTTTTGTTTAAAAAGCTAGAAATATTATTAGGTACTGTGCTAGGCTTTTTAAAAATCTCAGTTTGTTGCTGTTGTGTGCCTTCAAATTGTTTCCACCTAAGGCAAACCAAACCTATCACAAAGTTTTCTGGGATTGAGAGGGTGTTATGTGCCCGACCAAGATCACCCATTGGGTTTCCATGGCCAAACAGGGAATTGAACACTGATCTCCAGGGTTGTAGTTGAATGCTCAAGCCACTACACCGTGCTCGGTCTCTTTAAAAACCTTAATAGCTAAATAAAATCCTGATTTTTGACATTGTGTGTGCATGTGCCTTCAAGTTGCCTGTTAACTTATGGCAACCTCATGAATTTCATAGCATTTTCTTAGGCAAGGAATACTCAGAGGTGGTTTGGCCAGTTCCTTCCTCCAAAATATAGCCTAAAACACCTGGCATTTGTTGGTGGTTTCCCATCCAAGTAGGGCTGATCCTGCTTAGCTTTCAAGATCAGACACAATCTGGTATCCTAAGGGTATTCAACCAACTTTTTAACAGAGTACACTACTAATACTTCTGTTAGCCCAATTTTTATATTTAACAAAGCTGGAGATTAAATGTTAAGTAGTATGCTTTTAAAATAGTATGTTATCTAAATTTGATATCCAGATTTGTTAAATATACAAATTGGGCTAATAAAGCTATTACTGTAATAAGGATTTCAGAATGTTTCTTATGACCACTGCAGCTAATTTTTTTAAAAAACATGTCCTGAAAGAGAAGTAGTTCTGCTCCTGACATTTTTCTCTTCTCTTTCTGATTTAGTAATGCAAATTTCTTTCTCCAGGACAGGACTTAACCCTGCCTTTAGCCAGGTTCGAGGTGGCCACTTTGAGCAGCTGATTTTGCTTGCCATGTAAGAGCAGCAAAATGACTTTGGTTTGAGAGTGAGGTACCATTTGCTTCACCTCAGGCAGCAAAATGTCTTGCACCAGCCCTGCTCTGTACTAGTACATCATTGTCCCGCTGCTGCGTCCCACCCTGGGAGCAAAAAGTACCTTATGTTTGGTATTGACTAAAGAGATTCTGCTTTTTGAAAGCTTGTGGCTGAAGTTGTATGTGCTAACTAAATGCAGAGGCACATCTTGACACTCTGTTCTCTCCTCAACCATGAAACTTAAGCTTACTGGTCCACTTATTAAAAAAAAAAAGGGAAACTCCAAAATAATAAGTGGCTGTGGCTTAACAACCAAATGGAGGCTAACTTACTGAGTCTGTCAAGAGTAAACTTCTTGAGGTGGGTACAGTTTCTGAACTGTATTACTTTGGAGTAGAAATGTGTGGGAAGGTGCCATTTTAGAATGTTTCTGTGCGTGAAACAACTTCTGTGCATTCTTGTTTATGTGGGTCAGATTCTTGGGCATTATAGTAAACTAACATAGGTCCAATAGCTATCTCCCTAATATGCTAACAGCTTCCTACAGGAAGGAGTTGTTTTACATGAGTTTGTATTCAAGCACATAGCAACTCCTCCTTTATAGTTCCACTACTTCATCATGTTTAGAATTTAGATTGGCTCAGATTTGATCCCGTTGGATCTCCAGCAAGAAATGTTCATAGCAGCCTAAGTAGGTTTGTGGAGGAGCAGAAATACACTTTTTCTCTCTCCCTCTTTCCTCATCTAATTTCTTTTATATTTTGGGGGGTGGGCACTACAGGATGCACTGATGGCAAAGAAACCACCACCAAAGCCCAAACGATCTCAAAAAGCTGGGGAACGACTTGCCAACTCCCGCAAAAAGCTGCGAAAGGAAGATGGAGTGAAGTCCAGTGAGGCCCTGATGAAACAACTGAAGCAGGTAACCTCCACTTCCAAGCTGGCAGTTGGTTGAAAGGTTAGATAAAATAAATTTTTAAATGCATCCATATTTCTCTCTGAGTCTGATGTGCCCATAGGCAGAGACAAAGGTGAGAAATAATTTTTGCCTTCTATAAGAAGAGAGCAACAAGGGAGGGTATTTTATGCCTCCAGCTTAGAACTGTATGTTTCTCTTGGGAGGGGAGGTATCTTAAAAAAGGTTAACTCCTGTTTTTTTCCACGGTAGCTACAGGTTACATGGTCAAAGACCTTTCCAATTATATTTAGATCCCTGGCTCCTTCTTCAGTCCACTTCCGTGCCTGAAGCCCAGGAAAGATTTGCTGATTTTTTTTCTCTTTTTTGTCTATTCTAGCCTGTCCTATAAGTCTTATTTAGACCACTCTGTGTAACTATTTCTTACCACTTTTCATCTCCTGTCTAATTCTAAGGAATTAGAAAAAGAAGAAAATAAAGTAAAAAGAATTTGAATGCAGTTGCACTGCCCTAACACAGTGGTTCTCAGCTTTTGGTCTTCTAGATATTTTGAATTTCAGCTCCCTGTATCAGCCAGTGGGAGCCAGTGAGATTCTGGGAGTTGAAATCCAAAACCTTGGAGGACCAAAGGTGAAAAACTTCTATTCTAGTGAAAAAATATAAATAGGGTGGGTTTTCTTTTAAAAAAATGGTGTGAGACCACCAATGAATGCCAGATGCTGTAGGCTATATTTCCAAGGAAGGATGGGGCAAAACCACCTCTGAGTATTCCGTGCCTAAGAAAACCCTATGAAATTCGTGGAGTTTCCATAAGTCAAAATGTCACTTGACGGCACATGCACATATTCACACTGTAAGTATTTCAAGTAAATGGAGTATTTAAGCAAAATATCCCCTTGGTGGCTAAAGTTTAGCCCGTGCAGAAGATACATGTCTTGCATGCAGGGAAAAGGAACTACAGATTAGCTGTCACCGAAGTCTCTTGTAGTCCTCGCCTCCCCATCCAGCTCCTCGAGGGTTGAAGGTGTGTTTGCTGTGTTGAACATGCTCAGCATAATGAGATACTTCATGTCATTTGGTAGTGCCTTGTGCACTTACACTAGAGTACTTGGTAGCTAATTCTGCATCTTAGAGAAGCATGTTTTTGAACAAGCAAGAGCTGAGCAGCACAGATAAGTACCAGGAAAGAATGGGCTGTTTGGTGCTCCCAGGAGCCTGGCTGTATCAGGACTCTCCTGCATTGCATCAGTCTTGCACCTTCAGCTTCTTGAGAAAGAAGGTAGCTGTAGGAGACCTTCCTGTGAGATGGGCTGTGTCCTCTTCATGAGCACACCAGTGCACAGGATTATAGCAGGTTGCCTCTTGTGGCCAGTGTGAATGCACATGTGCAGCATTAGCAATCATCTGTAGGAAGTGGTAGTGGGTAAAGCAAATAATCCTTCCCAGGAGCTGTGTTACGTGTAATCCTCAAAACAAAACATCAACCCTAGGATATGCGATGGTGAACGCTTTCTTGATTTGGTGTTCTCTTTCTCTGCAGGAGCTCTCCTTGCTGCCTCTGATGGAACCTGTTATCACAGCCAATTTCAATCTTTTCCCCCCTTTTGGAAGCAGTCCCATCAATGGCAAGAGCCAGCTGAAAGGCTCCTTTGGTCATGCTGCCTTGGACAGTATTCCAGATTACTATTCACAGCTGCTCACCAAGGTATGACCATCCTTGTACTGCTTGCTGGTGGGGAAGGGGAGCTGCTGGATTTGGTGTTTGCAACAAGGACACTGTGGAGGAGCTATGGTAGCATTTGATTTAAATATATGCTGCTCTGGAACCAAGACTGCATATGCACATATCCAAACAAGCTTATGTGATCTTTTACATGATAAGGAAAAAAGGAAGGAGCCTCTGTTTTGTTTTGTTTTTTAAGTTGTTGGAGAGAGGTAAAGGCTTGTATGCATTCCAGAGACAGACACCTTAGGGTTTGCAATTTTGGTTTGCAATTGGTTTTATTGGCAAGATACTTTTGGGAAAGGGCACAGAGTAGTGTGCCAGGTGATTATAGCTACAAATATCTTGTTGGTAACTTCTACCACACAGCTACAATTATGCTCCTACTGTTTCTGTACCAAGGCAGGGGTTATACAGCTGCATGGTTTTTGTGGGCTGGATTTCACTTTGGCCCTTCCAGTTGCTGATTCCTTGCTGTATGGTCTTTGTGCCTTGCTGATCCCTCTGGGTTCACCATGACCACTGCCACTTATCACCTGTTCTGCCCATTATGTAGTGCCTGAACCTATTGCTGCATTTACATAGCTCTGCTTATGTGCAGCCGTAGTGGTCCTTTCCATTTCAAGTGCTGCAGCATTGCTCCAGTGCATGGAAGGGGACCCTCTGGTTCCTGGTGCTGATCTGAGACTCAGAGGTTTCCCATATGACCTACCAACATTTATGGAGATTCCATGCCTTGCCCCATCCGTAAGCCACACGACCCCACTGATAGGAAATTCTCCTGTGCAGCACCAGTCTTCCAAATCAGAAACAACAGAAGTGTTTGGGAATCATATTTTCTTCTTCGTGGTCTCTGTGCCTCATACATTAGGAGCTTTCGTGCCTGCGCGGTAGCGTTCGGAAGATTCTAGAGCTCGTTAGCTTGGCGAGAACCCCTCCCCCACGCCGGTACTGCACATGCTCCTCCCGCCGAGCAACGGTCTCTCCTCAGTTCTTTCTTGTCCGCCTCAGCGTACAGAAGGTTCTGCTTGTTGGCTTGTGCTTTCCTTGTGTTTTTGCTGGATATTCTTGGTTTTTGACTTCGGATTTGGATCTTGACTACCCCTCTCGGATTTCGGACTTGGCTTGCTATTGTTTCGATCGGTTTTGACCCTTTTTCTGGCTGTTGACGATTTTTGGATTTCGGACTGTATCGGCGTTCTCGGACTTCTCCTTACCCTTCCCCCCGGTTTATGTCAGCTCTTTTCAAACGTTGTGCCTCCTGTGGAAGGAAAGTCACTCTTTCTGACTGGCATTCTAAGTGCCTGCTCTGTTTGGGTGAAGGGCACAACGTTCAAGCCTGCCCTATCCGCAAAGACTTCTTCCACCAAACTCTCCATAACAGGGCGGCAAGGCTAAAATCCCACTGCTGGGAGGAATCTCTGCGTGCTCAGAGACCGGAGATGATGGCTGAGAAACGCCTGACCTCCTCTTCTTCGGCAGCAGCGGCGGCTGCCGTGCCCTCGACGTCATCGGTATCGGTACTGGGCTCGGTACCAATCATGAAGTTGCTGAGAATACCCAAGATCTCAGCACGTGAGGACCCTGTGGGCTCGCAGGCCTCCTCCTCCTCCAGGCCGCTCACCCCAGCCCAGAAGAAGCGCCCCGCTACCGAAGGTGTGGGGGCGAAGAAGAAGAAGAAGAGGAAGGAGAAGCGGTGCTCTCCACCGACAGTGGTGCGACCCCCGAATCCACTGCTCACCCAGCCCGCCGAGGAACCTGAACCAATGGAGCTCCCTGAGGAAGAGGAGCCTCCGGAGGAACAGGAAATCCTCGAGGTGTCGGATGAGGAGCAGGTCCTGCAGGCCTCTCTCTCTCAGCCGCCCGAGCTGATCGCGGAGATCACTCCGCCAAGTCACCATCCACCCTCAGCAGAACGCTGAGAGGAGGCTGTGGTCAGGCAGCAACCAGCCTCTCGACGCGACAAATCCCGCTCGCCAGAGCAATGGGCCAGACCTCCATCCCAGTGCTATCGGGAGATGCGCCTAGAGAGAGTTCGCTCGGGCGAGAGCGCCTACTCTCCTGCCTACCTCGGAAGGTACGCCCAGGAACAGGTGTGGCACAAACCGGCCGGCTCGTATTATTCCTACTCGCCATCCTACAGGGACTGGTACCACCCAGATCCACGGTACTGGTCACCTCGCTGCTGGTCTCGCTCACCACTGCGAGAGGCCCCGCTATGAACGGTCACCGCTGCATCAATCGCCGAGTCACCAAAGATCCCGGGAGCCCTCACCCTGCTACAGGGCTGTTTTTCCACCCCGTGGATGACGGCCACAGCTACCCGCCCAACGCCACAGCCTACCATGGCCCAATCAGCGGTAGCTTGCCCGTCTACTACGCAGGTGGCACACTGTCCGCGGCCCTCGGTCGTGCCCCTGCAGGTGACTCTGATACCGGCCATGACATCGGCCGCGCCGTTATCGACGCAGCCTGCAGCTCCAGCAGCCGTCCTGGCACCTTCGGCCCATAGACCAGCTGAGAAGAAGGAAGCGGAGCGGTCGCCAACTCCATCTGGCGACTCGTATGACTCAGACTCCGACTCTGCTGAGTCCACTCCTTCTTCTCATGAGTCCCTGCCGCTGGTTTTCGGGGAACCAGGCCCGGAGTCTGCACCGGAGGATGTGCGCCAGTTCTCTGCCATTCTCCTCCGGATGGCCACAGCCCTTGGCCTCAAGATGACCAAACCTGCTCCACAGGCCCAGGACCCGGTCTTCCAATACTTGGAAACCCGCCCACCATCAACCGCACCGCTGCCATTCCTACCAACCCTGGTGGAAGTGATGAAGCAGCCGTAAGTGAAGCCGGCGTCAGCACAGCCACATAGGCTGGAGCACCTGTACAGGATGCAGAAGGAGGACGCGGAGTTCCTCTTCAATCATCCTGTACCGAACTCCATCGTGGTCAAGTCGGCCAAGACGAAGGGAGGTAATCGGGCGCATACCAGCCCTCCGGACTGTGAAGGCCGGAAGCTTGATACCTTCAGCCGCCGGTTCTACTCGGCATTGTCCCTGGTGGCGAGGACAGTGAACACGATGGCTTGCCCCGCGGCATACCATCGGAACCTCTTGGACCGACTTGCATTGCTGCTTGCTGACCTGCCGGAGGAGTCACGCGCTTCAGCCACCCAGATCTTCGGCGAGGCCGTTGCGGTGGCTACCCAGCAGATCGCCACCTTGAGGCACGCCGTGGAGGCCGCCTCGAGGGTGATGGTGGGTGCCATAGCCCTGCGACGCCACGCGTGGCTCCAGTCCTCTGGGCTTCAGGAGGACAGCCGTCAATGGATTGAAGATCTTCCGTTCAACAGCGAAGGGCTTTTCCACATCTCCACCGACGAGGCTATGGATCACCTCGTCAAGGCCTGGCTGACTGCGAAGAAGATGGGCATCAACCAGGCTGCCCAATCCCGCCGCACCTTCCAGCCGAGGCCTTCGTGGAGAAGGTCCTCCTCATCCTTGGCGTACCAACCGCGGTCTCTGTGGTCGACCGCGTCGAGACCATCGACATCTTTGGCTTCGAGAAGGCTTCCTAGGCGGCGCCCATCTTCGTCGTCGAAGAAGTCGTCCTCCGGAGCAAAGTCCCGCTTTTGATGGTCTCCGCAGGACTTCACCCATGCCATCCTTCGCCCTTCCGGTAGACCTGATCCATCATCCAAGCCTGGCCAGGCACCTCAATCAATGGCGGGAGATCACTGCGTACTCCTGGGTACTTACCATCATCCGCCTGGGATACGCCATCGAATTCCAGGATATTCCACCACGGGGTGTCTACTACTCCACCCCGGCCAGCTCGGCTCTACTGGAAGAGATCCAGTCCCTCCTCGAAAAGGAAGCGATCAGAGACTCCCGCCTTCAGTCAAGACCACCGGCTTCTACTCGAGGTATTTCATGGTACCGTAGGCGGACGGCTCTCTGCGGCCCATCCTAGACCTCCGAGGGGTGAACCAATACATCCGCCCCAAGAGGTTCAAGATGGTCACGCTGCCCTTGATCCTCCCCTTCCTTCGCCGAGGAGACTGGTTTGCATCCATAGACCTCAAAGACGCCTATTTTCACATCTCGATCCACCCGCAGCACAGAAGATACCTCCGGTTCGCGGTCGACGGTACCAGCTACCAGTACCGGGTGCTGCCGTTCAGACTTTCCAGCGCACCGCGGGTGTTTACAAGTGCATGGCTCCGGTCGTGTCCTTCCTGCGGATGAAAGGCGTCTCCGTCTATCCTTACCTGACGATTGGCTGTTGGTGGCGTCCTGCAAACACAAACTGTACAGGGATATCCATCGGACTCTGTCCCTTATTACTCAGCTTGGACTCAGGGTCAACCCCAAGAAGTCCCACCTTGAGCCCACCCGAGTTCTCGACTTCATCGGGGCGACCCTCGACTCAGTATCGGCAAGGGCCTTCCTACCGGACGAGAGGGAGCGGACGCTTTGTCAGGCAGTGTCCGCCGCCTTCAAGGCCGTGACGATGTCAGCGAGGAGAATCCAACAGCTCCTCGGCTGCATGGCCTCCACCACCGCCGTAACCTACCTCTCCAGGTTGCGTGCACGGCTGATCCAGCATTAGTTCATCAGGGCTTTCGATCCACTTTGGGACGACCAGCACCGCCGGTACCCCCTGCCCCAACAGGTTCGTCGATCGCTCCTGTGGTGGCAGTCATACAGGAATCTCCTGTCAGGCATGCCGTTCCGCGAACCCAAGCCATCGGTCACGGTAACGACGGATACCTCACTCTTCGGCTAGGGAGCTCACACCGGCGATCTCCAAGTTCGAGGCCGCTGGATAGACGACAAGACGTTCCTCCACATCAACGCTCTCGAGCTGCTGGCTATCCACAAAGTGCTGAGAGCGTTTCGACACCTGGTCACGGGCCGCATGGTGCTGATCCTCACTGACAACACGATGGCGGTCTGCTACATGAACAGGCAAGGAGGGACTCATTCCACCACACTGCTGGGCATCGTGCTCGACCTCTGGAACTGGTGCATCTCGCTTCAGATACATCCAGTGACGGTTCACCTGGCGGGGAAGGAGAACACCACAGCAGACGCCCTCGGCAGGGACACCACTTCCCACCACGAGTGGTCCCTATCCGACGAGGCCTTCCGGATGGTTCGAGACCAATGGAGCGAGCCGACCATCGACCTCTTCGCGACCAGTCAGAATGCGAAGTGCCACCGATTCTGCTCGAGGGCCGGCCACGATCGCCACTCCATCGGCGACGCGTTCCAGTTCCCGTGGGACGAGGGACTGATCTACGCCTTTCCTCCGCTCCTGGGTCACGTGATAGCGAAGATCATCGCGGACCGATCAGACGCGATCCTTGTGGCACCGTACTGGCCGAGGCAGCACTGGTTCGGACCCCTGATCGAGGCCGCCCGGGGCAGGGCTCTCAGGTTTCCGACGGTACCGGACCTGCTGTCCCACTCCGACGGGCTAGTGTTGCACCTGGACCTGCTGGTATTGGCCCTCCATGTCTGGAGGATATCGCCCTAGACGACCCGGCCATCGGGAACGTCTTGACCACGTCCAGGAAAGAGTCCACACGGAGGAACTACCACTACAAGTGGCAGCGCTTCGTGGCCTTCGCCGAGGAACGTCGAGAGCCGGTATCGCCTGTCAACCTGCATATCGTGCTCGACTTCCTCCTGCACCTCCGACAGCAGGTCTTGGCGTTCCCGTCGCTTAAGGTGTACCTTGTTGCGATCGTGCCATACCAACCGCCACGATCCCCATCGGCCGCGCTCTTCAGGGACGGTACCGTCAAGCAGTTCCTGAAGGGCCTACAGCACCTCTACCCGCCGGTATCGCCGCCGCTACCACCATGGTTGCTGTCATTGGTGCTGTCGCAGCTGACGAGTCTGCCCTTCGAGCCGATGGTGATGATGGACGACAGACTGCTCGCGATGAAGACCGCGTTCCTAATGGCCGTCACCTCTGCCAGGCAGGTGGGAGAGCTGACGGCGCTACGGCGCGATGAGCCATACCTGGTCTTCCATCGTGACAAGGTGGTCCTCCGGCCCGACATCTCCTTCCTGCCGAAGGTGGTGTCCAGCTTCCATCTGAGCCAGGACATCATCCTGCCAGCCTTCTATCCTGACCCGACTACACCTCTGGAACGGTCCCTCCACTCCCTGGATGTCCGTCGGGCTTTGGCATTTTATAAGGACAGGACTGCGGTCTAGAGACAGACACCACATCTTTTTGTTTGCTACGGCAGGCGCTGGAGGGGCCACAAGGTATCCCCCCAGAGCTTCTCCAAGTGGGTGGTACAGACTATACACCTGGCGTACGAGCTTGCCAAGAAGCCTCCGTCTGACTTCCTGCGGGCTCATTCCACCAGAGCCGTGGCGACATCTGCTGCCCTCCTGCAAGGCGTCGATCTGTCGGGGCTGTGCCGTGTGGCGACCTGGTCCCAGCCATTGACCTTCGTCCGCCACTACAGGCTCGGCTGCCGCTCCAGGAGAGATGCTCGGTTCGGACCTGTTGTGCTGTCTTCTGTGCTCTAGGGTCTGGGACCTGACCCACCATCCTGCTGGTAGCTACACAGTCTCCTAATGTATGAGGCACGGAGACCACGAGAAGAAGAACAGGTTGCTTACCTGTAACTGTGGTTCTTCAAGTGGTCACCTGTGCCCTCATACATCCCCGCCCTGCCTTCCCCTCTTTTTCAGGTCCCATCTTGTTCGGCGGACCAGAACTGAGGAGAGACCGTTGCTCGGCGGGAGGAGCATGCGCAGTACCGACGTGGGGGAGGGGTTCCTGCCAAGCTAATGAGCTCTAGAATCTTCCGAATGCTACCGCGCAGAAGCATGGAGAATCTCTCCCTTCCCAACACATACCACTTGCTCTCACAGTTGGAAAAGTTATCAGAACTAGCAATACAAATGTGTTTCACATGTCCTATGTCCTTCCAAGTGAGTGAAGGTGAAGAGTGAGCAAAGTATCCCTTATCTAAGCACCAGTTGCAGGAACAGTCTTGCAGCAGCAGCTCACCCCATGGCTTCACTCAGACATTGGGGAAGACATGAGATGGTCTGACACACCTTTGACATCAGGAGTGTGACCATACTTGGTGGAACTTGCGACCTCTCACTGAAGAACTCTTGTCCACCCCAACTGTACTACAGCAGGGCTTAGGAGTGGAGCTTTCAACAAAGTAGATAGAGCTACTTAGACCAAAGGAGGGCACAACGTTTGGACATGAGGCACAGAAGATCACAATATGGGCTTACTGCTTGAAGTACTTTAGCTATAGTGGATGCATTCTAAAAGAAGAGTTTAAAAAAATACAAAAAAATGTCTTCCATCTTTCAGTAACTCCATATTTCCAAAATGGTTGTCAAAAGTAAGAAACAGTAATACAAGAAATAGTAAAACACAACAAAAACAGAATACCGGAAGACTAGTAAACAGAATTACTGAAGATAAAACAAGGTTAGTAGCAGTTTAAAAGATCTGAGAAGGTGAGAATGCTTTTACTCAGTACTGAAATACCCTTGGTAGTAGTTGCCCAGTGTATCTCATCAAGAGACAGCATTTACTTCAAAGCACCTTCGTTAACTGTATAGGCAAAGTTGTAAACTGGCCTGGAAGCTCTGCTTGAGAAGTGGTAGGTACACCTTTTAATTTTGCATCATTGGTAGGCCACTCTCTGGTTTTAAAAAAAAGTGATCTTGGGCAGCTCGCTCACAGAAAGTAAGCAAGCTGTGGAAGTTGTGGCTTATAGGAAAGATAATCTCATGAACTATGGAGGAAGATGGATTGGGTGTGGGAAATCATAGTGGATATTGACTCTTCCAATCTCTGTCTAGAACAACTTGAGCAACCCGCCAACTCCACCTTCTTCACTGCCCCCAACCCCACCACCCTCTGTGCAGCAAAAGCTGGTGAATGGAGTCCTGTCTTCTGAGGAGCTGACTGACCATCCCAAGGAGACTGTGCTGCCACGTCGTGAACCTGAAGGGCAAAAGGGTAAGGTCCACTGATGAGCAGAAATGGTGCTCTTGAGTCTTTGACTGTTCTGGAAGTGTCTCCAATGAGCTGAAGCTAAATATTTGTGGGAGGACCCTGATCCATTTGAAAATTGAAAATTACTAGGGAGTCGCATGGAGGCTGTTCTAACAGAACAAATTTGTACAGTGGAAATGGCTGGGAATAGTGATGGTTTTCATACTGCTGGTGGCTGTTTATTCTGTGAGCTAACAAGTGAGTTGCATTTTTCAACACAAAAAGTTTAAAGGAGAAATTGGAAGAGACCAGGAGTTTGTAGAATTTGTGATACTTATGTGCCACCTTTAGCTCCAGTGAGGTCGAGGTGGCATAGATGGCTTTCATTCTCACAATGGTCCTCAGGCTGAGTGGCCCAGGTTCTTCCAGTGTGTTTCCTGGATTGTGGGGACTGGAGCCTTGATTGCCAAAGGCCCTGTCCAGCATCCTGATTGCTACTCCAGCACCTCAGGAAAGTAAATGGCTGCACTGCCATGCATGTTGAGCACTTAAGTGAAGTGCCATATAGATGCAAATTATTTAAGTGTAACATTTTCAAGTTAAGATGTGTTTGTGCCATAAGTTAGTCCAGTCTTCAAAGTATTTTTCATTTGTTTTATTTTTATTAGGAACATTTTCTAAGATGCACTTATATTTAAAGTAATTATACAAAAGAGTATGCAAAAAATATAAAATAACAACAAGAAGCAGCAGTAAAATATTAGTAGGATTTTCAAGGAGTAGACAACTGCCCATTTTATGCAGGCTCTAACTGATCCCTCTTGAAACAATTTTTCACAAAAACCATCCAATTGCTTCTCATTTTGATGTTATCACTATGAAAGGCAAGAGTTGTGCTGATGTGATGGGCTAAATTCATGCTCTCCGTTTTGTTGAGATATACTGCTTCATACAGCCCTGTCTGTCTGCAGTAAGAAAGGGTTAATAAGTCTTGTTGACTCCACTGCCATAGAAACTAAGTTGTAAGATTTCCTTGCTGCTGTTTTCCCAGTTAGCGAAGCTAGATAATGCTCGCTGAGATCCTTTCTCCGTCCCTGTTCCCAAAACACGTAACCGCATAACATCTG
Source organism: Iguana delicatissima (assembly GCA_948472985.1). Classification (NCBI taxonomy): domain Eukaryota; kingdom Metazoa; phylum Chordata; class Lepidosauria; order Squamata; family Iguanidae; genus Iguana; species Iguana delicatissima. Next base: position 2,054,608 of record CAOKZL010000159.1, on the reverse strand, counting down.
CTATGTCTCATGTGTATTGTTGTGTCTGAACTGAGTCCTGTTCCTATCATGTGTAACTCTAAGAAGCTTGTTAATTGAAAACTGTACAAAAGAGCTGCTGAGATGGGCAGTTCCCTTTTGCCTTCTCTTTCTTTCTCCCTTCCACTGCTGTGAGTTTGGAGAAATGCTGGAGAGATGGATTTTACATAGACTTGTTGGTTAACATGTATTCCTACCTTTAAGCTTTTTGCCTACAATGAACTGGGTGGTGATTAGATCCAGCTGTGTGGCCTCAATTCACTGGCAGCTTTTAATGGGACTCAAGAAGTTTTGTATTTTGTTTTTCAAGTGCAGCTTTTTCCTGTGGGTGATGCCCATGATTTATGGCAGTGGACCCAGGTTTTTCTCAACACGTTTCATCATCCTTGTCCTACATGTCTAGCTGAAACTCATGCAGGTACCTGTGATCTTGTCCACCATTTTAACTGAGTATTCCTTGCCTCTTGTTTTTAGATGCTCCCCCTGTGGAAGTGAAAAGCTTAGACCTTTTGGCAGCTCTGCCCACTCCACCACACAACCAGACTGAGGATGTCAGGTAAGGATGGGGGACTGGAAAGCCTGAAGCAGAAACCACCTTTGCCCTGAGGCATCGCAAATTCTTATGCAAATGGAAGCTACCCCTTACAATAGGTGCAGCTTTCTCCAGGAGCTCTAGCATGGGTGAAGCCTTGAGGGAGAACTGAACTGATTTCCTCCAGAGGTTCAGGATGGCAGCTTTGAGGAACAGTAGGCACACTGAGAGGGGAAGAAGAGATGAAGAAGGATAAGTGAGTGGAAATGCCAGTTTAATCTTGGAGAACCAAGAACTTGTGGGCTCTTGCGCACATAAAGTGAATAACTTGGATTGGGTTGGGTTTTTTTCTTTCCCAGCACTTTCTAGGACTAGGAAAATGTCTCAGGCACGTCTAAAACAGGAGCAGAAATGTTTGTCAATCATATTACCAACCTTTTAATTTCTTTCCAGAATGGAGAGTGATGAGGAAAGTGACTCCCCTGATAGCATCGTCCCAGCATCATCCCCCGAGAGTGTCCTGGGGGAAGAGGTGCCACGCTTTCCTCTACTAACTGGAGCCAAGGCTGAGTCGGAGGAGCGCTCACTGTCTCCTGTTATACCCATAATCCCCAAGACCAGCATCCCAGGTTTGTGGAGGTAGAGATGGAGGGTGTGGGAAAGCATGTTGACTGTTACATGTAAGGACAAGAAGAGCCATGCTAGGTCAGGCTGAAAGCCCATCTAGTTCCATTTGGACAGTGGCCAGCCAGTTGCCTGTGAGAGGCTTACAAGACATAAGTGGGCAAAGGAAGCATTCCTAAGGCATGTTTGGTAACATGGAGCTAATTCTAAAAGTCGTTATGGGGTCAGATGCTGAAAGGCCTCACACTTTCCAAAATGAGCTGTGATGCATGCTTGTTCCTCTGTGTTTTTTCTGATTCCTGCTTCTTTCTCTTCCCTCATCCTCCTCAGCTTTCCCAGATACAAAGCCCTATGGGGCCTTGGAACAAGTGGGGAAGGGGGCACCAGGCACTTCATGGGACAAAGCCAAGAGCAGTGAGGTCTCCGTCATGCTCACAGTATCTGCAGCTGCTGCCAAGGTATGGAGCCAGCATAGAAAGGTACCAATCTGAAAGCCATGCCACCTGGCCACTTGTGAGGCAATGGTGTCCTCACATGGAGACTGTAATCATGTGGGTTTCATACATAGTGCCATTTTGTGAAGCTGTCCCTCTGTGAAAATTGCCCAGTTTCCTAGAAAGACATTTTTTGGGTACAAGGGCCAACCAGTTGCTAAACTAAACATCTAGAGTTGAGAGGTGAATTTCTTTCCCCTTGTGAACATCTCTGGTGACTTTGCATATGCCTGTTTGTCACATGATGGCTGCAGCATCACTTAGTATGTATTTTGCAAGTTAGGAGTCACTACATGTAGTTCTTCTTCATGGTCTCTGTGCCTCACACACTAGGAGCTTTCGCGCATGTGCGGTAACGTTCGGAAAATTCTAGAGCTTAGTAGCTTGGCGGGAACCCCCCCCATGCATCCACTGAGCATGCTCAGCCCGCCGAGCAACGGTCGCTCCTCAGTTCCTTCTCGTCCGCCGTCGCGTACGGAGGTTCTGAGCTTCGCTGCGTTTTCTTCTTGGTAGTTTTCGGTGATTTGTTCCCCTCATCGTGGGACTTCTATCCCCGACTTGCCAACCCCCACCTCCTTGTCTTCATCATCGTTGTCGTCTCCGTCCTAGTTCCTCGACTCGTCTCCTCTCTCTCCTTCTCCGGACTTCTGTGTTGACTTTGTTTAAACCCTGTAAAAAGTGTGGTCGTAAGGTTGCCACCTCGGACGGGCACAGTGAGTGTCTCCTTTGTTTGGGCAAGGCCCATAACATCAGAGCCTGCCCAATTGGTAAGGAGTTCACATCCCAGACTTTGAGGAACCGGCTGGCACGCCTTAAGTTGTTCTGCTGGGAGCAGTCGTTGTCACCACAAGACCCCACTCTGGCTAAGATGTCCAAGAGCCGTCCTGCGGCCACACTTCCACCGGCTTTGGCGGCTGCCGACCCTGCTGCATCGACGGTACCAGGCTCGGTACCGTCACATAGGGCTTCCTCATCTCTCCTACCGAGGATCCCGAGGGTTTTTTTGACATCCTCGTCTGTTTCTCCTGGAGAGGCCCCTGCAGGCTCGCAGAGTGCTAAGCCGGCTAAGACCCTTACGGCGGGCCAACGTAAGCGTCTGGCACCCTCTGAGTCAGAGAGAGAGAAAAAGAGGAAGAAGGACAAGCGCGGTTCTCCAGCTAGACTGGCTCCTCGTACTCCATCTCCGACTCAACTCCTCATCAATCCAGAGGAGGAATCGGAACCCCATGAAATCTTGGAGGTTTCTGATGCCGATGATACTGCAGGCTCGGCGGCGCAACTTGAACCACCCGTACTCACAGGTACGGTCTCTCCGTCCAGACACCCTGAGGTGGCGGCTCGCCCGGAGGATATTCCAGCAGCTCCCCAGACCTCGCAAACACCTCGAGGTTCTGCTGGTAGAAGCGCCTCTCCCGTTCCGGAGCGACGAGTCAGACGGGATCCCTACCCTGAACAACGGGAGCATGACGACTACCTGGAACGCAGGGTTAGACAGCCCTCCCTGCGCCATCGGGAGGCCTACCCTGAGCAACGGGAGCGTGGCGTCTACCCAGGACGCAGAGTCAGACAACCATCTCCTCGTCATCAGGAAGCCTACTCAGGATGGTCCCTGCCCCCGCGAGACTCGCCCTGCTCCTCAGCGTCTTATGCACTGAGGTATGGCCAGGAACATGCTTGGAGGGAGTTCCCAGCCTCCTACAGGTCGTACTCGCTTTCATATTGTGACTGCTATCATTCCGATGTGAGGGAGTGGTCGCCTTACCGCCGCTCCCGATCGCTGTCACGAGGAGATTACTGCTGTCAGCGTGACCGCACTCTATCACGTTCACCTCAACACCGGCGATCCTGAGAGCCTAACCTCACTACCGGGCCATCTCGCCGCCTCCACGGGTCACCTCGACAGTCTCCTGTCAGACGTCAGAGGCAGTTCCAGCGCCGACTACGATTGCGGCAGCCACGGTCACACAGGCGATTCAGCACCCGGTGCCTGTGGTGTTTCCTCCAATGAGGGCAGCTGCACCACGGCCAACCGGTGCAGTTCCTCAGTCGACTGGACAGCCTGCCACCTCCGCTCCGACAGTTACCTTGTCAATACCGTCTCGCCACCTACTGCCCGAGCGGTCACCAGCCGGATCACCGGGCCGTTCCTCGACGGCCTCCTCGCAGGACTACGAGTCAGACTCAGACTCTAAGGAGTCTATGCCTGAGTCCCACGTGTCCCCGCCCTTGGGATTCGGGGACCCAGCACCCGAGTCCGCGCTTGAGGATGTGAGGCAGTTCTCGGACATTCTCCTTTGGATGTCAGCAGCTGTGGGTCTTAAGGTGGCAGAGCCGGCCCCGGCGGTGCAGGATCCAGTGTTTCACTACGTGGACACCCGTCTGCCTTCGACGGCCCCATTCCCGTTCCTGCCCGCTCTTATGGAGGCCCTCAAACATCCGTGGGCCCAACTGGCCTCTGCCCAGCCGATTCCATATCGGCTTGAACATCTATACAGGACCCAGAAGGAGGACGCCGAGTTCTTGTTCAACCATCCTCAGCCTAACTCGGTGATTGTTGAATCCGCACAGACCAAGTGTGGGACCAGGCCTCATACGACCCCGCCGAACAGAGAGGGACGCCGTCTCGACACCTTCGGGAGGAGGTTCTAGTCTGCCTCCTCCCTGATAGCGAGGGTATTGAACACGCAAGCATGTATGGCGGCGTATCTTCAGAGCCTGCTGGACAAATTCGCCCTGATATTGTCCACCATCCCAGAGGAGAGCAGGGCGAGTGCCAACCAATTCTATAAGGAAGTGGTGGCGCTCGCGAACCAACATATCCTCTCTTCCAGACACTCTGTTGAGGTTGCCGCCCGCGTCATGGTGTATTCCATAGCCTTGCGCCGCTACGCTTGGCTACGGTCCTCTGGCCTCCAAGAGGACACTCGGAAACGCATTGAGGATCTTCCCTTTGATGGCAAGGGCTCTTCAATGCATCATCCGATGAGGCCATGGACCACATCGTCGAGGCCATGGATCACATCGTCGAGGCCCGGCTAATGGCCAAGAAGATGGGGATCTGTCAGCTTCAACAGTCCCGCCGCGGATTCAGTTCCCGACCCGCCTGGCGCCATTCATTCTCGACGAGCTTCCAACAATACTCGCCCCGGTTGGCACCCTTGAGGACTTCCACAACATCCTCTTCGCAACTACCTCCTCGGAGCCGCCAGACAACGTCGAAAAAGTCATCGTCGGGGTCCAAGTCCCGCTTTTGATGGGACCTGCAGGACACCGCCACAGCCATTGTTCCACCTACCGACAGCATTGAGAGATCGCCCCAGCCTGGCCAAACACCTCGCCTCATGGTGTCAAATCACTATAGACTCTTGGGTGCTCACCATTGTCCGTCTTGGTTATGCCATCGAGTTCTCAAATATTACACCGCGAGGCATTTTCTATTTCACCTAGGCCAGACCGGCTCTGCTGGAAGAGATCCAGTCCCTCCTGCAGAAGAGAGCAATCGAAGAGGTCCTGCCCTCAGCCAATACCACTGGCTTCTACTCCTGGTACTTTACAGTACCGAAATCGGACGGGACCCTGCAACCTATTCTGGATCTCCAACGGGTGAATGGATACATCTGCCCCAGAAGGTTCAAGATGTTCACGCTGTCAACGATCCTCCCCTTCCTTCGTTGGGGAGACTGGTTCACATCCATCGACCTGCGGGATGCCTATTTTCACATCTCGATTCGTCCACAACACAGAAGATACCTTCGGTTTGCGATCGACGGCACCTCCTACCAGTATCGAGTGCTGCCGTTCGGCCTCTCCACCGCACCAAGGGTCTTCACGAAGTGCATGACCCCATTGGTCTCCTACCTGCGAACGAATGCATCACCGTCTTCCCATACCTCGGCGATTGGCTGTTGGTCATGTCCTGCAAGAACAAACTCTACTCGGACATTCATCAGACTTTGTCGCTTCTGACCCGCCTGGGTCTTCGGGTCAATCCGAAGAAGTCACACCTCGAGCTGGTGAGAGTGCTGGACTTCATTGGAGCGACCCTGGACTCGGTCTCGGCCAGAGCCTACTTTCCCCTAGAGCGAGCCCGTACCCTCCACCGGGCCGCGTCCACTGCCTTCGACAGTCCAATGACATCAGCGAGGAGGATACAGCAGCTTCTGGGGTACATGGCTTCCACCACGGCCGTCATGTACCTGTCGAGACTTCGGGCGCGCCCGCTCCAACACTGGTTCGTCAGAGCCTTCAACCCGCTCTGAGACGACCAGGGGCTGCGACTTCAACTGCCAACACAGGTACGCCACTCTCTGCTGTAGTGGCTCTCTTACCGCCATCTCCTGTCCGGGATGCCTTCCAGACAACCGACTCCTCGACTCATGGTCACGACCGACGCCTCCCTCTTTGGGTGGGGAGCGCATTGCGAAGACCTCAGAGTCCGGGGACGCTGGACTGGTGACGAGACCAAGCTCCACATCAATACCCTCGAGCTCCTAGCCATCGGAAATGCTCTGAGGGCGTTCCGCAACCTGGTTGTGGGGCAGACGGTACTCATACTGACAGACAACACGACAGCCGTCTGTTACATCAACAGACAGGGAGGGACCCACTCCACCGCGCTACTGACCATTGCCCTCCAGCTCTGGCAGTGGTGCGTGTCGCACCGGGTCCACCGATTGCCGTCTATCTAGCTGGACAGGACAACACCATGGTGGACACCCTGAGCAGGGACACCTCAGCCCACCATGAGTGGTCCCTCTTGGACGAGGCATTCCATCTGATACGGCATTGCTGGGGCGAGCCCGTGATCAACCTCTTTGCCACCGCATCGAACGCGAAGTGTCGTCGATACTGTTCGAGAGCCGGCACGGGACTGGGCTCTCTTGGCCACGCCTTCCAGTTCTAGTGGGCCGACGGGCTCCTCTACGCCTTCCTGCCGTTTCCAGTCCTGGGTCGAGTGGTCGCCAAGATCCTGGTGGACCGAGCCGACGTCATGCTGGTCGCCCCGTACTGGCGGAGGCAGCATTGGTTTGCGCCCCTGCTCAAGGCCGCTCAGGGTCGACTTCTCAGGCTCCCGGCAGCACCAGACCTGCTGTCCTCCTCGGACGGTCGTGTTCACCACCCCGACCTGCCGCTGCTGGCCCTGCACGCGTGGAGGATAACACCCTAGATGACCCCACCATCCAGGATGTCCTGACTGCAGCCAGGAGGGAATCAACCCGCCGCAACTATGCCTACAAGTGGCAGCGGTTCGTGACCTTTGCGGAGGAGAGAGGCAAGACGGTATTGCCGGTCGGCCTCAGTACTGTACTCCGCTTCCTCCTCCACCTCAAACAACAAGGACTGTCATTTCCTTCTCTGAAGGTCTACCTCTCCGCCATCGTGGCCTACCAACCCCAAGGCTCTCCATCAGCAGCGCTCTTCTGGGATACCACCATGAAGCAATTCATGAAGGGCCTTCAACATCTCTACCCGCTGGTATCGCCGCTGCTGCCTCCTTGGTCACTATCCCTGGTGCTCTCCGAGCTCATGCGACCACCCTTTGAGCCTATGGCCACTACTGATGACAGGCTCCTGACTCTTAAGACTGCCTTCCTAGTAGCTATCACCTCTGCCAGGCGGGCCAGCGAGCTGACAGCTCTACGAGCCGACGAGCAATTCCTAGTTTTTCATCGGGACAAGGTAGTCCTTCGCCCGGATATTTCTTTTCTGCCAAAGGTGGTGTCTCACTTCCACCTTAATCAGGACATCATCCTACCGGCTTTTCACTCGAACCCGACGACACCTCTGGAGCGGTCCCTCCACTCTCTGGGTGTTCGTCGGGCCCTGGCCTTCTACACACAGCGGACTGCGACCTACAGACAGACTCCACACTGGTTTTTCTGCCATGGTCACTGTCACAGAGGCCACAAAGTATCCACCCAGAGATTCTCTAAGTGGGTGGCACAGACAATTCTTCTTGCTGACGAGATGGCCAAGCAGCCTCCACCTGACTTGCTTCGGCCACACTCTTCCAGAGCTGTGGCATCTTCAGCGGCCCTCCTGAGGGGCATGGACCTGCAAGAACTTTGTTGAGTGGCGACCTGGTCCGGGCCATCGACCTTCATCTGCCGCTACCGACTGGACTGCTGGTCCCGGAGAGATGCCCGGTTTGGACGAGCGGTGCTGGCCTCCGTACTCTAGGACCTGACCCACCGTCCTTCTGGTAAGCTACAAAGTCTCCTAGTGTGTGAGGCAGAGAGACCACGAAGAAGAAGAACAGGTTGCTTACGTGTAACTGTGGTTCTTCGAGTGGTCATCTGTGCCCTCACACACACCCGCCCACCCGTCCCCTCACTCTCAGGTCCCTTATCGGCGGACTTTAGAACTGAGGAGCTACCGTTGCTCGGCGGGCTGAGCATGCTCAGTGGATGCATGGGGGGAGGGGTTCCCGCCAAGCTACTAAGCTCTAGAATCTTCCGAATGCTACCGCACATGTGCGAAAGCTCTTAGTGTGTGAGGTCACAGATGACCACTCGAAGAACCACAGTTATAGGTAAGCAACCTGTTCTTACATCTTCTCATCTCCTCTCAAGCAATTCTTCAGAGAAGACAATTGGCACATTTTGGGTGTGAGTCACTGTGAGTGTGAGATCAGGTTCTACTCTTGGATGTGTGAATTCTGCAAACAACAGCAACAAAGCTACAAGCAACAAACTGAACAAGGAGGCATCTTCAGCTCTCACACAGCCTGTGCCCAGTGAGAACACAGGATACTTCTTAGTAGAGCAGGTGGACAGAGAGATACTGTATCTCTTTGTCTGTTTCCCCCGGAGTAGCCATCCTACGCTGGAAGGGGAAGAAACAGTTTGGAAAATTGGTTTTAAACATATCCTACTCCTGTTCCTTAATAAACTGTTAGAAAGGTAACCTGTTGCTCTTCCTTGGTGCAGTATTAAAAAAAATGTAACTTTGTAATAGTTGGTAATGCAAATAATGGAAAAAATAAGCAGTGAAAGTTTTGTAAGGTGCCTGGAGTCCCAGTTTTTGTTGTTGCTGCTGTGGTTGATGATGATGATGATAGTAGCTGCTTGTTACTTTTCTGTTACTTTTAGTTCTCCCTGCTCTCTGGGGGGGAAACTTAGGGTAGACAAAACAGTGATATCAGACTTGAAAAAAAATGTCAGAACACCTCTAAAGATGCCCTTAAAAATAACTTTTGAAAGTAATTGAAAATGATTATTCATTCTACCATTAAAGGAACTTCATGCTTGCTTGTTCACTTTCTTCTGAGTTTGTTTTCCTCCATCATTAACCCAAAAGTTACTTGTCACAGATAGCTACATTGCTTGTAACTTATTTCCAAGTTCCTGGGGAAATATGTGTACCATGAGGCAGCTACCCATCACAAACATAAGCCTGCCATAGGGGCAGGCATTGGGGTCCAGGATCAGACTGTCAATGACCTTGTCTTTTGCTTGAAGTACATCCATTGGGCTGACAGTTGAGGCTTGAAGAGGTGATCCCTGGACTCACTGTTTTGTTACTGTGTCTGGTATAATGTAGCAGATTCACACATCATCCTTGCACCAGGAAGGGCCTGCAACACTGAGGGCAGAGTGCATGGTTTGTCTGGGTCTTGTCTCCCAGTTAGTCCCTGGCATTTTTAATTAAAGGCCACCAAACTCAACCAGCTGCTGTCAGGACAACACTCAAGGGATCATTGGCATATCTTTGTCACATTGTACACAAAACCCCTGCTCATAAATCCCCATGTTTTCCTTGGCCATTACAGTCCTTCAGCCTAAGTTGCCTGACAGGTTAGATGCAGGTAAACCCTTCCTGCCACCAAGTGCCTGGAAGTGAGAGCAGGATTAGATGTGTGGGGGAACATGGATTTTTTTTTAAAAAAAAAAATCTTTTATATGTTATAGCTGTTGGTCACCTTTAGCATGGTCTGGAAAAGTGGAAGACAAAATTTGAATGAATGAGTTCATAATAAATGAGAATATTTATCTGAGAAATTCTGGCTGAGCTCTAGTAGATGCTGTAGCTTGGTGTAGTACTAAGGAAGAGAGGGCAGGAAATACAGCCGGAATAACCATGTGTCGATAAAGAGGTGAGCTTAACTTTTATTCCTGTACAGGATTTGAATGTGATTTCATTATGAGAGCCTTTTGCAAGCTGCTTTGAGAACCTCATGGGACTATAAAATAGGATACAAGTTTTAAATAAATGAATACAATTGGTATTATTTATTACTGTTATTATCTTTATTAATATCCCACTTCTCTCCTTGAAAGGAATCAAAGTGGCTTGCAATAGTTTAAAAAGAAAACATACTTAAAACTGTAACATATAAAAGTTAAAGCACACATTTAAACAAACAGTAGTCGTTAAAACAAACATTAAAATACACATTAAAAACAATAAATGAATCACAGTTAAAATAACCAGCACCTTTCTTGACAATAGTCATGCATTAAATGTCTGTTGAAATAAGAATGTTTTTAATTGTTTCCAGAAAGCAGGCAGGGAGGGTACTAGTCTGACCTATCTGGGAAAGGAGTTCCAAAGTCTGGGAGGACCCACTGAAAAGGCCCTCTCCTGTGTTCCCACCAAATGCACCTGATCTTTCTCCCCTACCTTTGAACACTGTCATGTGTTACTCAGTTAAAGGTGGTCAGCTGTATCTGGCAGCTCACCTGGGGTTCAGAAACCTCCCTGTTTTCACTGCTTCAGTGGAACTGCAGAAAGTGGAGGTGGCTGGTATCAAGCTCTTTGCAGGTGTCCTGTGTTCAGTGTGCTAGGACATAATTAGGGAAGGTCCTAACATTTTGCAGTAAATTGTGTGGAAAGCTTGAGGGAAGAGGTAGGTTTTTTGAGGGCATTGGGTGGGGAAGAACTGTAACTCCTCACTTTGCTAACAAGCATTCCCTCTGTTGACTGGGAATTGCATTTTTAAAAAAGAGAAAGTTTCCCAAGTTCTGGTTGTGTGGTGACCATACTTTAGTCTGTAGCTTACTTGTGGATCAGCTGCTTGGACTTTTGGTGGATCAGCCAGCCAGTGCTCTTTCCTGATTATTCCAACTCTTCCCCAGAACCTGAATGGTGTCATGGTGGCAGTGGCAGAGTTGTTAAGCATGAAGATCCCCAGTTCTTATGAGGTGCTGTTTCCAGACAGCCCAATGCGAAGTACCACCAATGAACCCAGAAAAGGTGAAGCTGACACACAGGGTGAGTACTTTCACCTGGGCTGCAGATGTTTCATAATGTGACTTTTTGGTGCCTCTGCTCCTGACACAGACATTTTTGTAATGTTTGTCTCCTTTTTCCTAAGGTAAAGAAAAACCAGTGACTCCGAAGGGTCCAGAAGGTGGTCCAGAGTGGCTGAAACAGTTTGATGCAATGCTGCCTGGTTACAGTCTCAAAAATGAGCTGGACATCTTGACCTTGCTCAAACAGGTAATGGAAGGGGTGGGGCCTTTTCCTAGAATGCTTTTGTCCGTCTTCAGTGGGACCAGCCAACTGCAGGGAGGTCCATATCACAGGCTGTGGTAGTATGGGTTAAACCTATGGGATCAGGGGAGTACGTTGATTACTTCTAGCCTGCATTTTCAGAAAGCGAGTTTCTAACTTCCGTTGATTCTGATAATGCATCTGTGAAAGTTCTCAATCTTCTGAGGGGTGGAACTTGTGTTCTTTTCTGTGATTGCATAAATTTTCTTGCAGTCTCCAATCACCTCACATCACCTCTCACTCACTTAGCTGCACAGAAGAGAGAAAACAATGTGTTCTGACCAGTTGGTGGCAAATTAGGAGGGGTGTGATGGAGTAGCATCCACATTGGATCCATGTACTTTGCACAGTTGGCAATGTCTCTAATGCCAATCGTGCTGTTTGGTACTCTACATTCCAGGCTGTCTTTGTTTCCAAAATACAAGTAAGATCCTCTCTCAAAGGCCTTTTCTATCTCTCTTCATTGCAGGAGAATCCAGCTCCAGAAAAGACTGCTCAGCACTGCTACGTCAACAATGTTGCCAATCTAGATGTACGGCAGCTCTTGACACTTCCTGAAGAACCCTCCCCACCTCTCTCCCCATTTGCGCCCTCACCGCCTAGTCCTCCTAGGGCTCCAGAGCCAATCCCTGAGCTGGAGAAACCACCCCCATCTGCTGCATCTCCTCCTCCACCTCTGCCTCCACCTCCTTCTTCTCCGCTTCCTTCATTGTCCTCCACCAGAGAGGAAGCTCCTTCATCCCCACCCAAGTCCAAGCCACGCTCACGCCCCCTGGAAGACGGTGAGGAGAACAAGCCGCGGTTGAAGAAGTGGAAGGGGGTGCGCTGGAAACGGCTGCGCTTCCTCATCACAATCCAGAAGGGAGGTGCCAAGCGCGATGGGGACAAGGAGATTGCCGAGTTCATCGACCGTCTGGCCACCACCCTTCGGCCTGAGAAAGTGCCACGCGACTTACGAAAATGTTGCTTTTGCCACGAGGAAGGAGACGGGGCGACGGATGGCCCGGCTCGCCTCCTGAACCTGGACCTGGACCTGTGGGTGCATCTCAATTGTGCTCTTTGGTCCACAGAGGTTTATGAGACCCAGGGTGGGGCCCTCATCAATGTGGAGGTGGCCCTGCACCGGGGCCTGCTCACCAAATGCTCACTTTGCCAGAAGACGGGGGCCACCAACAGCTGCAACCGCATCCGCTGCCCTAATGTCTACCACTTTGCCTGCGCTATTCGGGCCAAGTGCATGTTCTTCAAGGACAAGACGATGCTGTGCCCACTCCACAAGCTCAAGGGCCCCTGTGACCAGGAGCTCAGCACCTTCACTGTCTTCCGGCGGGTCTACATTGAGCGGGATGAGGTCAAGCAGATTGCCAGCATCATCCAACGTGGAGAGCGCCTCCACATGTTCCGGGTGGGGGGCCTGGTCTTCCATGCCATTGGTCAGCTCCTGCCGCACCAGATGGCAGACTTCCATAGCGCCACAGCTCTCTACCCTGTGGGCTATGAGGCCACCCGCATTTATTGGAGCTTGCGGACCAACAACCGGCGCTGCTGCTACCGCTGCACCATCTGTGAGAACAATGGCCGGCCTGAGTTTGTGGTGCAAGTGATGGAACAGGGTCTGGAAGACTTGGTTTTTACAGATTCCTCACCACAGGGTAGGGATACGCCTGGTTTTTCAGGACATCCAAGTGACCAGACAGATTTTTAGAGCAGCCTGGATCCATTTTCTTTCTGTGCTAAAAGAGAGTGTTCCTTGGCTTAGAAGACATTGTTAAAAAGGTGCAGCCTTAGTGTTCCTGTGTTGAAACAGTCAATTGTTTTAGTGAACTGTATTTACAGAACCACAAGATTTAAAAAGAGGAGGGAGGGACCTTTGGCCCTCCAGACACTGATGAACTACTGCGCCCGTTCTCCCTCATACTTGGCCAGGCTAGCTAGGGCTTATGGGAACTGGAGTTCAATGTCTCAGAGGGCCGCAGATTATTTCACAGTCCAGATTTGGAATCTGGGAAGGAGATCGCAGTGTATACATTTATCAATATCTCTGGATAGGATGCCACAAGAGAGAACACAGCACTGACTGTAGTTATTCGTGGCTTGGCTGCATGAACTGCTGTCTCAAATATTTTGAGAGGCAAAAGTCTGAAGGGACTCTCCCCTTAGGTGTAAATGGGGTTAAAAATGTATTCTAAGATACTTCTCTTTTTCCATTTTATGTTCTGTGTTATGTACCTCATTTAAAACTGTAGCAATGTTATCAGCTGGTGGTGAACAAGCATTGTATGTTCCCCCTTTTGAGTAAAACCATGTGGCAGTCCAGCTAATTATATAATGCATGTTACAGTAGGCAGTTTTGTGACTAGCAAATGGAGCAAGTGCAGTGACTGCCACACCACCATCTTTGTCTTGTAGCCCCATCAGTTGACACACAACATACTTAGATCTTTGACAACTCTGTTAAGATACATTTTGCTAAATAGGGGAAGTTGTTGGAAAACTGTTGTGATGGGTCAGCTTGATATAGCTTTCAAGCACTTAACATATGGGAAGAGGAAGAGAATATAAATTAAGGCTAAACCTTATCAGATTTTAGAGCAGCAGCATGGGGCAGTGGTTTGAATGCTGAAGTAGGACCAGAATTCAAATCTGTTCCCAGCTATGAAAATCCACTGAATGACCTTGGATAAGTTTCACACTCTCAGCACAGCGGAAGGCAAAAACAAACCTCCTCTAAATAAATTGGAGATGACTTGAAGGCATATAACAATAACAGAAACATTACCAATTGTTTAAATGGTTTCATGAGACAACAGAAATTTTGCAGTAAGAATATGCAATGTATATTATATGAGTGTGCAAACTTTTTTTAAAAAGCCAGAAGTTTACAGCATTCTGTACATGTCTGAATGTCACTGGTGTGGTTCCTCTGCTGGTGGAGCAAATGTTGGGGGCCCCCTCCCCATATGTCAGTGTGGAAAGGACAGTTTGTGCCTGGTATCGAGGAGATTTCTTTAATTTCTGAGGCTGCAGGCAAACTACTGATGAGGTAACACTGTGTTTGGGGGTGAGTTGTTGTTGCCATCCTGAGGGTTGTGCATATTTTCTGCATAAATATATGAAATAGCACAGTCCACACAGTGAAGACTGTAGTGAGAAAATATATTTTGATAAATTTGGAGCCTGGAATTGGATTGTGTCCTTTCTTCTCCCTTGCCCTGTGAGAGTGGCAGGGGGGACATATTTGCCTGATGTCAAAAGATGTCATCTTCATTTCTCCTTCTTTCCTCTTCTCCTCCTCCAGCTGTGTGGAACCGCATCATTGAACCAGTAGCCATGATGCGCAAGGAAGCGGATATGCTGCGACTTTTCCCAGAGTACCTAAAGGGAGAAGAGCTCTTTGGCTTGACAGTGCATGCTGTGCTGCGCATTGCAGAATCTGTACGTATCAAGCAAGGAAAACCAGAATCCTGAAATTTGATGGTGGGAGATGTTGGGGAGGAGGAGATGACTTAATGATGCAAGGTCATGGAAAGGAAGGAGGGTAGAAATTGGTTTCAGGGATGCTGACAGCAGGACTGAAGCCTAGTTATAGATCTTTCTACAAGACTGGAGGGCAGCTGGGATCTTTTCTGGAAATGAGAGTGGCGATCTTGCTCAACTAGCTTAGTGTAGTGTGTGAATGGATTTGTCTTGGGAATCCCTTGAGTGTCTGTGTGTGTGTCAGGAGGGCTATCAGCATATCAGCATGTGTGATTATAACACAGCGGTGTGACAACTGGGGTGTTCCCTTTTCTTCCCCTAGCTGCCTGGTGTAGAAAGCTGTCAGAATTACCTGTTCCGCTATGGACGCCATCCACTTATGGAACTGCCACTCATGATCAATCCTACTGGCTGTGCTCGATCAGAGCCCAAAATCCTTACACACTACAAACGGTAAGCATGACAGGATTCGAGCTGTTCCTTTTCAATAGAGGTCTTCACTGAGAAGAGACAGGCCTCTCTGAGGAAACAGTTTTTGAACATGGGAGAGGTAGGAACAGAGGTCAGTGATAGAGCATATATTCTCTACGCAGAAGGTCTAGTGCCTGGTTTCTCTAGCCTCAAAAGAATGAGGGGAAACATAGGTGTGAAAGACAAATCTCCCTGACACTGTGGAGAACCGCAGTTAGCAATTTCCTAGACAGACAAACGTGTTTCATTCAAACTTAACAATAAACCATGATTTGTCTTAACTGTGGTTTGTTGCTTGAACCTTGGACTGTGTGGCCAATGACCAAATAAATAGTGGAATTTTCTTTCCTGTTTTCTGGCTTTGTCAACTCTGGTTCTTGTTAGCTCTTTTTTCAAGGATGACAGGTGGTACAACAAATCACATCAGACATGCCAACAAAGCATAACTCATTCAAACCAGAAGTTGTATATTGAGAACAAGCCATTGATTCAGATTGTGGCTGTTTAACAAATGATAAATTTTTTAGCAGTGGTTGGTTCACGCATCACAACAAGACAGATTTCCACCAACCACACAGTGGCTTCTTATGATGTATAAATATGGTCGTTATATGATCTAGTATATGGTAGATTTTTACATTTCTGTTACCCAACTGAGTGCAAGAACTTAGAAAAGCAGGAGTGAGTAGTCTGAACAGAAACCAAAATATACAGAGAATGTATATTTCCTGCTTCCTTATTTGTTTTGAAAGAAGAGCACCATCCTTTAAAGAGCCTCAAATTCTGTGCTTAAAAAAAATATCATTACAACACCTAAATCATGTAGTTGAAACAACCTGTTGTCTGAATTTGTTTCTGCTATGATTTCTTTTTACCGATGCATTTTGTTCAGACTTTTTTGATTGTGAAAGAATGCAGAATATGTGCTTTTGTTTTTAATTGTGAATGGTTGAATGGGACTCGTTTGGAAGCTACCCAAGAATATTGCAGCATTGTAAAAATTACTTGGAAAGGATTTCTGTAAGAGAAAAGCAATGGAGGAAGACAGGGAAGAAAGGACTCTTTATGGTACCTTTTAAGGTAGATTTGTTTTTGCATGAGCTTTCATGTGAAAGACTAGGACCTTTGGCTGCCTTCTTAGTCATTTTCTTACTCCCCAGCTCCTCAGAACTCCAGCCTGCTTTTAAATATTATGTTTCTTCCCCATTTAATTCAGAAACACTTTTAATGAGATCTAGGAACTTGGAATATGAGGCTGTGTTCTAGAGTCAAGCTATACAGATTTCTAGGTTCCTGAACTGACAGCTGAAAATAACTTGTCATCTGTAGCCAGATTGGTCAAGAACAATTGGAGGCCCTGAAGTTGGCAATATAGTATACCTCTTGACATTATCAAAATTCTGAGACCTTAGGAAGCTGCTCACCAATGGGTTAAGTCAGATTTAATTAATGTTGTAGCATAGTTATTCCCAGGTTTCTTCAGCCTAAAAACACTTATTTCTTAGCATCAGATGAACAATCTCTTTACAGCAGGGGTGGACAGGAGTCCCACCCCCATTCTTGTAGACCTGAGATGAGAAGAGTGCAACCCAGAGATCTTCTTGTGGCCCTTGATTCCTCCAGAATCCTCAGACCAAACTTTTTTGAAACCCTCCCCCAAAAGAAGATGGACTGCTTCTCCTGGAAACAGCCTCCAGATGAAACATTTTTAAATATCTCCCTATAGTGTTGACAAAAACAAATTTTAAAAAAAAGCATAACACATTTTTGAGAACTCAGTCAACCACTTTGGTTTTTATAAATATTTATTTTGCAGTAGTTCATGGGGCCCCTGGATCTGTTGCAGTGGCCCACCCCGGTTGAAGACCCTGGAAAAAGCCCTTTCCCCTTACTGTTTTTTGTTAAAACATGGATTATTGCACTCTAGGGAGTGTGATTCACCTTTAAGTTGAGGTAAATGCCCCTCATTGACTTAGCAAAAAAGTTTTTTAAAGTTGGGGAAGGGCTGGATCTTGAAATGGACTTCTTGGTTCTTTTGGACGGAAGGAGTGGATAGTGTGGCCTGCATTGGGTCTAGTGGTTGGAAGAATGGCCCCCAGACCTGCTACAGTTTGCACCCCATTCCACAGCATCCTCGGAATGCCTGACCTGTTCCTTGGCTCCCTTGCTGTGTTAGGCTTAACATCTTTCTCCCTCTCTTCTTTCTTCCCTCCTTCCCTTTCAAAGGCCCCACACACTGAATAGCACCAGCATGTCCAAAGCCTATCAGAGCACATTCACAGGTGAAACCAACACACCATATAGCAAGCAGTTTGTACACTCAAAGTCTTCACAGTACCGTCGCCTCAAGACAGAATGGAAGAACAATGTGTACCTGGCACGCTCCCGGATCCAGGGGCTTGGGCTCTACGCTGCCAAAGATCTCGAGAAGCACACGATGGTCATTGAATACATCGGCACCATCATCCGCAATGAGGTGGCTAACCGACGTGAGAAGATCTACGAGGAGCAGGTACAGGAGGAGCAGGACCTCATCTTGGGCCATGCTTGGGTTGGGGAGAGATGGAGCTTGAAATATCTGAACTCTCTTTAAGGGGGATGGGAGTTCTGGCTTAAGCATCAGAAAACCTGCTTCGGGATTGGCAGTGTTAGGAAGTGATAGGGTCGCTGCATGGAGAAGATGGCTGAGTACTAACAGGGAAGAGAAAAGGCAGAACTACTCAACACCTTCTTTGCCCCTGTTTTTTCCCAAAAAGAAAGAAGTACTCAACCTGGGGGGTGGGGAGCAAGTGGGGAAGTGGGGGAAATACAGAACAGAATAGATAGAGAAGTGGTACAGGAATACCTGGCTATACTAGATGAATTCAAGTCTCCAGGGCCAGATGAATTACATCCAAGGGTATTGAAAGAACTAGCAGAAGTAATTTCAGAACCCACTTTCAATAATCTTTGAGAACTCTTGCGAACAGGAGAGGTCCCAACAGGCTGGAGGAGGGCAAATGTTGTCCGCATCTTCAAAAAGGGGAAAAAAGAGGACCCAAATAATTATTGCCTAGTCAGCATGACATCAATACCCAGAAAGGTTCTAGAGCAGATCATTAAACAGTCAGTTTATAATTACTTAGAAAACAATACTGTGATCACTAAAAGTCAACATGGATTCCTCAAAAACAAGTCATGCTAGACTAATCTTATCTCTTTTTATGATAGAGTTACAAGCTTGATAGATGAAGGGACTGCTGTGGATGTAGCATATCTTGATTTCAGTAAGGCCTTTGACAAAGGCCCTCATTGTAAAGAAGCTAGTAAAATGCGGGCTGGATGGGGTACTGTTAGGTGGATTTGTAATGGTTGATTGACCAAACCCAAAGGGTGCTCACCAGTGGCTTCTCTTCATTGTGGAGAGAAGCGACCAGTACGATGCCACAAGGTTCTATCCTGGGCCCAGTATTATTCAACATCTTCATCAGTGACTTGGATGAAGGAATAGAGGGCATTCTGATCAAATTTGCAGATGATGCCAAATTGGAAGGAGTTGGTAATACGGCAGAGGACAGTATCAAAATTCAAAATGAACTTGACAGATTGGAGAGCTGGGCCAAAGCTACCAAAATGAGTTTCAACAGAGAGAAATGTAAGATCCTACATTTAGGCAGAAAAAATGGAATGCACAAATATAGGATGGAGGACATGTGGCTGGATAACAGTACATGTGAAAGGGATCTAGGAGTGGACCACAAGCTGAACATGAGTCAGCAGTGTGATGCGGCAACCAAGAAAGCCAATGCAATTTTGGTTGCATCAATAGGAGTATGGTGTCTAGATCAAGGGAGATAATGGTACCACTCTATTCTGCTTTGGTTAGATCTCATCGGTAATACTGTGTCCAGTTCTGGGCACCTCGTTTCAAGAAGGATATTGGTAAGCTGGAACGTGTCCAGAGGAGGGCAACCAAAATGGCAAAGGATCTGGAAGCCATGCCCTATGAGGAATGGCTTAGGGAGCTGTGCATGTTTAGTCTGCAGAAGAGATGATTAAGAGAGGACATGATAGCCATGTTTAAATATTTGAAGGGATGTCATGTCAAAAAAGGAGCGGGCTTGTTTTCTGCTGCTCCAGAAACTAGGACAAGGAGTAATGGATTCAAGCTGCAGGAAAGGAGATTCTACCTGAACCTTAGGAAGAACTTCCTGATGGTCAGAGCTGTCCGGCAGTGGAATGTGCTGCCTCGAAGTGTGGTGGAGTCTCCTTCTTTGGAAGTTTTTAAGCAGAGGCTGGATGGGTATCTGTTGGGAGTGCTTTGATGTGGGTTCCTTCATTGGCAGAAGGTTGGACTGGATGCCCCCTGTGGTCTCTTCCAACTCTATGATTCTATGATTCTGTGGACAGCTGTACTAACATTTATTTAGAGGATTGTGGTTTGAGGCAGGATATTTATTTGCTGCACTATTATCCTGCTTGTTAACTCTGAAAGATTCCCAGTGTGACTTACAAATATCAGAAATAAGATAGTCCCTGTCTGTGTCAGCTTATTATCTAGAAGGCATGACATGAAAAGAAAAGGGATAGGGAGGGAGAAGGGGGAAAAAAAGCAAATGCTGTCACTGTATTCTTCGTTTCCAAACTTGAGCAGATAGTAGATTTGATTTAGCTGTTCATAGAGCTTCTGTTTTCACAACAGTAGTACCGTAGTTCATAGCTGGAGGGAGTGCAGCTCTCAGCTAAACTGGATCCAGACCTGATGGAGTAGGATGTGATTGTTGCTTTCCTTCCTGTGTGTGTGTGTGCAGGAGAGATTGAGGCTTAGTCTCCTTCTGCTCTCTCAGAATTGCCTGTTATTCTGCTATAGGCTGCTGAAGCATGACCAGAACTGGGTTTCAGTCTGAGATTTCTCAGTTCAAGAAATGCCTTTCTTTTTTGCTGTCTTTGTGGTGCTTCTCTCTGTGAACTGTTCCCTGGCCTTTTACACTGGGGTCAGTAGAACTAGGGTTGAGTGAATCAGTTACTTTTTTGTCCATGATATAGTCTCTTCTATTACAGAGGTGAGCAAATTGTGACTCCCCTCAGCTGCAACTTCTATAGTTCCTCACCATTGATTAAGCTAGTTAAGCCTGATGGAAGTTGCAGTCAAAAAGCAGTTGGAGGGCCATACCTTCCCCAGCCTTGATTTATTCAGTGTGTTCAACGTGTTCATATTCATCTGCAGTTTTATTACAACAATCTTAATAAAAATCTACATGTAAATAAATTATAGATACATGCATCTAAATGCATTTTCTCATAGAATGTGTGTTTAAAAATATGTTTAGATACACTATCTGAACAGAGAATTGCAGGAAATACAAAATCCCATGGTTGAACGTTTCAGTTCACACGTTTAGGGCTTTTCCGTACTACACTGTTAATAGTGCTATTATTCCACTTTCAACATCTTGTGGAATTCTGAGGTTTGCACTTTGCTGAGTCCAAAGAGCTCTCTGGCTGATAATTTCAAATGCCCCTCTGTAAACTCCAAACCCCAGGATTCCATAGGATGCTGAAAGTGGAATAATAGCATTATAACAGTGCAGTGTGGAAATGGCCTTTGTCTGAGAGGTGCAGACCAGGTCAGTTTGTATTGGAATTCTCAAATATCAAACTCTCTAAGCCTCCCTGGGTGTGACTTTACAAAATCACTTTACAAGATGGATGTGAAGGTGAGCAAGATAGAGAGCTGGCTAAATCGCTGTATGAAATTTGACCCTCTGATTGCATTGACCCTTAATGGTTACCATGTAACAACACTGCAGAAGCAGGAGAAGTTGCACCTGGGAGAATTCTCCCTTGTGTCCAACTCTGAAATGTACAGGAAGCCCCTTCAAGATCTAGACCTGACACACACTTTTGTTAGCATGCTCTGTACAGAGCACAGAAAAAGACCAGAATTTCAGAACTGTCAACCCACATACCCAGCTGCAGCTAAAGGCAAGATCATGAGACTCTGGTCCATAAATACACAATGTAATCTGTTATGCCTGTTCCAGAACCGAGGGATCTACATGTTTCGAATCAACAACGAGCATGTCATTGATGCCACGCTAACAGGCGGTCCTGCCAGGTAAGCAAGACTGTTGTGAAAGTGTTTGTATCCAAAGTCTGTAATTTAGATCTGTTAATCCATTTAAAGATAGGTTTTCAGTCTATATGACAACATACGAAAACACATCTACTTCGTTGTTGGTCATTCACAATCTACCAATTGTATCCAGATTAGAGAGGAGATAGAAAGACCTTGTTTAGAGATGCTTCTGGTTCCAAGATGAGGAGTAGCTGGACCTAGCTGTGGAACCTTTGAGAATGTGAGGAGACTAGCAGGGGGAGCACTGGGTAGCAAACAGCCCAAGTTGAGGGTTGGTCTAGGCAAGTGGGCTGTAGCAGACAGTCCCAGGGAGACAAGTGTAAGCATCATTCTTACATATGCCTACCGTTTATCATATCTATACACAAACACACATGCAGCACCTTTGCAGAAATTGGCAGGAACTGCTGCTTTGATTACTATGGATAAGTGCGTGGCTTGATCCTATGTGGCCTGTAAAATTAAAGCAGAGGTTGGAGAAGTTGCTTCTTTTAAACTTTGCCCATTCTGGCCAGGAAATTCTGGGAATTGCAGTTCAGAAAAAAATAACTTGTCCCCACTCTGAATCAAGGACCCCAGGAAAATGAAGAGGCGAAAAGCTGGTTTTGGACTACTGGCCCCTTCCCTCACCTCAGCATTGCCCCCCCCCGCCCAAAAGTGTAATCATTGAAATGTTACATCTGAGATGTCTTCAGCACTTTGGGATGCTGCCTGTAAAGCTAGGATCATGACTTGGGAGCCCCAACCTCTAATATCAGTAGTGGTTCATATCTCTTTATCAATAGGATGACACATCTGCAATGAGTTATAGTCTGATATTTAAAGGAGCTAGCCAATGTGCTGAACTTGGATTTTTTGAGGGGCTAGGGTTCAGCACCTTCAAAGTTTGGACTAAAATCCAGAACAGATTCAGAATTTCACTGACATAAGAGCCACAAGTCAGCTCTGAGTCTTCCTCTCCTCCCTCTGTCTCTTCCCTCCCCTTTTCTAGTTTGAGTGGGGGGAAAAGAAACTTTGTTTGTGTATCATGTTAAAAACAGAACCTGAATGTGCCAGCACGTTACCCCATTTCCCTAAGATCAAGGATATTCCTAAGAGGAGCAAATTTTGGAGGCAAAGGTGGATTGCTATAGGGTCTGAGCTCCTACAGTGGCCTCACTGCACATTGTGTTTCGATGGTGACAAGCCAGCTCTCCTTCAACCTTCCCTTGCCTTCCTCTATGTCTTTTTCTTCTTTTCTCCACAGGTACATTAATCACTCCTGTGCACCCAATTGTGTGGCTGAGGTTGTGACCTTTGACAAGGAGGACAAGATAATAATCATCTCCAGTCGCAGAATACCCAAGGGAGAGGAGGTGAGAATTAGATTGTTGTGGGGTGAGGAAGCAGGGGGTGCAAGGTGGATATTTATTATTTGTGTGCTTAAACCCCTTTTCAGTGAATTGTATGTGAAGAAAATACCTGTGGAAGAATCCAAAAGTGCCTACCTGCCCATATTTTTATCCGTGTGGAGTCCTTTGAGTTTATTTGTGGATTAATTTGAGAGGATTTTATACCCTTTGTCTTGCTTGCATCATGGAATTCAAGGTGGTGTACATGGAACTTCACTAGTGGTCTCAACATCTAGGCTCAGCAAAGCAGCTTCATTATGTGTCCTCAGTCCGTGCCTTGTGAAAAATGTCCAGGCTTTTCTGGAGTTAATGCTTATAAAGCATTGCATGTACATATTAGCATTTCTCTCTATCCCCGTTGTAAGTCTGTAGCAGGTTTTAGAGCAGGCGCCAAGTAGTTCACTTGGCCTTTCCTTTAGTGCCTCTCTGTTGCGTGGCCTTTCTTTTAAATTCGCCTGCCTGTTTACACTGTGCTGTGTGTGTAACTACTATATCTTTTGCGTAATGGGCTAGGGCATTGTGACAGCAACAGGAATTCCCAGCCTATGGAAACTTTGATTTGTGCAGGTCCCTTGTTTCATTTTTTCATTCTGTAGCAAGAGCTGCTTGCTCTGTCTGTTGTTATGTACCTAGACCGAGGGATAGAGCTCACTACAGTGAGGCAGCAAATGCTCATGTGTCCCAAGAATTAGTGTAAAAGAATGAACAGCGTGTCAGGCCTTGATTTCTAAAACCTGCAGAACTCAATATGACACATCTTTGTATCATCAGTGTCTTCTCTATAATGTGAGAATTGTATGCATAAAAG
Source organism: Iguana delicatissima (assembly GCA_948472985.1). Lineage (NCBI taxonomy): Eukaryota > Metazoa > Chordata > Lepidosauria > Squamata > Iguanidae > Iguana > Iguana delicatissima. The sequence goes on along the minus strand of CAOKZL010000159.1, from coordinate 2,031,180 downwards.
GGACCCAGGCTGTAACATGCCCGTGGGGTTTGTCCATAAATCTCTCCCTTTCTTGTGTCCTGTTAGCACTTTTTATGTGCAGGAGTCACATCTGAAGGTGCCCTTGTTCTGCACTCTTGACTTGAACATGCTCCTGTTTGTTACATGGAGGCAACATGGGAATGGGTGAGGCAGGTGCTAGCCCCTTGATTGTAACATAGGACCGTGGCTCTGTTGTAGCAGCATGTGCTTTGCATGTTGAAGATCCTAGGTTCAGTTCCTGGCATCTTGGGCTCAAATATTAGAAGCAGGTTCTGATGGGAAGGAGCCCATTGGACATCTGCTACTAATGGGAGCAGAAGAGACTACAGTAGGTGAAGAAAAGGTCTGGTTTGATATTACGCAGCCTTCTTTGTTCCACCATCATGAACAGAAGTATCTTAAAGGAGAACCCACATCTTAGTTCCTCCTTACTGATTGCTTGGCTTCTTGTTAAGGTTTAGTATAGCAGTTGATTTGTTTGAAGATTTTGTCAAGCAGCTTATTGTGTACAGAAGTGACCTGTCTGCAGTGATGATGGACAAGACAGACCAAAAATAGGAGAAAGGAGAGGAAAAAATATATTTCATGTTTAAAGTGCCTTTGTTTTCTTCTTCTGTCCTTCCTCTTCAGCTGACCTATGACTACCAGTTTGATTTTGAAGATGATCAGCACAAAATCCCCTGCCATTGTGGAGCCTGGAATTGCAGGAAATGGATGAATTAGTCCAACGAGGCTCTTCACACAAGGCAGTGGGTGGGAGACGCACCCTGAACTGCCTGGCACAAGCAGTGTAGGAGAGAGACCTGTTCTGCCAGCTCTCCCAACCCTGCAGCGCAGCAGCAAGAAATCACCTAGGGAGAACATGATCGGAATCGACCACCCCAATGTGCTGGTGGGGGCGGCTGGGACCTAGAGCAAGCAGAGCGACATTAGCATATCTGCCACTGCACGCCAGTCTCGGTTAAGGTATAATATCAAGCTGGCTGGTTTGGCTGTGTCAGGTCTAGCTGCCTCCTCATTCCTGGCGAGGGCAGCTTGCTTTTCTCCAGCAGAAGGCAACAGCCACTAGCAGCCCCACCTGGGGTGGGAAAATGATAAACTGGCAACTCAGGGTTTTCTTTTTAGGATTTTCTTTTTTCTTTGAAGCTGAAATGGGGAAACCTTCCACCCCTGTGCACCTGTAAATAACGGACTTTAGAAATGTACTGGGAGGAGACTGGGGCATTCTGTCTAGCAGAGCTGGGGGAAGGGGCTGCAGCATGGCTATTGGATCCCCGGGGAAACTTTGTAACTTTTTTTCCTGTGTGTGTGTGTGTGTGTGTGTGTGTGTGTGTGTGTGTGTGTGTTTAGGGAACTTTGTGTGCGTGTGACAGTTTTTTTAAAGTACCTACTATCTATTGCTTGCTAATGTACCAAGGTAACAGGAGGCTTCAAAGAGACTCATTAGCTTGACAATCCGCCTTCCAGAGCCCCTCTGGCTCTGTTTTTTTTTATACATTTAGGTATTTGATTTGGAAAGCGGGGGGAGGAATGTGTGTACATGTGCTTTTTGGAAAAAGTTAATTTCTCAGTGGCAAGCAGGTAGAAGGCTTGCAGAAGATGGAAACAGCCCCTCCCCTTGTCTGTCCCTTCCCCACCCCTTTGGTCCATCTTCCATGCGCGAGGAGTACCCGCACTTGAACCTACCTCATTTGAAGTGTTAGACTTTGCTAATGTTGTTGTTTTTTTGATTTGTTTTCTCTAATGCGAGCCCTCGTTGTGCCACCATTTTGCTTTTTGAGCCCTCTTTCCTGAAGATGGAGAGCCACGGCTGCCACAGCACACATGGAACAGGTTCTGGGGAGAGGTGGGGTGTGTTTCTCTCTGGGATTGTCCCTTCCCCTTCTGAAATCAAAAGTAAGGTTCAGTTTCCTAACACCCTTCCAGACTGAACAGCTGAAGTGAGTACTGTGGGTTCCTAGCCATCAAGAGAGGGGCAGATCACACTGCAAGCTATGATGTGGTTTGGAAGTGCCAACCTGTTAGGGAATGACAAGCTCCCAGTCACCACCAGATGCCAAGCTCAGGACTTCTCTCCAGTGGAGCCCAAACCTGTTTTTGCCTGCCTGTAGAGTGGAGAGCATGTGTTTCACTAAGGGGCTGGTGATCAGTTCTGAAACTGGGGAGGGGGGGGGAATGAGCTGGCTCTTGGCTAATCCCATCTCCCTATAATTCCAATTCCTGCTCTCAGTTTCCCCATGATCAACTTGCTGCTCCGAAGACTTGTGTGTATGAGTGAGAGAAAGATGTTGGCACATTGCAGAGTTTGGGATTATTTATTTATATATCTATCTATCTATCTATATATAAATATTGTGTATATATTTGAACTAGCATGGAGAAGAATGCCCTGACTACAGGGTTTTCTAGACCGCTGGCTGGATCTCTGCAGAATCCCCCTCCACTGCCGCCCTCCCCACCCTCCCTAGCTGGATGGGAGCCAGAGATAGACTTCTTGATAAAACTTTGGGCAGGAAGGGGATTACTTAAAGAGCTCATCTGTATGCTTTCTCTCTCTCTCTGTGTATATAGAAATACATACATATATATATATTAAAAATTTCCCTTTTTTTTAAAGAAAACAAAATCAGTTTATTATCAGTATCTTAACAGCCATCTGCCTAGCAGCATTCCCCCCACCCCATCCCATCTAGGGAGATTCCTTATTAGTAGAAGGCAAAATGTGGGCATTATGCAGGACACACCCATCTAGAACACATACACACACACACACAGTCTCATTGCTGTTGAATGAAGACATTGGAAGGCTGCTGTACCCAGGAACCTAAGTTTTTTTAGGAGAGGGAGGTGGCAGGAGTTGCAGGGTCTTTACTGATGAGGCTTTCTTGATGAACTTTGTACAGTTGAGATCTTTTTAACGCACAATTGCACCATTTCCCCACTCCCCCCCTTTAAAACAGTCACACTTTCCCATCATGCCTCTAAGAGTGGCATTAAGAGATCTAGCAGGCTACAATTCATATTCTCATCTGACCAACAGATAATTCAGAGAGAGGAAGCAAATGTGGCAGTGGCTTGCCTTTCATAACGGGGGCAAGGTGAGACATAGAATCAGGGTTAGTGCATAACTATCTTTCTCTTTGAATTTATTGGGAAGATGAGAACCATGTTCTTGAGTGAAAAAGCTGCTTCTGCAAACCGTTCTAAGCTATGACGGTTAAATACAGTTGGGAGGGGGAATGACAAATTATTAATTAAAATTGTAAATAAGATGAAATTTGTGTAAAAAAAGGGGGAGTTTTTATCAGTAAGAAAACCACTGGATGTTGTTTTAAAATAAAAGGTTTTGAGTTGAAGCCAGTATACATTTTTTTGTCTCTTTCAATTTGTTTGTGTGTCTTTCCATTAATTTGGAAAGCTGTAAAGATGTAAAAAAAAATTAATAAATTTTAAAGAATTGCTACAAAGTTTAAAAGCTTGAGAGAGATTTTAAAAAAAATGATAAAGTGACTGAATATAATAGATTGTCAAGATTTTTTTGGATGACGGTTAGAGTTTAAGATAATCCTGTAGATTTTAGCCGATGAAGAAAGACTATACAGTTTTTAATTTTTATATAAACTATAACCCGGTCTTGAAGCTAAAAACTTTTTTAAAGTTCTCTGCCTGTATAATCGCATTTGACGCCTTGTCCCATACTTCTGTTTACAGTTGCACATATTATATATATTAAGTTTTAACCCTTTTATGAACCCGAAATAATCACTTTTTTAAAAATAAAGTGTGGACTTTGTGAGGAATTACATTCTGTGTTTTGGGGTTATTACTTTGTGTGCGTGATTCTTGTATAGTACAGTTGTCCTCCATAACGAGAGCAAAAAACTGTAAAGAAACAGAACTATTCTTTTAAATAGAAAAGGGAGGAGAAAAGCAAACAAAAAACAGTCGTGTGCCTGGCATGTTTTGTATGGATATAGTTTTGAAATCTATATAACTTGCATTCAAAGATGCAAAAGAACTGGCTCCCAATTTTGCTCCTCAAAGGTTTATAAAAGGAAGAAATTTTTAAAAACCCACAAAATTGCATTTCAAATATTTGAGTCTTGGTTTAAATTTGACTTTCTGTGTTTAGCCAGTGTGCTTGAATGGCAAAACCATTGACTACTCCTAAGGTGGGACAGTTCTTTCAGTCTTAACCATAGGACAGAAGATTGGGACTGGTAGATGGAGGCTTCTTCCAAGCACATTCCTAGTAGTTGCTGACAGTTTGAAGTTGTTCAGAACCAAACATGTTATGATTTCAGGCATGGTAAATGAATTAGCATTACTGTTCTTGTGTGCAGGCAGTAGATGGACCACCTAGTACTGCCAAATATTAATTTGGTAGCATTTTTTGTATCTAAATGGTGACAAGGTGTGTCTCCTGATAAGTCTATTATATAATAATTGTGAATGCATGTATTTCTGGCTCTGGTGGCTCTAGTCATTTTTCTCCCCCTCTTCAGAAGTAGCTGTTCAAAATATTTGACTGCTGAGCAATCACTCTGCCTTCTACATCAATCCAACCTTAACTAAAAAGTGCCTGATCTCTTTCACAAGTGCCAGAAGAAACATGAAGGATGATCCCACACAGTATTACCTGGTAGCCCTCTGTTATTTAACTACAGTGGTCCCTCCACTTTTGTGAGTTCAGGACACAGAATCCTCACAGAAGTGGAAAAAATAATGAATTACTCTGCTGTGATCCCCCTGCCATTCCCTTGCCTTTTGCCCTGGCACATGAGTCTTCCTTCTCCATGCTGGGGCCAAATGCAGTGGAATGGGAGGAGGGAGCTCTGGAGAAGAGAAGGAAAATGCCCATATGCCTTTCCCACTTCTTCCCTTGCCTTTTCCCCAGGTGCACTTGCCCGCCTTCTCAGCACCTGGCAAAACACAAGGGAATGGGAGGAAGAGAATGAGGGAGGGGGAAGGCTCACACCTCATAAATGGTCAGATTCTCAAAGGTCAAACCCATGAATATGGAGGGAGGATTGTATGCATGTAAGAAAAGAAGACTGAACTGTGGAAACAGAGTCACCCTTTAACTATTTTTCACCAACTGACAAGGTGCCAACTAAATCTTTCAGCTACTTCCCCTGTCATTTGATGGTGAAGACCTAAGAGAGCTTTTCTGATGCCCAGCAATATTACTAAGATTTAGAGGGAGACTAGTTAGTGATTTTCATTTGCCATGATAATTTCAGCTTGTTACTTTGACATTTTAGTGTTACTATTCATAATTCTGTTTGTACAGAAGGCTGGTTCACAGATGCATGCCTAACTTTACATGTGCATCTAGCATCGTCCAGCTGTCGAATCCTGGGAGGGGCCCCTGCTGCTCTTGTTATTGGGGAGGGAGGGAGAGGCAATTCATACCATAGAGCAGGGCTTTCCAAACGGTGTGTTGCCTGAAGTGTGTAAGTGTGTCACCTACAATCTTGGAAATTATTTATAAATCATATATTTTAAAAAATATATGAAAGGTTTTCATGAGACACCTTGTGTCGCCATACATTTTGTTATTACAGTTTATGTAAGTGTCTATCTCTCTTACAAGGGGTTAGTTTAACCTCTGGTTTGTTAGTAAAACTGAATTACTGTGTCACAAAATGATGCATGTCTAAAATAGTGTGTCACCAACATAAAAAGTTTGGAAAGCTCTGCCACAGATAAATGCTCATCTCAGTTTGGAGGAGGGAAGAAATCAGGATATGCTCTCAAACAGAATGCACCTGCCTTTTCCTTAAGATCTTCATGATCTGAATTGCTCTTCTTCCCCTGCACATAAAAGTCACTAACAGGATGCTGGCCCTGGTCTGTTACATCAAGAGGTGATTGATGCAATTGAATCATTTTTACATCCAAAATCACAGCCAGGCACAGCATCTTTATTATCAGATGAGCTTGAAATTATGTTGCATCAAACCTGAAGTGGCTCCCTAAATTATTTTCACAATGATTTAGTTGTCAAATAACTCAGAAAACCTATGATGGTCAATTGGTATCAGGATATCCTTGTTTCTGCAGCAAAGGAGGCTTGTTGTTTTAGCGTTTTGCCTCTGTCTTCCTACTTGGTACCCAAGTAGGCATCTCCAACAGTACCCACCAAATTCTCCTGTATTTTTCTATCAAATATCTCTACATGCTAATTCAGAAGAGAAAGATGTGTGAGTGCTTATACGACAGAGTTTGTGGGAGAGAGAAAATACAATTCTTGTATGTTTACATTGTGGGGTATATAAATGTGTGATCTGATGAAGCAAAAACTGTGGATTAAAAAAAGTGGGTTTGTGTCCAGGGCTCAGATCCTGCATCTGCTTTACATTCAGTTTTGTGGGGAAGTTTTTTTCTAGCCTCAGAAGTTTCACCTTCTGTCAATTTTATGTTTTTTTGACTATCTGCATCCATCCTAATGACCATTACACAACCCATCCTGTGGCAGCTATTTTGTGATAGCATCCATGTCATCTCAGCTTGCTCCTTAGCAGCCCTTACAGCAATGGAAAACAAGGAAGTAAGAGGGAGAAGGCAGGGAAGAACCTGGACAGGTAAAAAAGCACAGCAGACAGAAATTACTGAGGAGTGGAAGAGTGCACAGCAAGACAAAAGCTGCATTTTACTTTGTATCTTCCATTACTAACATGAACGTTTTTCCTTTGTAATCAGCAGGGCTATTTTTAAAAAAGAAAGAAAAATCCAGTGAAGCAAAATTCTATACAGCATTCATACTTTGCCGGTATGAAGAACGCTATACTTAAAGCAGATACATTTTATAAAACAAGAATTTTAGGAACATGGTAGACATACGTAATTTGAAACACTTAGGAACATCACAGTGTAACAATTTACTTTCACAAGAAGTGCTTCAGAAGTGTTTTTACTCCCCAAAACATAAGCTTGTTTGAAGTGAGAATGTCTAAAAATTAAAAAAGAATACACAAAACATCTCCCTCTCAGAAACGGATCTAAGTCACCAACTACAAACAACTCAAGCAGAAATCTTGCAGAAGAAACTCTGTCCACCTGAGGGCTTAATGACCTTTTCATTACCTTAGAAGAGGTAACAGCCTAGATGCAGACTAGCTACAAGGAGAATGGTTAAAGTCTCCTTGAACAAAATAAACAGTTAAGCACTGTTCAGTGCTTGAGGGCACCTAAATCTCTCGTTCCTCCGCTCAGCTAAGCATGGTTCAACAGAGCTTCACAAAGAGTAATCTGTGCTTTGCCATTAGGACCTTGAGGAGGAGGAGCAGTTTTTCTTTAGAGGAAATTTAGTCTCAGCAGTAGAAGGATTGATGGTTGCTTCAGTATTTGTTGATACCAAATATGCGGACACCATGGAATAGTGGCAGCTTCGGCAAAAGGACACTCAGCAAGGAGGCTGTGTTGATTATAAAGTGCACAGGGTCATACTTTGTATAAAAACTGGTCAAGATGTAGCTGATGGAAAGAAATACTGTGTTAATTATACATATATGCTATTGTTTAAATCTGTACATCAATCTTTTGTCACATAGAGTGTCCCCCAGTCAAGCATCCTTTAAACAGAACTAAAACCAAAACATAATACTTCATCAGGGTGCGTGGAGAAAACAGGGATGGACCAAATAAACAGATGTTTCATTTACTTTTCACATAGGCAATTAGCATTTGAGGCAGGGAAAACAGATGATTCTTACACACTGGTTTTCACAAATGGAAACTACGTATCACTGTTTCTGAGTCCAGTCCAGTCCAGCCCTAAACAAGAACAGCCTTATTGCATCAAGCTGGGGTATGCATTTAAGTCAGCCTGCTGCTTCCCACTGACAACCAAATACCTCAGTGTTAGAAGGATCAAAAAGTAGCTCATACTTCCTCACAGAGAAACCTAATACACACCCTGGGGACCCTAGCAATAGAATAGCATGAAAAATGCATGGCACTCCAGTTGTTATACTGAAACTCTCACTGTTGTCAAGACTGGATAGAGCTACTAGGGATTTCAGTCCAGTATCTGAAAGGCCACTTTTTCCAGTTCCACAATAGAATATCCAGAATCCATGCCTTTGTAATACAGGTTGTCTAATCTCATCCATTCTGCCACAAATTCATGTCACTGCAAACATGATCCCTAAAAGCATATATAATTTTAGCAGCTTGGGCACATCACTTTTTTAAATACAAATGCAGTTCAGATTGGAGCCTATAGTGGTAGCAAGTAATCGTGTTTAATCAATAATCATAAAACAGTCCACTGTAGCAAAAGACTCTTTTGTACAAATTAATTTCTGTAATAAAGTTTGCATTTTAAAGTAAAGAGACATGCCATCGAACAGATCACCCTTTAGCTCTGCAAAGAGCTAAATGATGTGACTTTGTCTTTTAAGATCAACCTGGTGTTAAACTCTAATTTCCGTTAGTTCTACATTGAGAACACTATCATGTCCTGTCAGTCTTGCCAGCTGTTGTGCTTCTTATGTAAACAGACGATGCTGAATAGCCATCATGGAGTGAATGTTGTAGTTCTTCTTCATGGTCTCTGTGCCTCACACACTAGGAGCTTTCGCGCATGCGCAGTAGCGTTCGGAAGATTCTAGAGTTTAGCAGCTTGGTGAGAACCCCTCCCCCATGCCTGTACTGAGCATGCTCAGCCTACCAAGCCAGCGGTCTCTCCTCAGTTCTTTCTCGTCCGCCGTTGCGAACGGAAGGTTCTTTGCTTAGTAGCGTTCTTGGCTTTTCTTCGGATGGGAATTCTAAACAGCACACCAATACCCCATGGAGGGGGGAGTCATTTAAGAGTAACATTCTTTACTTATACCATTTTCCAGACTAATCTGACTGGAATATTATTGTTGTAGTACTAATTTTATCGATTTTAAAAAAAATTAAAAATGAGGAAGATCAGTAGGACTGTCACTATAAGAGACAGGGTTGAACACTTACACTCTCTTTTTTTCAGTGGGGTGGTTTTCATAGAGATAACAGCTAGAACTGATTGGGATATATTAATCTACTCAGTCCAGTGGTTTCAAGCATTTGTGGCCCTGAGGACTGCTTGCTGTAGATGCTTTTATGGCTCTAGCCACCATATACTTAATTGTTTTTCTCTAATGTTTTCCTGTGTTTCAAAAAAGAGAGACATTCTTGAAGAAAAAAAATTACAGTTGGAACTATACCCCCCAAAAAGCAATGAAACTCAGATCATAAATCAGTCTCTCTCCATTACCAAGAGAAACCATGGGTACACTGAAGGACCCTTCTTGTACTTTGACTTCTACTCCAAGTAAACAAGTGCTGTACTCCAGTGCTAGATTCCCTAAAAGGGGAAAAGAAAACCTCCCATTCAAAGACAGGCTACAGCTTGATGTCAAACTATTTCCCGTTTCAGAACTGGAGGAAACAACTATTTACTTCCTAGAATGGGGCAGCACAGTATTTAGCATATATTTCCTTAGCATTGCTGAGCATGCCACAGAATTTCCTTTTTGAGAAGTTCAGATGAAAAGGAAACACATTTATAGTTAGAAACAGGTAAAATAGAAGGTGGGAATCTTTACATTTAAAGTCTGTGTTTAAATGGGCTTAGTTCCTGACAATATGGATATATAAAATTGTGTAGCTTGAAGACAGCTTCAAGCCATACCATTTTATATACCTGGCTCACCCGAGACTAGACCTGTTAAATACAGTAAGACTTCTGTCAAATAGGGATCAGTTGGACTAGTAAAGATAATGTAAAATGAGATAGGACTGTGCTGCAAATCTGTTGTTCATAAATGCTGACACTAACAGCCTGTGTTTCATTTTAGCTCTCCTACAGCACTAGTGGTGCACTATGTGTGTGATTTGTGGAATCATGCTGTGTACTTGGAAGGGAAATTAATGTACAACAAGGATCCATTAATGTGTCTGCGATTAGGAGAGGAGGGTTGATCTGTAGTCCAAATGATTTTGGTTTTTGGGGGAGGAGGGAAATAGCCTCAAGCAGAATCTCTTTCTGTAAGCCAACCTTTTTCCTCTACTTGGGGAACAGCTATCAGATTAGTTCTGCAAAAAGGCCAAGGCAGCTTCTGTAAATATGCAGGAAATATGTTACCATCAAAACCTTAGCCTCTTTGTAGCTCATTCATTCACTCACTGACTTGGATCAATTGCATATACAGTGGCTGGGGGGAAAAGGACTGGTAAGAAACATGCAGATTCACAGATAAGGTGACATAGTTGGTGAGCTCTGAATGTCAGGTGTTGAAATGTACAGATGATGCACAGTGGTCAGTTGGAGGTAATGAAAACACAAGTGAATGTAACCAAAAGCCAGTACTAAGCAACTCTTGCTACTTACAGGACAATCGGTGAGATGCTTAGGAACTTGCGCGAAGATGTCCACTGTGTACCATAATCAATCTGTTCCCAGTGTGTGAGGAGGCGGTCCTTGCCCTGGTCAGGTGTTTCAAAGGGAGTCCCTTTTACTGTGTGCAGGAGCCAATACATTGCCTGAGAGAGAGAAAGGCTTGTAGTGTTAAGATTAAATAGCAGAGCTAAGGACTATATGAGGATTCAACAAGAAATGACAATCAAGGCTATACGGTAAAAATCCTTAAGCAGATTTAATACTCCAGATCCATGACAGTGCTCAAAACTTCTTTTTTGAAAAAATAACATACCTTAGAATCAACTCCACTGAAAGTCTTTCCTAAAAGAGGATTGGGAGTTGTGTGGCCCTCAGGAAGTAGCCCACATGGCCCCCACAATACCCTGGGAATATTTTTTTTCAACCCCAAAAGCACTATCTTCAGATAAAAAAAAATAGTCTAGAAGGCATAGTTTTGCCTGAAATGCTGCCTTATCATCCCACACAAGGTTAAAATAAGTGTGAAAAGTGATCAAAATACTGCTTCCAGTTTAGGAAGCAGCCAAACTGGTTCAGACAGACCCAGAAATTACTCTCCAACTCTTTGCACGTGCCTACCTGTAGACCCTTAAATCACAGATGACAAAACAAGCTTAAGGAAGAGAAGCTCATGATCAGATCTGGCAACAGGAGAGTGGTGACATACCAGGTTATGGATGACATTAGTCAGAGTCCAGACTACAGGGACACTAAAGAAGGGAATGCTGAGAAGGATGATGTGAAGAATGGCCACTGAGATACTATAGGCTAGCCAGATGCCTCGGCTGTTCATCACTCGTGTGTTAGGATTTACTTCACTGTGAGCTACGCCAACATTCATACTGGAAAGAAAAAACATGTTGGTTGTACAGATGAGTTACACACCAGAAATCATGAAAAGACTCAGTTTTTCCCACAAGCTTAATACTTTTCTTGGCCATTCCAAATTTCTGTTTTGGCCTCTGAACTCCTTCATGGACAGCATGTAGGTCTCAAACTCTAAATCTGATCTTTAGTCCCACAAAGTCAAAGCAAAGTAATGTCATGAGATCACAAAATGAATGCAAGGACTCATGTTGCATGAAGAACAATGATATCTTCCAAGCTTAATATATGTACCACTCCCAGTGTCCTAACTGACAACTGTCTTCTCAGATCCCTCTCTTCACAGGCAAAGCAAGCATCTTAGACACCTGTCCAAGAGGACCAAAGCAATACAGACATGCACACCAATAGCATTTCATTTGGACGAATTTGCTCACTTCTAGGGACTGAGTACAAGACTAGGAATGGTGAGAGAAAAAAAGAATTGGTCCCTGTAACTTGTTAACTGCCAATTCACTAATGATTCAGAATGCTGAGTAACTTTTTAATCAAGGCACTGTCCTCTAGTTTAACCATCTAGTATAGATTACTCAAACATTAATCATCTGGAGTCAGAGACAAGGAAACCATGGCTCAGCTTAGTGCCATGAGGAAAGAAAAGGTTTAGTCCCAAACCAAGGCCACAGCCCATGGGAATGACCAGAAGGGAATCTGGTACCCAGAGAGTGGAATGAGACTTCTATTAACTATCCCACAGGTATCTTATTACACACTTCACTCTTCTTGTTTCCTTGCTTGTACCACACTATAGTTTGGGTTCTGTGGTATATCTGTTCAAAGGCTGCCTTGGTAGATGAGGGTGACAGGATGCTAAATACGATTATTCCACAGGAACAGCTATGTTTTCAAACTATTCTAAAGGTACAACAATATCTCCTGAAACTCCATTTGGATATATTCCAGAGGAGAACTCTGACCCCAGGGTGCACCGTGACCCCCTCCTTAAAGAAATCCTTCCAGTTCACCCCTCCTAATATCGCTTATGAACCAAAGAAGAAAAAGCTGAGTACAGTACACAGCTTGTGAATCTTTGCCAGCTCTTACAGAACAAAAGACTGTCGTCAGGCTGAAACAATGCCTGCTCAGGAAAGAAACAAAGAGAAAGAAAGCCCAGTGGTGGCTTTGTACTCCCGAGCAGCAATGGACAATTGTCATTTTGCAGCTGTTCCTGGCCTACAGTTCTCATCAGCTTTAGTGAGAGATCATGGGAGCAGTCGTTCAGAAACCACTAGAGGCCCACAACTGTCCAGTTTTCTGTAGCATCAAAGAGGTGAGAAAGCATTCCGGTTCAACCAGCCAGAGAAATGCCCTGGCGCCGAGGGAGAGCATTTGCGGTGCATTGCAGAACCTCCCAGATTCAACCGCCAGCCTCTCCCGGTAAGGATAGGCAATCCTAGTCTGTATCCCAGCGAACCAGTAAGTGGATACTGAGCCCTTGATTGCTACTCAGCCGTCACATGCCACCGATGAAATGGCGGGACCACGAGATGATCTATCACAAAGGTGTACCCTGCCCTCCCAACCCCTCGTATGGCAACCGGGACGTAGGCAGCAACCCTCGGCCCGCTGGCCGCCTCTCCAGAGCTAAGAGCCCCCATGCCTGCGCAGCTCTCGCGTCCACTGCTAATGCCCGCTCCGCCGGCCCGCCGGCCCGCCCGCCCACCTGGCGGCTTCCGCGGGGCGCCTCCTCCCAGAGCGAACGCGGACCAGCGGCACCACCACCTCTTCCTCGGCACACAAACCGTTTCCAGGAAGAGAGCCGGCATCTCCGGCTCGGTTGCTCCCACCCACGTCCGGCCAGTTCAGCCAATGGTAACCTCGTCCAACCTCCTTCCTTTCGCTCTATTGGCACCCTTCGTCGGCGACTCTTAACCCCTCCCCCTTGTCTCTGCAAAACGAGCCAATGAGGAGAAGGGATGTTGGGAGGACTGAAGCGCAAGTGAGAGCGCGGCCGGGATTGGATGTAACGCGGCGAGGCACGTAAGGCTTTGCGGCGGTTGTGGAGGGAGGCGAAGGGAAGATGGCGGCCTCGGAGACTGTGGAACTGCACAAGTTGAAGGTACCGAGTCAGGTTTCGTGAGGTGGCTCGTCCTTTTTACGCCACAAGAAAACAGCGCTTGGCCTCCCACCCCTCCAGTGCTTGTTCACCGCTTCGTGCTTTGTTTGCCTGGAGCAGGGCTCTCCCTCTCCTCTGTGAGTGGGTTTGTGCCGCCAGACCAGCCGCCTCGCGTCTTTCCTGAGGGCGGCAAAGAGGGCGGCGACGGTGGCGACGGTTTTCCTTGCCTGGGGGACTGAGTCTCGTCCGTTTCCCCGACCTGGTCTTGAAGTGCGAGCTTTTCCTTGTCGCTCTTCATCCAATTCTCCCAGCCTGAGAGGCGGACAGCGCTCCCTTTTCCATGTGTTTGTTTTTATTTGAAGTGTTTACATTTCAGTTTTAAGGGGTACGCAACACCCCAAGTGTGTATCTAAGGGTTACGTTTCTTAAGAGTTACTGTCCCTCCCCCCCGGCCTTGCTTCTCTGCTTTGAAAAGGAGCCTGAACAGAAATTTATCAAGTGACGCTTTCTGTAGCATGGAAATGAAGTGAAATAGACGTTTGACCTGCTAAGTGTCTGCTTTTGAGGCAGCTGTGGAAGTCACAAGGGCTCTGCGGGTTTTTATACATTATTCCTATCTTACAAACTGCAATAAGCGTACAATTAGCTTGGCTTATTAGAAGGATAGGGTCGGTGTCAGCTTGTAGCAGTTTGGTGTCCGTAGCCCTAGGTATTGACACTAGTGGCATTGAATGGATGGCACATCTAATTGTGTTGTGAAGGAAGCTTGAAAATAGAGTAGTTTTCCATTAAATCACACAGTGTAAACTATAAAGCTTTTAGCTTATTTTGCTGCTGCTGCTGCTGTTAAATGCATCTGCTGATTTTATATTTCTTTTATTGACATATCATTGTTTATTAAGGCAAAATCTTTTCTGCTTTACAGCTTGCTGAACTGAAGCAAGAATGTTTAGCCCGAGGTCTGGAGGCAAAGGGAAATAAACAGGAGCTCATCAACAGACTGCAGACCTATCTTGAGCAGCATGGTATGTTTGTTGTTACACTCTGCCAAGCTGCTTCCAATATGATTATATCCAGCGGAGGCAGCTTCTTAGGGTGGGAAGAAAGCAATTTTCCATGGAGTGAATAGATTTTGTTACCACAGTTATGACTTTCTGTAGCAGTAGTGCACGACCACTATGGAGCGGGAGTAGCTATCTGAGGTATGATAGGATTTTGCGTCAGTCACTGTGCTGTAATGCTGTGCATCTTGTCTGTCAGTACAGAAGATTTCAAAATAATCTTGTCTTCCTTCTTACAACTTATGTCTGATATGTTTGAGTCTTTACAGTGATGAGAAGGTTTGGCTTTTTAAGCACTTTGAATATTCTAAAAAGATAACCTTAGAAAAGGAAATGAAATAGCCAAATTTGGAAAACTACAGCAAAAAAAATCTTTTAGTGACAGGATAACATAGTATACTAGTAGCTGATTTATGCACATACAGGCATCCCTCCACATTCGCTAGGGTTAGGGACAGAGGACCCCTGTGAAAGTGGAAAAGCTGTGAATAACTCTAGACCTCCCCAAACCATACTTAACATACAAAAAGTATGATCACCATATTCAACCCACCATGGATTCCTTTGAGGCATCAGGGTTCCTTCACAAGGCAGAAGTGGGTGGCTCGTGGGGCTTACTGCCACCTCCACTGCTGTCCCACACCATTTTTAATAGGGACATATAATCCTTGTTCACAGTTTGTCAGCCTCATGAGGCTTACATTCTCTATTAAAAATAGCGTAGAGAGATAGCAGAGGTGACAGCAAATAATTTGTGAATAATCAAACCCGCAAAAGTGAAACCTGCAAATGTGGAGGGCTGACTATTTTCAAACAGTATGCTATATGGTTGGGGTTTTTTTTGCTTTTATGGACTGATTTTATAATGTAGCAAAATAGCAAAGTTTTAAATATAAGTTTACATAGAACACCAAACATTGACTTGACATTGCTTGGATTTGTATACTCCATCTTTTTTTTTAATATAACACTAGCCATATTAGATGCAGTAAGCAAACTGGTCTGTGCATGCTGTCCAAATTAAATTTGGAAACTGTGATTTTGCTCATTTAAGTATGGCAACAAACTATGGTTTGAATAAACAGCAAGTCATGGTGGGAATTGGAGGACACAAGAAAGGGAGAAGGCTCTTTTGTATATGTGTGAATATATCTTTTGTCAGTTTGATCTTAAGGTGCATTTGATATGTTGTAATTTTAGCTGTGTTAATAATGGTTGCATACATATGTAGTATAATTTACTGCGTCATAACATTGAGGGGGTTTGGATTATTTGAAAGTGCAGAACATAATGAAATAGAAGATTCTAAGGGGAATTCATATTTTCTAACAGGTAAGAGCTCTGTACATCAAACATATAAAATACGTTTTAATTTATAACTCTGTTTTTCCTAATGGCTTTAGCTGAGGAAGAGGCCAATGAAGAAGATGTCTTGGGAGAAGAAACAGAGGTAAATCTGTTTTGTCTAATCCTTTTGTACTCCATTCTGAACTGGACTGTTATTTGCTCTTTGTTTCCTGATAACACAATGCACGGTTGCAAAGATCTCTTTTACTATCACCAATTTATTTGAGCTGCTGAGTCATTCATCACGTTTACAGTCAGTTCTGCACATTTGCAGGTTTTATCTTCACAAATTTGATTATTTGGGAATTTTTTCAGCCCCCCCCTCCAATTTCAGGTGCTTCTTTTTGAATGGAACCTTCCCCCTCAGAGCTCCAATCAGGCCACACAGCCCTTTAAAAACCTGCCTCTGGCCCTCCTTCTCCTCCAACAGCTGCTACCTGACCGCCTAAGGATAGCTCACAATCTGATTTTTCTGTACCACAAACCCTCTCCCACTGCCACCCCACACCCAAGGAAGGAGATGGGTAAGAGAGAGGAAATATGGGGCCACCATGCTGCTCCACACTCTTTTCTTGACCTGGTTTGGACCGTGGGTGTCTTTTCTCCCCATCATGCTTGGCCTCCTTCTCACAGACAGGCATATTTTGATATTTGTGATTTTTCCACGTTTGCGGGGGCCCTGCACCCCTAACCCTAGCAGATGAGGAGGGCCAGCTATACTATGTTTGTAACATATTTAAAATATCTGTTGATTTGCTTGCCAAGTGTGAAATAATACTCATGATTAGGAAAGGTATTTGTTTCTATTATTTGATATGTGTTCTTATGGAGATTATTAAGAGAATATCTGGTTAACAAGCTGTGAATCTCCAGTAAAGTGTGCACTTTATCCTCACTACTAAGATGTCCTACAAGACCACTTCCAACTTGGTATGGCTAAGCTGGCCATATGACAGTATTTCATGTGCTTACGTGGGAATAAGCTTCATTGAACACATGTGTATATGTGTCTTAATACCTATGTGTAGAATTGTGTTATAAGTGTTGTTTGCTTTTTGTTACAGTTTTCTGAAACCATAATGTGTGAGTAGGGCTGGAATTTCAGTTGATTGTTCTTCATACAAATAATATGACTGCTGGAAAACTCTGCTTAAAAAAAAAACTAGGATAGAGAAGTATCAGAACAGTTACTTTTGAATCCTGGGCTTTCACCGTCATTGCTTCATCATGAACTGGTATTTTGGGAAAGAAAAAAAGAAATTAATCTGCTTACTGCTTGTGTCAATAAGGATATATATAGTGTGCCCATTGTATTTTACCTTTATGTTATGTTCCATTATAGTCAATGGTTGTGATTTTGCGTGCCCGCAGCATGTGCCCACTGCCTCTATTGACTATAACAAGATGTGACACTTTATGTGAACTCTCATTTGTGCATGCAGAGATCATGCGGGAGGAGGACCCAATGTACTCTGGTTTTTAGGTGAGGTTTTGTTAAAATTACTATAGTTTTCAGTAAACGGACAGTGGAGCCAATAGGAAAGGTTAACTTCTCCCACACTCCCGAAGCAGGTCTTCCTGTTCTGACCATGAAGGAGAAAGCTTTTGCCATGTTCACTTCGTGTTCATGTGGAGTGCAAGGTCTTTTCCTGCTCCAGAGCAGGTTCTGAAGCAGCAGGATTCAACCACTGCCCTTTCAGTTTCACTGGGTTTTTTAGCTTCCCTTCTTCATTTACCCCTCCCCCATTTATTAGCTACCTAGAGTTTTTATTTCAGGGAGTAAGGAGTGCAGCAGCTTGCACCGCCTCTTATGGTGCAGCAGCTTGCACCACCATTTCTCAAAATGGTAGCTGCAAGCCACTCTTGCAGATCTGTGGCCCAGGCTGGAGCAGTATGTACTATCCCACAGCTCCCTTTGCTGAACTGGGAGCAGAAAAAGGTCCTCAGCTTGCTCTGATAGACCTTGGGTCTATCAGCTAGTGCCCTAGCCTTGTCTGAAGACACAACCCTGCAGCTTCCTAACTAGGACCTGATAGGCAGCTGATTGGAAACTGAGGTTCAGCCAGTGATGCTGTTTCCAAAAGTTCCCCCAAGCACTTAAATATTGATTTGTACTGAGAGTTAGTGTTTCCATAGCCCAATAACCTTACCCCACATTTCCAGCTTTTGCCCAGTCATCTGGCAGAACATCCAAACTACTACAATTCTTTTAGTACTTTTCGTATCCAGGAAGGTCGGTTTACAATGTGTTTCATACAGCATTAAGCTTGGTACTATAACACTCTGCTTTTTTGAAGAGAAGAATCTCTGTTAGTTTAGGTTAGTTAACAGGAATCACTTTCATTATTTTGGGAGGTCAGCCAGGATGGAAGATGGTGCCTCCAAATTTGGGAAATAGGGCTAGTCTGCTCTGGTGATTTGGGCATTTGATCCTCTGAAAGATCAGCCTCATTCAGCCACCCAAACTCACAGACAGAACCTTTCTGTCTCTACCCATGTTGAAACTCTTGAAATGTCAGTCTCCAGCAAGGCATCTTCTCAAGATTAATTCCTAGATCTCTTGGAGCAAACTTCTCTCAGTCGTCTCAAAATGAAGCAGAAAGCACAAGCACTTCAGGAGCAAAGAGATTCTTTTTTCTGATTCTAGCTGATCACTGCTTTTCCTTCTCTTCTCCTTCACCCATCAGGGACAAACACAAGCAAAGAAAGCATCCACTTCTAAAATGGCTCATTCTAAAGCCAGACCTAATCTTAGCCCTAAACCTAATGCTTACTTCTTAGGCCTTAATCCTGACTTCCCATCACTTGGCTATGGGGGCAGGCATCCCAACAAGGGGTTGACTCCAGTACCGCTCCTCTGTGCATCTTCCACAGCTCTTCTCCATGACACTCCTACAGGAGAGGCTTCTGATCTCAGTTCAAATGACAAGGATCATCAGGCATTGACTTCAGGCAGGAAGGATGTGAGCCATCTGATAGGCGCCAACCCTTGCCTTTGTCACAAACAGGAGCTTTTTCCTACTATCACTAATAAAACCCTTGATTGTCTTAAGCTAGAGAAGGCACAGCCATCCAGTATAGTTTCGTTCAGGATGTGTATCCAGGAGGGTGGTGCTAAAGTCCTTCCTTGTAATGTTCCCACTGACACAGTATTACCTTTCCTGAGTTTTTCTTTAAGCTATTGGTCAATAAATGGCAAGCAGCAGACTGAAGTAATTATACCCTCTTCTTAGGCACAAAGCTCTGTGCTCTCTCACTAGCAGAAGTAGATTGCCTCAGATTTCCTGTGGTAGACAATGCCAGCATAACCTCATGTCATATCTATGGTGGTAGTTGTCAAAGAAGAAAGTGAATCTCTCTCTGACCCTGCAGAAAGAGAACACAGTACTTCTCTATGCTGCGTTTGAAAAGCTTTAGCCTTAGTAATCAGACCATCTGGGGCCAACTGTCTCCCATAGCTACTCAGTCAAATGGGACAGGACCGTCTTGTCAAAAGTAACCCTGGAGACCTGCACCTCCTTGAAAGCCTTAATAACTGTCAGATTCCTTGCTGTCTCGTGCATGTATGTACCGAAGTTCTTGTCCATATCCATTGTCTCTGGGGTTGTGGCCCACAGAGGGCTGTGAGGCCCAATTGGTCTCTCTGTTGCTGTCATTCAGGCACCAAGAGAAAACATAGTTAGTTACAAAATGTTTAGGCCCCACTGATTTCATTTTTTACCTAATTGTTTAATATGTTTTTTTCCCTTTTAATACCATGTTATTATTTATGTTTTAAATTGATCGTGTTGATTTTAGTATATGCCAACTGAGATTTTTAGACAGAGGATGGGATATTAACAAATAATAAATAAGAGAGCAATTCTGCATTGGAAACTGAAAAAACAATCCAAAGCTACCCTTTTGACAACACCCTTCTTAGGAGGCAAGCTCTTTGAAGATTCTCTCCCTGCCCTCAGCAGTCCAAGAATAAGAAACAGACTCTGCTGTTTGCCCTTAAGAAAGATGACAGAAAACTGAAGTGCTCAGTCCTTTGGGTCCACAAGTGGCTGCTGCATATTATTTTCCCCCTACACTTAACACAAGTACATGTCCTGCAAGGAACTCGTGGTCTGGCTACTGTCAGCGTTTAAGGTCATGTTCTTTTTAGTCCACTAGGATGGCTAGCAACAGGAGAAGCATTTTTTTCTGTCACAGCCCATTTTAAGTCAGAGAGTATTTACATTTGTCTGGCAAACCTTTGTAGCAGTTGTTATAGAGATTGTAATTTGAGACTGCATGCCTAGTATTTGCCCTCAAATTTTATGTGAACTCTCAAGACAGGTTTTGTCCAACTCTCTGCCAAAGACATCTAGTCAGATACTCCAGGACAATGCTATTCATCAACCCCTCTGCACTGGTACTATCAAGCCCATTTCTCTTTCAGGAAAGTAGTTGGGCGTTTTTCCCATGTTGTGTCAGTTCTGAGAAAGACCAAAGGTTGGCACACCATTTTGATCTCATATTCATTAATGAATTCTAGAGGGCATGGGAGTTCAAAAGTTGTTGAGGATATGGAGACATCCCAATTAATGGTGGATGCTATTCATTCCAGGGAACTTCCCGTCAGCCTGAAGGACACTTGTCTCCACCTTCTACTTAGAATATTATGCAGGAATTTCTTCTCCTTTGCCTAAGGGTCCTTATGGCCTCCAGGACAGGGGCTGGTCTATTGGTTTCTCATTAGCCCCCAGTATATTTACCAAGGTCCTAATGGCCCAGGTTGGGCAAGTGAGGCTTCAGGGCATAAGTATCTACTGTTTCCTCAACAACCTCTCAGGATGGTGTCAGAGAGAAAGTATGTTAAGTGGCTGCCATGATCAGCTGTAGCATATAAAAAATAATGCTGTGGTTTCATAGTAATCATGAAAGAAAGGCTTCCCTCCTTGTGTAATAGATTCAGAATCTCATCAGAATACGTTCTTTCTTTTCCCAGAATACCAGGTATGTCTACTCTGTCCAACTGATCTCTGCAGGGCAGAGTGAGTGTTTCTGATATCAATGCCACAGTTACTGGGGGTGATGATTTCTGCCACAGCCTCTTCCTTGGGCCAGCCTCAAGCAGAAATTGCTCAGATGGCTCACCTTGCTTTGTGTGTTACAATGCCAAATTTCACTTTACTACATTTGTGAACTAAGAACCATTTCCTCGCAAAGGAATACTGCTGTGGGAACCTGTTCAGTTTTAAGAGACAACTAGTGCCAGCAAGTGGAGAGAACCCACTGGCATGGGATGGTAACATGAGGCCTCTGAACACAAGAGGAACACTGCAGCCTTATCAATTGGTTGGAACTTCATGCTGCCTATCTAGTGCTTTTGGAATTTGCTAACAGTGTCTCTGGGTAGGATGCCCTCCTTTGCACAGACATGACTACGGAAGCCCAGATAAACCAGCAGGGCAGCACATATATGTTAGCCCTCCAATTGGTGATAGGCCTTCTTTTCCAGTGGATAGAGAGGACAGTTGAAAACCCTAGGCTGGCTGGTTGGCTGAGCCTTTTCACTGCAGGGGAGCAGACCCTTTGTGGAGATCATAGTGATTGCACCACATTGGCCTTGGCCTCATTGGTACTTGGATCTTTGAGACCTCAGTCTCTGTCTGCCATGGCGTGTGCCATCGTTCCCTGACCTGTTGAGCCAGGGTTGCTCTTCCATCCAGATGGCTGCAATTCTGTGCCTGGCAGTTGAACAGGAGCAGCTCTTAGACTGTGATACAGTCACAGAACATGGTGACCAATGTGCTAGTCTCCAGGAGGGGTGCATTTAGCTAGATCTGTCAGGTGACTTGGTCTGTGTCTTGACAGGAGTATGTGAGAAAAGAATTTGCTTCCCTCTGAGCAGACACTGTCAGACCTCAGGGAGCAAACCTGAGTATGATCTAAGGACAAGTGGTCACGTTTCCCCAAGTGAAACAGTTTCTTAGGGGACCGTCCCTCCCCATCAGTGTACTGCTTTTCTTCCTGGAATATCAGCTTGGTCCTGGAAGCATTCACAGGTCACTTCTGAGAACCTGTTTGCTCTCAGGGTTCTCACTTGAAAAGCGGTGATACAAGTAGCAGTGATCCTGGGCAAGAGGGTGGGTGAACTCTGGGTTTTGTCAGTTAGGAGCTCTTGTGTTTTTTCCCATGTAGAGCCTTTCTTTGTGCTCACCTGTTTTTTGTATGAAAGGTGAACTCGTTTCAAAATGGTAGCTAATTTCTCAACTCAGGAAGAGGCTATGGCTTAAATTGGATTTGTATGAGGCACTTAAGATGTATATATTAGATGACTGGCTGATTCCTACAGACTTCATTGTCTGCTTGTCTCTGACAAACCAGGTGACCAGATCTGGCCGGTGTCTCAGAACTCCATCAGCTCATGGATTATAGAATGCATAGTTCTTGCCTACAGTTCCCTTGGCAGGTTCATCCCAGCAGTTATCATGACTCACCCTGTTAGTAATGCAGTGGTATGTGTGGTCCTCACCTCTTTGTAACTCTAGAGAATATCTACAAGACAGCCACATGGGCCATGCTACACTGTAGAGCAATAAATGTGCCTCAGTTGAAACTGCGTTCACTCACATAGTACTACAGCATGTTCTGTGAGTCACTGGGCTCCACCTCCAGTGAGATACTACTTCGGATATTGGTTCCTTATGCGTTCTGTCTCATTAACTGGACTTACCATGAAGTTTCTTTTGGTCACTGGAAAGTTTACCCAACAGCCTCCCCCGGTTGGTGATTCACCCTCTTCTCATTTTCTCTGTAATAGGAGCAATGGATTATCTGGACTCATGTTTACTGATAACCCAGCTACTCAGGGCTTCCTCTATTTCTTCCTGTTCTTTGTTTTGTTTTGCAGTGATTGTTTATGACTGTGTATTCTCCATCTGTTGTTGAGCCTGCAGTTGATTCTATTTCTAATGCCAGTTTGTTTCTTCATGAGAAATGACAAAGTATTGAACATAAAATCTTGCATATCCAAGTTGCATGTCAGAACTTCATTTATTAAGATAATCAGGTTTGCATAAACATGGTTCTGTGCACACTGGTATTATGTACAGTACACCTACATAGCCAGACATTTTCATTCATAATGACTTTCAGAGCCAGTTGTAATCAGAAATCTTGATCGTTGTATTAGTTCAGGAAGCAAATTTAATTGGGGGAAATCTAGTGATGTGTGACCTCTTTATATACAGGCATACCTCAGTTAACAAAGCCTCTGACAAAGAAGCTCCTTTTTATAATCTTTTTATGCCTGCCTAGTCCCCTCCCTTTTCATATCCTCTGTTTAACTGGGAGGCTTTTAGCAGCATAGCACTGGGAGCATGGTGAAAGCAGGGCTAGAGAAACAGATTTTTCAGTGTCAGTTGCAACAGTATGTCTGCAGTAAACCAAGCAATGTGGCTTATGGTGGGAAAAAGAGGAATTTTACTCTAGCCATTTCTACTGTAGCTTTGTGTGCCTTTTCTAGCAGGGAATGTAAACAGCAGCTGTCTCCAGAATCCCTTACTGAGCATGCATGAAATGCAAAGGAGGGAGAACAGATAAGCCTGCCTTACCAGCTCCAACTCACAGGTATTTTTTTTTTTTAAAAAAAGACTTACAGCCAGCTCTCTACTTTTGCAGTGTTTAGAGATACATGATCCCTGCAAAAGTGGGAAAACCATGCATAAAATCACAAATGCTATTTTTTTATATGAGAACACTTGTCTAGGAATCTCTATGTCTTCCAATGCAATTTTGTGATCGAGTTCTGGCAGAAGTCAGCCATAGAGTCACACTAGCAGTTTCTATATAAGTGTTCTCCAGGAATCTCTGGGTCCTCCAGTGTGATTCTTTGGCTAGCTTCGGCTGGAAGTGGACTATAGAATCACACTAGAGGACCTAGAGATTCTTTGAAGTTTTTTATTCCCATGGAGGGGCAAATACAAGAAGAATTTCTTAAATAAATAAATCTGTGAATGCTGAACCTGGAAGAGTGGAGCCTAACTGTATATGTTTGACCAGCAAAACAGAAGCTATGAGAAAGGTAGAGGCTGGTGGAAGAAGAATTTGTCCCTGGATGCATTTTGGAAGAAACTTCCAAGTTGTCTCTGGAAAGTTAAAAATGTTTTTGTTTACTAATGCAAGGCTTACCTGACCTACTTGTTTCATTCCATGTGTGCATGTTGTTAAGTTTTGAATTTAAAAAATGGCTGAAACATATTGAATTGCTCTTTTTTTCATACTGTAGGAACCTATCCTTATTCTTTCCATGTTATTTTTGCCTCTGGTACCAACATTTCTGTTAAAGAAGTAGTGCTCAGGAACACATCTACTTTGTTAACGAAAGTATACCTGTATGTCACTGACACAGTTAGGGCTGCTCCCAACAATTTGGAAATCTGGGTCAGGATATAGCTATTAAACAGATGTATGTTTCCCTAATTAATTACACAAAAATAGTTGTATATATAAGTGCAGAATTAACAAAATGGTGTCTTAGGACAAAATATCAAGTGATTAGAAGTAACAGTCAGCTAAAATGGCCAATAATTGCTTGCTTCCTTACAAATGAGGATGTTCATACTGTGCACTAAAAATTCAAAGGTATTTTCTTTATACAAAAAGAAATTGAGTTATCATTATGCACGTTAAGCATTCGTATAAATTTCTAATCATTGTTTACAGCCACTGTAAACAATTTACAGCCACTGAACCCTGCTCTGCCCATGATGCCGCTCTTTTGTTTCATGCTTCTGAGATTTCATTGTGTTTTGCCCATATATTTTAAAGCATATTTTCTTTAAAAAGGAAAATGAGATTGTCAGAATTGTAACACTGTCTGCAGTATCACTACTCTTATGTATTATGAATCCTAGAAGATAGTCTTACCTACAGATTTACTGCTTGTCTTATAACAGGTTTGTAAATAAGTCTGGGGGAAAAATTATCTGACCTGCAAAGAAGCTAACAAGATTCACTTATATGCTGGTCCTGGAGAAAGCGTAGAATTATTGGGTGCTGTCCGCTTTGCATTCAAGGTATTTTTTGATGGTTTCTACCAAGGAAGCTGACAGTGGAAGGATGGACCAGCCTAACTCCTTGGTGTCAGCCTATTACATTTTTTTGTTGATCCCAGAGGAAGATCTTTTCTTTTCTTTGTGTCTGCTGTGGAAACAAAGCAGACTGGTGATGAAAGGATGCAGAAATATGTCTTTCCTAGCTTGATTTTTTTGGGGGGGGGAATAAACACATTTGTCCGTAAACTGGGATTTATGATTGGAGAGTTGAATCTCAGCAAAACTGAACGTTTTATGCATGTTTGCTTAAGTTTCATTGAGCGGAGTGGAAATTACTTCCAGTAAAACTTGTATAGGGTTGGGTTGGAGTCTAATCAACATTTTGTTTGAAGCTTATATTTACTTCTGTAGGTCTAATATTTTCTTTTGTTTATTTGTATTTAAGGAGGAAGAACAGAAACCGCTAGACACTCCTGTCAAAGAGGAAGTAGCTACTGAGAAATCAGCTGAAGTGTAATTATTTATCTTTTATTTAAAAAAGCAGGTTAGTGGTCAGATAGTCATGTGGTAGTGTGTCTTCAGTCTTTATGACACCTGCCACAAGATTGCCCAGCTATCGATATGTACTTAACCAGCCATCTTGAACTATACATATTATAGAGACTATAGAATGAGTCAGAAATTATTAGAGATTATATTGAAATACTATGGTATTTCTGAAATTGGAATTTGAAATGCAAGAAGATTAGCTGTAGAGAATCTGAAAATAAACTGAATTTAGCTTACTTCTTTTGAAATTGACAGTACAGTGTCCGCTACGTATACACAAGTATTCTGTTCCAGGCACCCTCACATAAAACTAACGCAAAGCGTTGTGTCTCATTATAATCAGTGGATGTGATGTGTGTGTTCCCACAGCAACATGGGACGCACACATTGTGTTCATTAACTGTAATGGGTCATGATGCTTTATGCAACCTTGCATTTGTGCATGCAGAGGTCTCTTGCCTTGGAAAAATGTTTTCATTTTCCATGGCTATTGATCCTGAAGTTTCCAAAACAGCATTTATTGTTAACAGTTCCATTTTTTCAGCTATACAGTCCATATAAACAGAGCTGTTAATTTTACCATACTTTTTCTCCCCCCCCAAGTGTCATTGCTTCTCTGTCGCTGACAAATTGTCTTTTCTGTGTGTACTTTAAACAGCGAATCTAGCTCTGGCAAGCCTTCTTAAGTGTCAGAAACTGTTAGAGCCACCCCAGTGTTAACAAAGACAAAACAAAGATACACAGTTTAGCTTGCACTGCTCATTCTCATCCTACATCAAGGAACAGGCAAGTTGTAAAAAAAGGAAGAAAAAAAAGAATAGGACCACCTGTGTCAACGGCATGCTTTAAAGGCTACAAGAGAGAAGCAAATTGCCCATATGTTTCTTGTGCCATTCATCAACTGAACATTTGAAGGGATATGCAGCCTACTTCTGACCTGATCAATCAGGTGATATATACAAACTGCACAGGGACATGAGATCTGAATGGGTGAGCTAGCATCTTCCTAGCATCTCCTAAGGGTTTACATTTTAAAAATCATAGTTACATAGTTTACATTTTAAAAATAGCTGTGTACGTTTTGAGCAGTTCCCATATACTTGCTTTCCTGCCTGCTTTCAGATTTTAGCTGATGGTGAGCTTGGTGTATGAATTGGTGTGGGCTGGCTTGAGCTTCCTGAGAATATGGATTTTCGAATCCAGTTAATGGTTTTAGAATATAATTACCCTGCTTTTCAAACAAAAGAGCTTTCAGACCCACAAAGAATGGAAAAAACAATAAAACAGCTTAACTATTTCCATGTAAGTAGTTGCATATAAATAGTGTAACTATTTGTAACAATAGTTACATTCAGTAATAGCTGTATAATTAGAATTTTAAAAAAACCTTCTGTAATCCAAACCATTTTCAGTCCATGACTTAGCTCATGCTTCCAGACATGACATTTAGTTGGTTTTTAAAATTTCCTTTATTAGATGGCAAAGTAGAGTCACAGAGTTATTATTTGGTTTTAAAAATAAAGCATTGGTGCTGTTATTTGTATTATAGACTGCCCTATTCTGTTTTGAGCCAGCATGGTATAGTGGTTTGAACTCTGGACTACGACCCTGGTGACCAGGTTTTGGTTCCCTACCTAGCCAGGGAAACTGACTGGGTGACCTTGAGTACATCACACACTCTCAGTCCCAGAAAACCCTGTGATAGATTTGCCTTAGGGTCCCCAGAAGTCAGAAATAACTCGAAGGCGCACAGCAACAATAACCATTTTGTTTTGTGTACACATTGCGCCTTTCTGAGTAGCAAAGTAATTGTAGCTTATACCTTTTCCATTTTAAAAAGTCATTTCTGTAAGTAGTAAAGTTCCAGTGTGCACTAGCTGACTAAGTACAGCCCAGGTTCTGTGTTTTTCTGTTCTTTTCTTTGTGAACATTAAATACTTGTTTTGCAAGAATCTGAGTTGTTGCATAGCTCAGGTTTTCTGAAGTACTTTCTAGTCCATTTTAAGGCAGGAAAGCAAGATATGAATGTGCACAGGCTTCAGCCAAAATCTAGTTGCTAGTTCCAGCTAGAGTAGACCATTGAATCAATTGTTAAATGTAACATCAATACTTGGAGAACCAGTGTAGAGTAGTGGTTTGAATCTTGGATTAAGACTCTGGGTGTCCAAGAGTTGAATCCCAGCTTGGCATGGAAACCCACTGGGCAACCTTGGGCCATTCACACACTCTCAACCTCAGAGGAGGGCAGTGGCAAACTACCTCTGAATCAGTATTGGAAAGAAAACCCAATGATAAGGTAACCATTAGTCAGAGTCTGCTTGAAGGCATATAACAACAAATCAGCACTAGTGTAAATCCCTATTGATTCAGTGTCTCTATTTCATTTGGTAGAAATAATTAGATTTCAGCCTTTGTCTCTGATCTACAAGGGATTCAGTTACTTGGTAGTGTATGTAGTCTGTCAGTACCTATTACAGATGGTAGAATACCACTCTAGTGTGATCAATTCTTAAATTTTAATTATGAGTGCCTTTACAGCAGAGTGTAGTTCTATTATATTAATAATTGCCTTTGTTTTTTGTGCAGGTATAGGTGAAAGCATCTGTTGAATAAAATTGCATTTTTTATTCTAACAAACTCTTCAGGGATGCTTGTTGCCTAAGATTCATTAAGATTTTTGAATTCCATTAGTGGCAGAGTATGCCTGTACCATTCTTGATCTGTTCATAAAAGCTACCAAAGAAGCATTGTGTGTATGTTCCTTCAAGTCACCTAGCAACTTGTAGTGACCCTATAAATTTCATGGGGTTTTCTTAGACAAGGAATACTCAGAGGTGGTTTTGCCAGAGTTGACCAGATTGATTACAGCTGAATTGTGCATTTAGAGGCAAAGATTATGCAAATTGCAGTGCAGTTCCCACTTCTAGGCTGCAGGGGATGCACTTTCTCTGCGTCACTAACAGAAGACTGCAAAGAGTGCTGCAGGGGTAACAAGTCCCTGGTTCCTGTTCTGAATTGCTTCCTGTGAAAAAGTCATTAAACCATTACTACCATTCAGGGCATAAAATGAGAAAACTGTCCAGGAATCTTGAACAAAAGCTGTCCATTTCTCTAAATGGGAGACCTTAATGAGTCAGGCTATGACCCACTGTTTTATGAGAGCTGTTTGGAGAAGGAGGATGCTGTTTAATTTAGCCTGGGAACTTCCGAACTTTGTATCTTCTTCTTTTGTTTTCTTTTGCAAACCTCAACCGTGTTTTCAGAGCATAAACTTCCAAGCACGCCCACTCCATTATATTTTTGTTCAAGCTGTTTACTAGTTCCCATTGCACATTGTTAAAGAAGTGTGTGTTTGAAATGGAGCTGGGGCTGACCTGGCCAAAAGTCAACCGTAGCTGTCCCATGAACTACAACAGAGTAACCCCTTTGTGACTATATGGCCATAAAAGAATAAAGATTCCTGCGACACATAACATAGGCATGGGGCTTTTGGTCAGGATTGACTGTTCATTGTGATTATTCCCCCCTCCCATTGTACTATGTGTATGTGAGCATTACATCCGAAATAGAATCTTATTTTCTCACTCCTGTTGAGGGCATCCACATATTTAACAATTAGAGGTTCAGATAAAGAGACTACTGTATGTTGACTTGTGGGAGAGGCGGTAAATTTGGACAGTGGTTCATGTTGTTGGAGTTCTCTAGTGTCTCTTGATTAGTAATACTCCTTCTTTGCCAAATATGATCTTCCTGCCATGCTTTTGAGTTGAATGAACTGTTTTATTCAGAACTGTAGATAATTTCATCATTGTCATGCAGATAATTGTCAGAGATTAAAATGTAAGAGATGCCATTGTACACTGAGTCTGAAGAGTAATCATCTAGCTCAGTGGTCCTTGGGTCATGTGCTTAGCAGGAAGATCTACTTCAAAACCTGTATTGGTGTCCTGTTCAGTTTTCTGGTACTCTAGATAGTTTTACATCGTTACCACTTAATTAAGTTATCTGCATTCTTATCCTAGTGCCAACATTCTTTCTGATCTATTTTGAGTCTTAATTTATAAAGGAATGTAATATAATACAGGAAGACTTCTATGTGTATTTTTTTTTTTAAAGTAAAGTGGTCAGGAAGGAACCCTGTTCTCTAAGAGAGGTGGTTGATGAGGTTGCAGAGAGCTCTGCTGCCATCAGAAATGGATTAGGGGAGCAGGGGGGCATGTCAGAGTAAAGCCATGTATCTGCTGGATATTACTCCCTCTTTTTCTTTTCCCTCATGCCCAAAACATGGCCCAGAAAATATATCAACCGTGTAGCTGGTGTTGATAATTTCCTTGCCATGAGTGTCTGTGGTCAGAATCCTCTGTGCTAAGGGTGACAGTGATGACACAGCTGATTCCAAGCCATCTATTTCTTGAGTACTTGACTTTTGCAGAAGTACACACAGCCAAGGCATTATGAGACCTTCCTGGAAGCCAGACAGTTGAGGTAGCTTGGAGTCAAAGTTCAGCTGCTAGTATAAGTGATCTATCTTGGCTGGTAATAGCCAAGAACTTATTTGTGCTCTCATTAATTTATCTTGCCTTTGTTTTAGAGGTGGAGAAAAGAAAGTGGTGAAAATTACCTCAGAAATTCCACAGATGGAGGTAAGCTGCTGCCTTGTTCAGTTCTTTTTCACTCTGGTTTTAACCAATGGATTTCCACATTCATATGCTTTCTTCTACCCTAAGTATAATACTAGTACCTGCAGTGGAGTCAGGCAGCGTTCCATAATATATATGATGGATTTTTTTTCTCACTTCTAGCTTGCCATTGGTATTACATTATTAGGTTGTTGCCATGGTCTGGTTCATATATAGCAGGAAAATTTGGCTACAGTGTACATCCACTACAGGGATGAGCTGCAGAGAGCCTAAGGTTCTGTTTTTTTCTCTAGTGCTTTTCTGTACAGTAATTCTTGAATTTATTAAGATGTGATATGTTTGAACCAGGGTTGGTGGGATGTGTGGCCCTCTGCATGTTGTTGGACTGCAGTTCATGTCAGCTGTTTGGCAGCCTAGCCAACAATGAGGGATGAAAGGAGTTGCAGCCCACCAACTTCCAGAAGTCTACATATTCCCCATTCCTGGGATTAAACTATTTATCACCCAAAGAAAGACTTGGAAATGTTGATTGAATCCAGACTGGTTTCTGTTAACTGCGCTTTAAATCAACTACCTTTCCATGTTGAAACATCATGGGGAACTGTAGTTTGTTACAAAGGAAAGAAAGGCTTCTTAACGCCTTTTACCATCAAGATGGGAATGGGAAGAATATGTTGCAAAAGTAATGATGCTTTATTCATGCATGAGGAAACCATGGTTTTCCATTTTGTCTGAACTGTTGTTTAAGTTGGATGTAGTAATTGTGTGTAACCTTAAATTTATCCTGGTGTTCATGCAGCAGTGTCCTGTTTACAGTCTACAGTGCTGTTCCTGTCAGTAAATAAATGTATTGTTTTTTAATTTGTATTGGCAAGAGAAGTCACTAGGTTAGAGTGAGAAAATGTTAACGCTGTGGCTGTGTCATGCCTCCATTCTTCCCTACTGGAATGCTCTTTCCCATTCTGTGGCACTGTCTCCATGTTTGACTGAGGAACATTAAAGGAGAAAATCTCTGCAATTCTGTATCTGATGCAATCCTGGGTCTCCCTGCAGTGAAGTAAAATATGCTGCGTGCAAATTTGACATGTGTATTCTCTTTAGCAGACACTTGACTTCCTGTAGTCCTTTAATTTTGTTAGTTTCCACTCCACCCTCCATAATTGGGGAAGCTGATATGAAAACACAATCTTTTCCCCTGCTGTTCAGCTGCCACCTCTCAGATCTAATCTTTTTGCTAGGCTGACCACAGGTATTGAGAGCTGCTGTCGCAAATCACAGATTATTATTTTAGTGGGGCAAGTAACCAGAAACAGTAAATATTATCTGAAATGGAACTGGTGTTGAGTGACGCCTTCTAAGCTTTGTGGGAAGTCTTCATTGAGAAATCATTAAATTATTTTACTTACGTCCTTTTTCACACTTTCGCTACTTCTAGTTAACAGCTCCATGAAAATCCACTTGGTGTTTTCTAATCTTTTAAACTCCAAAATATAAATGCCTTCTAGATTTAGTTGACGTATGAAGGTACCTGATGTGACATTCTCAGCTTGCTTAATTTTTATTTTTAAATAGATAGCCATGTTAGTCTGTTTCAGCGTAAAAAGTAAAAAAGAAAAAGGAGAGCACAAGGAGTGGTAGGCGAAGAATATAGTGGCACCTAAGAAATGAAAAACAATTGTTTTTTATTTTCAGTGGTTCAGAGGAGTCCTGCACTTCAGCTTCCTAAAGGTCACATGAGATGTTCATAGGATACTTGTTCAAGTACTTAGACAAATTTGATCTGTTTTCTTTACTCAGAAAGTCTGAATTGCTTAATAAAAATAAATCACACAGAATAACAAGTCTAATACTTTTGGGAATTGAAAATAGACTGTGTTGTTCAGAATGTTGATGAATTCGGCTGATTAACAGTATGTTGATCAAGCAAATATTTCTGGTTGTTATCTATTAATATGCTTTTACTTCAGTAAAGCTTTGTGAGCAAAGAATTAACTATCAAAAGTTCTCTCCTTTCTTGAAATGTTTTAATTTTCTACTTCCTATATATTGTGTACATTTATTTCTTTGCCAAAATAAAGTGTATTTCCATCTGTGGGCATCTTGCTTTTTTATACCACAAACATGAACAACATCCTCTATGCAAAATTGTTGTTTGGTGAAATACAGCCAGTTTCCTGACATGTATTGTTGGGCTCCTGACAAGTACTTGTAAAGCAGGTTCTTTTAAGGGGACAGATTTTTTTTAGTTTGTGTTAAAGTCTTGTTCAGCCATTTTTCAAGGCAGATGTAAACTATTGGATCTGTCATTAACCTTCAACAGCTAGGAGCAGAATTTGCCTACTTTGTAATTTTGTTAAAACATAAAATTAGCATAGAACAAATAAATCAAAAAGTAAAAATAAATACAAAAATGTAATAGTATAGAAATCTTAGCACTCGAAACTTATTAAGTTTTGCTATTACTGACTTGCATAAAACTGTTGCAGAGTTTCTCAGTCTGCCTTAGAACCCAGTTTCCCTCAAATTATGTTTTAACAGCAACAGTGGAGGGTTTACACCTACAGAAGGCACTCAGGTTTTCTTAGGTGCTTAGGAACGTATTGTGTTCTTATTAGTAAAGTGTTCATAAGATCTGTCTGATTAGAAATTGAGATGTGCATTATAGTTTACCTGGGAATAGGAGGCTGCTCAGTAGAGACAAGAGAATAGTCTCTTAAATCTCTTAGTCTCTAAAACACTAACAGGAGTGAATTTTGAAGGCCAAGTGTGGCTACCACATTAATATGTAAATACAAAAAGTAATGGGCTCTGCTCGGGATTTACCCAGAGCTAAAATCATCCAGTAGTATGGTCCAGATAAAGCTATAACTTGTTTTGTTGTACAAGGGCTAAATAATGCAGAGTTGTGTTTGGATTCCATGAGTCAAATCTTTCAGTATTAGCTACAGTGTGGCACTTCTGTATGAACCTGAAGCCCCCCCCCCAAAAAAAGATTCGGATAATGTAGAGTACTCTGAAATTTCTTTACTCTTCTGTATAACAATATTCAAACCCTAGAGTGCTTCAGCATTCTTTCCCCTGTCCTCCATGGGTGGCCCTCAAGTTTGTTCTGAAATGAATCTGCTTTGTTTCAGCATTTCTTCTTGCTGCCTTTGTAACTTTCTGGGGTAGGGATAAATTCCTGATCCCTTGCTCTCAGCATTTGCTGCTCCCAATACAAGCGTTCTCCTCAATGAAGAAGAAAAGGAACATTTTGGTCCCTTTGAAGTCTGTGTTTCCTGCACACCTCTAAACTTACTCTGCTAGCACTATCCTTATTGGTCTAACCATGCAGATGGTGACCCAGCTGAACATGGCCAAGTTAGCAGTCCCTCTCTGCAGTCATGGTCATTAGCTTTTTAAGTTATTCCTTTCCAATCTGAATTCAGTATCTATACCACCACAACTGTTTTGTGAACGGAATCTGATGATCTCATCTCAAGAACTCGCAGTATGTGAGTAGTATACCCACAACACTCTTTTGTCACTTTATGTTTCAAATCTTGCAATAACCAGGAATATATGATACACAGGGGAATGAAAATTGTCACATTAATGTATGGTGGCAAGCAGAGATATGCTGATAATGGCTGTTAAATCTGGAGCTGAATACATATTTTTCTGTGTTGAGATTTGTATTTATACATTTGTCTGCTTTACTTGTTGCTTTAGAGAATGCAGAAACGGGCAGAGAGATTTAACGTTCCTGTGAGTTTGGAGAGTAAGAAAGCTGCACGAGCTGCTAGGTATGTCTATATTTGTAATGACACTTCTTGCTGCTGCTTTCATTGTATGGGTAGATGTTTATTATGGATGTCTCTTGTAACTCTTAAATACTACTTAACTGGGACAGCTTGGATGGAAGACAGATTGAATTGTAGTTAATGACATGTGGCCATTCACTGCAAAGATTCATGGGTAAAGATTGTGGACATTTTGTACCTTAGGTAACACTTTACTTATGTGGCAACTATTGATTTCCTGCTATCAAGAAAATTAATTCTCATCCTTTCATTTAAGATGTGAGTAGGTTGCCTATGACTCTCCAAGTACTGTTGTATTATGGCTTCCATTATCCTTGAACATTGGCCATTCTGGCTAATTTTGGTGGGAGTTTGAATCCAACGTCATCTTGAGGGTGGCAGGTTTTCATCCACTCTAAAAGATCTCGAAGATTTTTCAGTTGTACAGAGATTTCAACACACAATAAAGCCTGTAGAAATGTAAATAAAATGCCCTAAGGGTATGTATTACCTATCAGTCCTACTTTATTGGCAGTAATATTGCAAACAGCAGAGCTGCAGTGTGAATATGAATCCATCATTATTTGCTAATCCAATTCAAGGATGAATCCAGTACTCTAGGTTTTTCTTTTGCATGTTTATAAGATAATTCACAACCTAGCTTGTGTTGAAACTGTTTTCAACTTCTTGTAGCTTGAACCCTAAACTTCAGGCTTTTTAACTGTATTGTCCTCCTCTACAGGTTTGGTATGTCTACGGCTTCAACG
Organism: Iguana delicatissima; assembly: GCA_948472985.1. NCBI lineage: Eukaryota > Metazoa > Chordata > Lepidosauria > Squamata > Iguanidae > Iguana > Iguana delicatissima. The sequence goes on along the minus strand of CAOKZL010000159.1, from coordinate 1,996,632 downwards.
AAAGGTATTTTAGTGGACTGTACAGTGCATTTCTAGGACGAGTGTTTGGTACCTTTTCTTTCATTTGAATGATTTTATTTCTTTCCCTACAACTTTGTAAAATCAGGATTGAAAATATAGTATTGTTGCCACTTAGAACTTGAATGTTGTTAGTAACATTTAAATTCTGCCCTGGGCTGTGCGCTGTGTTTTTTTTGGAACTGTGACTGTTAATCGGAGCTAGAGGTATTGCTTCTATGTGAATTTCATTTTATGAAAAGCTCTAATTTCGTTGCAGATAAATTAATGTAATTCCATCTTAAGATCAAGGTCTGTGGAATGTTCTGACATAATTAGGATTTGGTCATATAATTATGTGTCTTTTTTGTTGAACCCTAGAAATACAAGCATGCATAATTAAAGTAAAAGTAGTGAAATGTAAGGGTTTAAGATGCAGTAGTACAAATGAAATTGGAAAATTATTCCTTCCACAATATACACCACTGGTTAAATCACTTGAACATAAGTGTGGATTTAGCAGACTGTCAGTTTAGTATTTCTGTTTGAAGATGAATCATAGTAAAGCTAAGCTTGCTGTGCTGGCTACGGCTAATGGGAGTTGCAGTCCAGCAAGAACTGTAAGGCCACTATCTCGCTCATGCCTTCTTAATGAATATTTGGAAAACAGATGTGTCAGTTTTGTGTGGTTTCTCTTATTACTACCTTCATCTGTGCTGAAACTGGAATGAAGGGTTTTGATTCTTTGATCATGGAGTTAATAAGTGTTAGAACGATAACTGAAAGGAGATTTATCACTCCTTTCCTTTCTGTATAGTCTGACAGGTTAAGAAACATGTTCCAAGCAGCAAGAAGAAGGTGATGCACAAAGATGACAGGAAAAGCAAATCTTCAAAATAATGCTAGCAGAGGGAAATGTTTTGGAAAATACAAAGGCTGAGCTGTTATGGTGCCCTTCAGTGAATTAAAGGGATTCCAGTCCATTAATAATTCCCATTAGTATAAAGTGGAGAGCTATTTGCAGTAATGCCTCTGTCCCCTGCAGACCTAGTACCACCTCTGATGGCCTAAATCCAGTTGTTAGTCCCCACCAGAGAAGACTCATTAAATTAATGGGAACTTGATAAGTCAAGTTCAGTGAGAATTTGATCCATGGATTCAGTGGGTCTAAACTGTTTGAGACTTAACAGTTGGACAAATCCATGTTCATTCATTCAGATGGGCTGCCTAAACACGTAGAATAGAATTTTTAGTAAATACAGCAACTACAAGCAGAAAGGAGAATCAAGAAATATTGTCTCATCCCTTGTGCCAGCAAAGAATCTCAGAAATATAACTCATAGGAACTTATGGCCCCATCCTGTGTTTCCAGTGTGCTTTAGCATATGACCTTTTTCAGAGACAAAGAAATTCCTGTTTTCCAGCAGTGGAGGAGGGTATCCTGGTGAGAGAGGCATTAACCCACACTACGATGCCCTCTGTCCATTGCTGAAATGGTAAGTAGCCAGTCATTCATACTGTAACATGTTTCAAGTAATCACCTCTACAGATGGAATACCTTTTCCTTTGTTCTTGAAGAATATGATGTTCTGTATTATGTTGGGCTTACTGGCTTGGATCCTAAGTTAAGACAGGAAATGAACAGAAAGAAAATTTCCCATCCTCTCCTTCCCCACATTCCCCTTTGTTAATAGGCTGTGTGGTATATCCTGTTACCTTCTTCCCACCACCTTGTTTATTTCACTGTTTTAGCAATCTGGAACAAATTATTTTAAAACATTACAATAAATTACAATAAATTGTCACTTTTCCCCCTTATTTTAGGTCTTGTTGCAGAAAGTAAGACTACTGTAAGTAACTTGCTTATACTTCTAACTTGGTTGGGTTTTTAAATGATAATTAATTTTAAAAATTTCACATAATAAAAAGAATTGCTAACAGTATACAATTTCTCTTCATTGAGTGAGTAGCTCAAGATGACATTAAACATAATACCAGGGTAATTACTTAATTTACACAATTGTCCCATAATATGTTTGCTTCCTTTACTTACTGTAATTCTTTCATGCTGAGTGGAATAGAAGACTAGGTTTATATTTCATGTCCTTCATATTCTTCATCTCATTGCTAAAAATGCTATTTCATTGCCTTAGGAAATAAGTTATAGTAATTGGTTTCCCTACAAATGATGAGATCAAAGCTACAGATTCTATCATACTAGTTCAAAAGTATTGAACCAGGCAGTAGACTCTGAGGGGTTTTTTTCTTCCCAGTTCTTTGTCCCCTGTGTTTATTTTGTTCTGTTCTGTACAGTATTTCCCAAATCTGTCCATTCTGTTTCCCCCAAGCTAAAGCATTCATACTCTGGTTGTCTCCCATATTAGCTGTTGTTGCTATCTAATTTTGCCATGTCATATCACTGCCCTCTTGATCTACCCAGAAAGCATCTGCCAAAATAATTCATTTCTTCATTTCTCTCGTAATTCAGTTTTATGACCCTTCACCAAATGTCTTCATTTCTTGTTGGTGTCATCAGGGTCCATGGAATGCTTCCACACTATCTTGCTGCTCTTATCTGCCAAGATGTCTTTCTGTATGACCTTCTCATTTCTTATTCTCTGATGCTTAGCCACCCAAAAATCTTATGTTCCTTTATATATCTTTTTCTCTGTTACCTTTGTGTGAGAATTTCTCCCTGAAAGAATGCTGTATATTTCTCTCTCTCTCTCTCTCTTTTCTTTGAATCCTTACTTAAGTTCAGGTCTGTGAAGTTTTTGGCTTAATTTTCACTTCCAACCAAAATGAAATTTCAGTATGTGTTATCTGTACGTATTTATCCATGTTAAATTGTAAATTCTTTGACATAGGGACTTTAATTCCTAAAAGGGCATATGTTATTCTGTAAAGCTCATGTAATGCACTGTTGAGAGAAATATTGAGAGCACACAACTTGGCACCCCACTAATATGGACAGTGTTTTTCTAAGAACTGAAAGAATGAAATAAAATAATAAATTTAGTCTTCTGTTATGCAGCTTGTTTGTAAAGTTCTTTGTCCACATCAAGGAGAAATAGATTCCAACCCAAAATTCTCTCTAGTATAAATCTTTACACCAGAGCTGGAACCATGCCCCCTGGGTAGAGTTAGACTGCAGTTTCTGTGATTCATCAGCATGGGCTCTAGTGGCTAGGGCTCCTGGGGCATGTGGTCCAGCAGCATCTGGAGTACCATATGATTCTCACCCCTGCTAAGCATTATGTAATTTTTTAGTGGTTGTTAAATATTCCTCCACTGAAGATATTGCATACTGCTTGGCAAGGAATTGGGCAAAAGCGTTAAGAAATGTCTGGAGTTTTAAGTTCTGTGACCAAATTAGGGCTGGGCCAGATTGCTAGGAGCCATACAAAAAGAGATTTGTATTTTGATGAGGGAGCAGGGCTAAAAAAGGTTTTTATGCCTAGTGTGCTACTTTAAAAGAAGTTATCTGAACAGCTGCCACTATGTGTAGTGTAATACTCCCCACCTTAGTATGTTTGCAGTTTGCCAAGAGAAAGGTGCTGGTCATGTCCTTAAAGTGGTTATTTCAAAGGAGTCAATCTGTCATGCCCAGTGGGAGTGCTTCCTGTCTTCTAGTGAGCATTTTGTTTACAAAGGAGAAGAGACCTCAGATTAGTTAAAAAAAAAAATTCTGCAAGTTAGCATCTGTTGCTAAAAAAAACAACAACCCTCAAATGCAGTTCAGGCTTAGGTCAAATGCTTTTTAACTTAAATTTTATATATTTGATACATAATCAAATACAACATATGCTCATAGTTTTCAATGCTGACATTTTAGATTTTTTTCCTCTGTATCATAACTGAGCTTCTTTCATGTTTACTATCTTGTGGTTGGATGACATATGAAGTTGTTGCTATAGGGCTAGAAATACAAAATAGAATTGTTGTTAACTACCATCAAGTGAACTTTGACTTATGACCACCCTATGAGTGAGACCTCCAAGTCACTCTGTTATCAACAGCTTGCTCAGCTGTAGCAGATACAGGGCTGTGGCTTCTTTGATTGAGTCTATCCATCTCTAATGCCATCTTCTTCTTTTCCTGATGCCTTCTACCTTGCCAAGCATTGTTGTCATTTCTAGTGAGTCATGCTTTCTCATTATATGTCCTAAACACAACAGTCTCAGTTTAGTCATCTTGGCTTCTAGGGAGAGTTCACACTTTATTTGCTCTAAGACCCATTTATTGGTCTTTCTAACAGTCCATGATATCCCTAGAACTCTTCTCCAGCACCACCTTTCAAATGAGTTGATTTTCTTCATATCAGCTTGCTTCACTGTCCTGCTTTTCACAAACATATATAGAAATTGGAAATACAATGGCATGGACCATCCTAACTTTAGTATTCAATAGTATATACACTTGGATCTTGTCTAGTTCCTTTGTAGCTGCCCTTCCAGCTATGGAAGATCTTTATTTCAGTGTCTTTGTTGTCTACTCTAAAGGTATTTAAATTATCTGTGGTCATTTTTGTTTTCTATAAGGTTCAACTGTAAACCTGCCTTTGCACTTTTCTTCCTTGAGTTTCTTCAGTAAGACTTCCAAGTCTTTTCTATTTTCTGCTAGTAGTATGGTATCATCTGCATATCTTAAATTGTTGATGTTCCTTCCTCTAGGTCTAATCCAACTTTATGTATGATATGTTCACATATACATTAAACAGATAAGGTGATAAAATACAGCCTTGCCTGATCCCCTTGCCAATTGGAAATCATTCAGTTCCTCTATATTGTTTCCTGACAGTACCTTCTTGTCCTGAGCACAGGTTACGCATCAGGACAGTCAAATATTGTAACATAGCCATTTTTTTAAGAGCAATCGGTAGCTTTTTATGATGTTCAGCAGCCATTTTCAAGAGAGCACACATATGCAGGGCCCTGGAACCTGAGAAGAGTTCCTAAGGCGGTCATGACCAAAAACAGTTGAGAATGGCTGGTGTGCACAATCAAATGCTTTGCTATAATCTGTAAAGCGCATGCTGGGGTTTTTTTGAAATTCTTTTGTATGGTCCATTCTCTAATGTGTGTTTGCAATATGATCCCTAATGCCTCTTTTCCTGAATCCAGTTTGGACATCTGGCATTTTTTTACGCCATATATGGAAGAAGTGTTGTAGCATCCGTCTGCTTGCATGGGAAATTAGTGCAGTGGTTTTGTGGTTACTGCATCCCTGGTGTCTTCTTTCTTAGGGATTGGAATGTATATTAAGCATTTCCAATATATGGGCTACTGCTTTGTTTTCCATATTTGTTGATAAATTTTAGCTAGAACTAGAATAGATTTTGTCTTTGAAGTGGCTTTGTTGCTATGCCATCTGTTCCTGGAGATTTATTTCTCCCATGTGCTTTAAGTGCAACTTCTACTTCACTTTCTAAAATTGAATGAATGTGTCATCTGCTTTATATAGTCCTGAAGTGTATTGTTTCCATCATTTTTAATCTCTACAGCTGTAGAAATAAAAAGCTATATATGCAGGTGTTCTATTCCAAGAATCCCCCTTTAAAACAAAAAATGGAGTGTCATGTCCCATTGTAGTCAGTGGACATGAAGTTTTACATGACTTTGCATTTGTACATGTGGAGTTTGCACCAGAGGAGGGTGCACTGTACTTAGTCATGCAGTGTGTTCCTCTGATGGTCCTTGAGGATCTCCACTCTTGGTTTAAAATTCCTTTTGCTTTCTTTGATCTTGCAAAAGAGACCTCTTTTCTTCCTTTTTTTGTTGTCATCTCTTCTATTTATTTGACTCAAATTACAAATCCCATCCCTTATAATTGAACAATTTTATCCTATCTATCCTTTTATGAGTTTCTTGAAGCATAGCCATATGGATTCTTTTCTCTAGGGATGGGAAAAATCCAGAATTTTCTGGATCCTAATCCCTGGAAGGTTCTGGGAGTCCACAAACCTCACAAATCTCAAATCTTTCGAATCCTTTTTTAAGAAGCGGTTTATAAAGCAAAGGAAAGAAAGCACTTCTACTGAAAAGTGTTTTTGAAGCAGAATTTGACATCTTTGTTTAATGAAAAACAAATAAAAAATAGTTTTCAGTTCAGGAAAACATACTCATACTTTTTATTAAGAAAAGAAGAGAATTCAAGGACAGATAGTTCAACTCCTTTTTCTGTCACAGAAAATATTTTTTTTGTAATTAAAAAAACTGTTTAGTTTTGTTAGTTTTAAAATATTGTTTTGTGGGGCCCAGTGGTGCCAGCAACATAGTGGAGAGAGCGAGATCACCCTCTTTGCTGCTTGAGGCAAAGAACAAGATGGCATCCTGCCCCATTTCATGCACAGAAGTTGAACTGACTGGCAGTTGGATTGCACTTTGGCTGTGATGATGGGAGTCAGCCTCTTCCACTGCACCTGAAGGCAGCCAGCTAGCTTAGGGGGCACAGAAGAGACTGCAAGACCCACAGAACTTTCTCCTCCAGACCTTTCTATTGTTCACCACCACCTCAGCACCTTGATGTGGTTGGATTACTTTGGTAATGATAGGATTAGCCCTAACAATAAAGTATTTCAGCAGGGGCAGCTTATTTCCCTGCCTGGCATAGGGTATCTCAAGTTCTCTTTTTTACACGGTTATTAAAATTACAAGAATCTAGTCCCTTTTGTAGTTACATCAGTAGGGCCTATGGCAGAGGATCTGATTGCTTTGCATACCTAAAGTTTTGTAGCCTTATTGTCTGATTCATCCATTTTGTATCATTTTGTATCAGTGAGATTTCCTTTAGATAACTAGACAGGATTAGAAGCCAAACTAAGGGTCCTTTCACACCACATACTTATGGCACTATGATTCCAAGGCAACATCCTATGGAATCCTGGAACTGACAGTTTATGGAGGGATATTTAGAATTCTCCGCCAGAGAGTTCCTCTAGTGCCTCTGACCAAACTACAAACACCAGGAGTTCATATGATGCAGCCATGGCAGGTCAGGTGAAATCAAAGCTCCATAACTGTGTAGTGTGAAAGGACTCTCAGGGAGGGAGAGGGAAGAAGCTTAAAACCTTACAGTTTTCTGTAATTTATTTTACATTAACAAATTTGACTAGTTTCAGAATGGGATGGTGGTGGTTGTGCAGAAGAGCCCAATCTCTAACTTTCTATGCCTCTATCAAAGAGCAAATCATGGGACTGACTGGGGAAAAATCCTCTGAATTGAACACAAGCCTCCAACAGCAGAGAGAGAAGGAGTCTTGGGTACCTCTCCAGTCTCTTCCTAGCCGCTGAGAAAATTTCTGCAGTGCTCCCTACCCAAGATTCCCTGAGGGTTGGAAGAAGTGAGTCAGGGTGTGCTAGCTGGCAGGGACTCTTTACTATGCACCTAATACAAAGCACAATTTAGACCAGTGCCAAATTGTAGATAAAGAAAAAAAAAGGAGAAACACCACCCCTTTTTGCTCTGCCAGCAAGAGTGGAGCAAGACTCAGGAAATGTCAAAGCGCTCTAGCCTCAGAGCATTCCACCCAGCAGTATAGGACTGTACCTTTAGTTATTATTTTTAGAAGGTTATATAGAGTCGAGGGAATGTTTTGGTAAGATAGGGCCCGGCAGCACCAGGGCAGAGTGGGCGAGATCACCCTCTCCACCAGCTTTTGCGACCCACCCTCAGCCAGATCGGGCCCAACGGCGGCAGCACCAAGGTGGAGAGAGTGAGATCACCCTCTCTGCCAGCTTTGGCGGCCCATCTCTGGCTGGATCAGCCCACTGCCGGGGGAGAAGCGCAGGAAGCGTTCCCTGCACCTTTTCACCCCTGCCAGGGCAGGATTCAAGAGATTCGATTGGCCTATTTTGGCGGGGGGATTTGGATCCCCAAATCTCGAATCCTTGCCCAGGATTTGAGGATTTAGTGATTCAGTTGGCCCACCCCTACTTTTCACCTTCAACATTTTATTTAGTCTTTAACTTTTCAATGCGGTATGTAGATCATTTACATTAATTGAAACAATATTCGAATTATTCATTTAACCAATTCCCTTAATCATCATTCTTATCATCATCATTCCTCTTAGCTGCTGTTTTCCCCTCCCCTCCACCCCTCTCTTGAAATCTGGTTGTCCCTCCTTAATGGAAGAAATACAAGGCCTTCCCAGCCTGTTACCCATGTCAAGTACTCTGGTTTCTCTTCTCTTTACATGATCTTTAAATTCTGTGAGGATATTCTTCAGGCTGTATTTTCGGCTGAAGGTTGGTTTAGTGTTCTTCATTAGCTTTACTCTACTATCTTCTGTTTTCAATTATGCATGTGTATAGTTGCCTCTTTGGTTGCTTGAGAATCTTTCAATTTCTTCCTCTGCCTCTGCAGTTGGAGCATAAACTTGGATTATGGTTATAGTGATGGGTTTTCCTTGAAGTCTTATTGATATGATTCAGTGTCTTATCCTTTCACTGTTTTTATTACATCTCTCCTCATTATTAATGCCATCCATTTTTTCTTAGATTTTTATTTCATGAGTAAACACTGAGTAATAGTCTGATTCAAAATGTCCAGTGTTGTCCAATTTAGTTCACTCAACCCAAGATTGCAACGTTTATATGTCCCATTTCTTGTTTCACTGTGCCTAGCTTCCCCTGATTCGTGCTTCTTAATTCCATGTCTCTAGAATATGTCTTGTGCAGCTTCAGACTTTCCTTTCAACCCTGAGCACATCAGTAACTGTGAACATCCTCTCAACTAGAGTCCGGTTGTGTCATTAGCCACAGCAGTACTCATAGTTGTCCTCTAGTATATAGGGGTGTGAAATAGAATACTTTTTAAAATTTAATGTGTTGGAAGCAGAGTACTAGTTGGATCGAAAATAACTGATATAACTCCATTTTTAAGATTTATTTTGCTGTTGTCATTCCATTTTAAAAGAAAAGAAGTGGAACTAAGTTTCATTGTTAGTCCCACCTAGGTTAGACTCATTGAGTTAATGACATTTTATGTGAATATTTTACCATATTCTCGCTGATGCAGTGGATCTACTCTAGTTGGGACTCACAGTTTGATTTTGCCTTTAAACTATGTTTAGTTGCTTTGCTTAAAGTTAGCAGAAACCTTTATTAGACTGTAACATGTAGTAAAGTACTGTATCACTAGATGCCATCTCTTGGTTCTCCTTCTGCTCCAAAATTGGTAAAAGGATAATTATATATGAAGTTTTGGTGTCTATTTTCGTTAGGATATCCATTGGGATATATAGAAAATTGGTTCATACTAGCACTCAGTTTCAAGTTTGCTCATTTGTTCATATCAGCACCTATTACATTTAGACAGAGATTATATTAAACTATTTCCTGTGATTTTTTCCAGGTAAATATAGACAAATTAAAGGAGCGAGCTCAGAGATTTGGCTTGAATGTCTCAACAGTCTCTAAAAAGGTAAGATTCCAGGGCTAAAACCCTACTATAGCAGATGAGTGAATGTTTGAAAAAAATAATATTTTGCTTGATAAAAACTACTGTAGGTTTGAGGATCTTAATCTCTGATATCATTAGTTGAGTTCCAAGGCCTGTTTATAGACTTAAAAGTCTTGTGTTAGGAGGTCAAATGTAATGCTTATTACTGAGATAGGCAGACAAGGTTGAGTTCTGAATTATTTATTTAGCATAGGTTCCCTACCTTCCTTCCAGCTATGTATCTTTTGGGTAGCATTTCTTGGAATACAGTAAATAAAAGAATATACTGTGGTGGTTTTTTTCATCCTAAAACTGCATGAGGGAATCTGTAGCCTTCCAAAAGTTGTTAGACTACAGCTCTATCAGCCCTGTTGAACATTGCCAGTGATCAGTGATGCCAAGAGCTGTAGTCCAGCAGCATCCGTAGAACCACAGATTCCTCCCTGTTGCCCTAAGAGATAAGTTATTTACAATCTTAAACTTCATTTCCATCAAGAAGATAATCTTGGCCCAGATATACCACTCCAGATTGCACCAGGGTTTCTACAAATCACAGAAAAGATTGAGTTTGAACCTGTCTGCCTAGCATGCAGTTTTCTTTTTGGGAAGATTTAATTTTTTTTTTATTTGTATATAAGAATACTCACTTATATGAACCCTCTCAGGCAGTCTGAAGCTGTTGTAATCAAAGCTCACATTTAGCGCTTTAATGAGTACTATACCATAACATGAGGTGATTCTGCATTCTCCTTTTCATCTAGTTCAGAGACTTCTACTCCCAAAACAAAATATAAAGGACTTGGATTTTTATGCATCTAATAAAAAAAAACATGAAGTCTGAAAGGAGCAAAAGCCAGTTCAGGAGCAATTGGGAGGAAGGACATTTTCAGAAGAATGTATTAGCTCAAGTGACATTGCTCTAATTTTCCTGTAGGGATGAGCTGTATGAACAATGATGGTGATGTGTGGAAAAAAGAAAAAAACACTGTAGCAAGTTCTAGAAACTTGTATAAATCTGAATTATTACTTTGCATGACAACTCTGCAGTTCAGTGCCACCATGGAAGAATGCTGGATTGTTGGATGTGGGGAATTGTCTGTTCATTATTTCAGACTTGGAAATGTTGTTCCGGAAAAGCCTAAAGGAGGAGGAAGGCTGTCATTTTGCCTTAACCCCTGGCAAATAAACTATCTCTCATGGGATTTGCACACTGCACACTTAATGCATTCCATTCTGCAGTAAGGCACTGAACCTGGCACCAGGGAGTTCAACCATGTAGAAAATAACTGGACGTGGAGGCCACTTTCCTCCCCACCCTCTGCTCTGGGGGCAGGGTGAAATCATGCAAGTGCATTAAAGCTGGAATATGTGGAGGGGCAGGTCAGGGTGAGAGGCTGCTCAAACATCATTAACCCTGTCACCGGGAGTGCACATTTTTCTGGAAGAATATATGCTTTGTCAGCATTTATGGCCACATTTCCTTTGAGTAGAATTGTGTAGATGAGGCATAATACGCGTTGTAAGCTCTCTAAGAGCTTCCCACAACTATTCCCAATACTTGACGGAAGAAATACTAAGTATAAACTGATTTCAGTGCTCTTAAAAAGTATGGATGAAGCCAGTTTCATTAGTGAATTGATCCCTGTTATACACATGGAGAAAATGCCAATAGAAGAATGACATACCCAAGGTCAGAAATTGATTGTTTTGTTAGGCAGAATCATAATTCTAGACCTATCTTTTCTTTAAATGCTGCCTTCTGTCTTTCTGTGTCTTACTTGCAGAAGGCAGGTAAGATGTCCAACAATAAATAGGGTTGTAGCAGTGTTTTGCTTTGAAATCTTTGTTCTGTTCTGCTGCTACCAAATAAAGTCCAATGGCCTAAAAATGGCTTTTCTCTCTCTGAGGAGGAACCTCTTGAATTTTGTGAGGAATATTATTGGTTGCTTCAATTAGCCTATAATATCAAGTTGCCCACCTGGGTGTTCTTTATAGCTTTTCATTACAGATTAAAGCTGGCTACGTGTGCCTGCAGTTTTTTAACACCACACATGGCAGCAAAAACTTTACAGTAAACCATTGTCCCTGTGGAGCCACATTTCATTTCCTATTCAAATTGGTCTATTCAGATTGGTTTTGAAGAAGTGGGGGTGGAATATAGCCAAGGGCAATTTCAAGCCTACTGGGATCAGGGAAGCAAGCCTAGATCTGAGCAAGAGACTCTCCAGCTAATCTGCAGCTTTGAACCCACTGCCATGTAGAATCTATTAAGTTAAAATCCTCTTCCTGAATAATAACAAAGGTTTATTTGTACAGTAGAAGTAGGTGGTGACTGTCACTGTCTAGTACAATAGAAGTGGCAGGTGTTTGCTTGTGTTTTTATTAGCATGGAGCCATCAAATTAATTTTTAAAATAAATCAAGAAAGCATTTTTTCTCTCCAGAACTAATCACACCCCCTTCTCTGTGCTCTCCTGAGAGGCCTCCTTTTAAAATTTACCCTCTGACCTGAGGCTGCTGTCCCTTGATTTCTGCAAGTTACACTTAAACTGCTCCCTTCCCTTGTAAATTTTCTCTCTGTGGCAGCTGCTCCCTGGACCACTCTGAACCCCTGGCTTCCCAGTGGGAGTGCTGATAGCTGCAGGCTTCAGTGCTGCAGAGAGGGCCGCATCGTAATGCACAGGCACATTCTCAAAGGGGTTTCTTTTTCTTTTTGTGCATAAAACAACCTCATAGGTATCCAGCAGAGAGAGTATTGCCACAAAATAGAAGATTAGAATTCTTTTGAGAACCTTAGCTTAACATTAATGCTCCTTTCTCCTTTCTGCATTGCATTATACAGTGCCGTTCTTAGAAGAAATAAATAAAATAATTTGTGCTTCACATTATTGAACAGAAGGGTCTTGAACTGTTTTATTGTTTTATCTCATTAACCTGCAGCCTGTCAGAGATTGTGGTTCAGGAGGTAAAATACTAGGATACCAGAATCATGCAAAAGTAGCAATAGAACCACAAAGATCTAATCTTAGATACCTGAGTATCAGTTTCTTCCAACTCTCAGTTGTGAGTTTTGAGTTGAAAACAAACAACAGAACTTTGAATCACAGTCTTCTACTTGAATCTAAGAGGTTGGTGCTGGGCAGTCAAGCAGGACTTTATTTACAAACTCAGTAATTCTCAAGTTTGTCAGAAATGGCCACATAATGAAGCATGACACCACTGAATAAGCAGAAGCCAGCTGCAACAGGTGAATCTTTATATCGTTTCAAGAGTCTATAGATAAACCAAGGCCAAGATATATGAGGCTCCTTTCTCTTTCACTAATAAAGGACACTGCATTCCTCAGGTAGGGTGCTGCCCTTTCCTAGCTGGGATAGAAAAAGAACAAGGCCTTTTGAAGCACTTTTTTAAATGGTAAAAATTTTATTTTGAAGGCTAATACGTTGTTAGTCTGCGAATTAATGAAGCTACAGCTGGGTGATAAAAGCAAATGATCAAGCTACATTAACTGACTTTAGTGAAAGCATATTATACAGGATATATTAGTTAATTTTCGAGATGTTATTTTTTGGAAGGCAAGTAAAGCAGCAATTTCAAGGTTAACAAACAGAATGAGAAAATACAGTTGGCTCAGTTCTTTAATTTTCAGCATGTTTAAAACAGCATGTTGAGAAGGGATTATTTTCCTGTTTAGTTTTTTCCTTTTCAGCATTTCCAGACACAGCCTTCCAGTTTTCTGATAGGATATAATAACTGGGAAGGAAAAAAAGAGCAAGGGAAAGTGATTTTTGTCCACAGAAAGGAAAAGATATTGTTGAATTGCTGCTCCCAGTATTTCCTGTCATTGACTATGTTGATTTGGACTGCTGAGAGCTTTAGCCCAACATCTGGAGGCCCAAGGAGTTTTTTTCCCTGCAATAACTGTTAATGCTGTTAATGCTAGCCAGTAACACGCCTGTTCCAGAATAATCCACACCATAAACAGAAAACATATAACAGTAAGATTAACTCAAAAATTGTTGTAAGACTTACATTTCCTGTTTTATGTATTAATGTGACTGTTCATCTAGAGCAGAGCTTTCCAAACTGTGTATTGTGACACGTTAGTGTGTTGGCTACAGTGTGTAGGTGTGTCAGCACTCCAGTGAGGGTGGCAGTGGTGGGCCAGGCTCAGGTAGAAGACCTGCTTCTCCCGCCCCCACCGCCCCAGGGCAAGACAGACCCTGGCATGGGTGGCAGCAGACTAGGTTCAGGTGGAGGGACTGGCTCTCCCACCACTGCTGCCCTGGCCCCATAGAAACCCCAGTGAGGGCAGTGGTTAGTTAGTTTAACCTACAGTTTGCTAGCAATTAACTCTTCAAGAGATACGGACACATACATAAATTGTAATAACGGAATGTATGGGGACATGACATATCTCATAAAAACCTTTCATTTAGATTTATAAAAACAGTATTTATGCTTTAAGATTTATTTATTTATATTACATAAAACTGAACTGCTGTGTTGTAAAATGATGCATTTCTAAAAAGTGTGTCACCAATGTGAAAAGTTGCTCCTCAAGCATTCACAGCACCTCTTGACCTAGCAACATGGAATGCACAACTGTTGTAGGCAGCAGGAAACAGAGTTACAATTCTGAGACAAAATACACATGTGAATTTCAAGTATGGCTGTTAAACTTTGCTTTTGACATGCTACAAGGTAAGGAAGGTTGTTTCTAAAATGAAGCTTTTACTTTTTTCCATGTAAGATGACAATACTTCTTAATATGTACTCATTTTGTGCCCCGGGAGCTTTCTGAGAAATATTTGTGCAATAGCCTTTATTAGTTTTGGAAGCCAAACATTTTATTACTTTGGGCAATGTGAGGACCTGTGTTCTCATGGGAGCAAAGCAGGTTCTGTCCAAAGTGACCACATGGTTAGGAAGCTGCTTAGAAAATTTTGCCAGATACTTTGGAGACAAATGTCTTCTGTTGCTCATACACTTCCCTTCCACTTACACATGCTTTTGTCATCCAGCTGTCACCCCATATCCCAAAGAATAACCGACATGTTTTATAGGTTAATCTTAAACCCTTTGCTGTTTTTTTCCCCCTGTTTCTCCCTGTGCAGTGTAATCTTTATTGCTGTTCCACTAAGACTACTGTCTTCCCTGATTTAAAATATACCTTTATTTTTTTTGAAGTAGTGAAACATTTGTGGATGTTTTCAAAATGTACTGTCTGAAACTTTCCCAGAAATGACTTTTAAAGCTGCTTAGTATACATACCCTTCTTCATCTAAAAGAGTTATATGATGGAAATCTAGCATGCCTCTTGCTCTTGCTTTGGGTATATGTTGCAAACCAGGAGGCGCAGCTCTTATCAGTTGTGTCCCAGTGTTCTCCTTCTCCATCTCGTTTTGCAGACTTACGGAAGGTATATGTATGTTTTAAAAATCATTTATCTTTTGTTTATCATGACAGAAGGCATGTTACAGCTAGAGAAGTAAAAAAAATCTAATGATATTAAAATGCTATTACACATTAATTTGCATTATCTGTGGTTTAATTTATATCCAACAAAGAAACAGATGTGTTAGTGGAATACAATACATAGTGATGGAGTTGGCCTGGATCTATAATTCCCATACTGAGATCCGAACACAGGTCACTCTCTGGCATATTTTTCCCTCAACAAACCAAAGAAGGTGGTACTTGCTGTGTAGTCCACTCCTGCTTGCAATGCCAGCAGCTGAACATGTTTTGTTCAACAGCTCCCACTGCAAATAGAAGACAGCATGCACCAGCACAGTGCTCATAATATTACTGATGCCTGGCTTATTTTGTCATCCAGACTGGGGTGTTCTTAACTCCAAAAACTAGTGTCATCTTTTCTGAAAATCTGGTAACTTCCAAAGTGGAATCTGTCAGGACATTACCTTTTCAGGCTGTGGTCCTCCAAGTTCAGTAACGTGGAAGCATGGAACTTTTTTTCTGAGTGGTACTACTTTAGAAGAAGGCCTAAATATGTTAAAGGCACCAGATCTTCTCTGTCGTTGGTTAATACTTGGATGGGAGATCACTAATGAATACCAGGTGCTGTAGGCTCTGTTTAGAGGGGGGACTGGCAAAACCACCTCTGAGTGTTCCTTGCCTAAGAACACTGTGAAACTCATGGAGCTGCCATAAGTCAACAGGCAGTTTGAACACACATACGTATACTACTTTCAAATTAGATTTTTAGAAGATGTTTTATTGTTTTATATTTATCTGAACTGAAAGCAGTTATGCTTTAAATCAGGAGTGGGAATTACATGGCCTTCCAAGTGTTGAATTGCAGTTCCCAGCATTACTCACCACTGATCATGCTGGCTAGAACTGCGGGGATTTGTAAGACCATCTGCATAACCACACAGTTCCCACCTCTGCTTTAAATACTTAAATTTGCATGTTGTTGATTATGCTTATGAACAGTAGAAATGCACTCAAGAGGTTTGGTCCTTTCAGTTAAGCAGAATAAACAGTCCAGGGAACTGCAGGAGGCTCCAGAGATTTTACAGCTGCTGAAAGCAGCCTGTGAAGCTGCAGGAACTAAGATAGTATAGTTCCTTTGCCTTTGACTGGACTTACAGATAGGTTGTACTTGGATTTAATGTGCATCATGCATGTGGCAGTGTTGCTATCTTCTCTCCCCAATTTTTGGAAGGCTTAGACTTTTTGCAGGGATTTAAACAAGAAACAAATTGGGTTAGAGAAAAACAGAATAGAAAAAAAAAGAAGCACAAAGAGGAAAGAGACAACGTAATAAATTAAAACAAAAGTAAAATAAGGGTTCAAGTAAATCAACTTGGACCAAAGGTATGGTCCTTTATCCAGATACAAGTATACCTCAGTTCACAAAGTTGTGTTTCCAGGCATTGCTACTTTAAGAGAAAATAGGGTACCAGAGGCAGAAATAACATGGAGAGAATAGGGAAAGGTTTCTTCTTGCTACCTGTTGTAAAGTTGGCTTTTAGTTAGAACCAGAGTAGATTCTGTCTCTGTAGCTTGAAGCAGCTATGTTGGTATACCGTCTGTTCCTGTTGATTCATTTCTCCCAAGTGCCTTTGATTATTTCTCCCAAGTCTCCCTGAGTACAGCTTTGACTTCACCTTTTAAAACTGGAAATTCAGCTTAAAATATTTCCTCCTTGAATGAATCTGTCATCCTTTCATCTCTTCTATGTAATCCTTCAGTGTATTGTTTCTTTCATCTTTTTATTTCTACATGGACATGTAATATGTTCACCTGCGGATTGTAGAGCATCTCTACTCTTGCTTTAAATTTCCCTTTGATTTCTTGGGAAGAGACTGGAGATAGGGATAGATTTTTACACAACAAAAAAAAGCAGTTCAACATCTTTCAGCAAATGTTTTTATCCAGAATTAACAGTATACACATGTGAAAAGAAACAACCGAGGTCACATTAGCTGTGCATGAGTAAACAAAAATTTTTCAAACCTTCTAAAGACCCCTTGAAGGGTTCTTCCAAAATGTATCTAGGGATGATTCACTAGGCTCTGCTTTTCTTACGGTTTCCATTTTGGTGGTCCAACTCTTAGTCCACTGTTCTTTAACATGCTGGAGACAGCTACTGTTTACCTTGTCCAATGTAGGCAGACACACACAGATATGATAGGATTGGCCAGAATAGAATCCTGCTCTTTCCCAGCTCAAGCTTTGTTTATTGCATTACCGCAGACATGCTACTGCAACCTAATACCAAAAGTTGATTTTTCCTCTAACTTCCTTCCCCATCCTGCCAATGCAGATGTTGCTAGAACAAGACAAAATGAAGCAAGAACTTCCAGATAGACAATGGACAAAGAAAGAAAGCATGGTTGGGTGGGGGGAGAGAGATTTTGTAAAAATAAGGTTTTTTTTATCAGACACATTGTTAGATGAATGGCTACAGGTCTGAAATCTTAGTTTGGAAAGGAGAGTTCAGCCCGTTAGCCATGAGGAAAAAAAACCCTATGCTACTATAATACCCATATGGTACCAACACAGAGATCACAAGAAATGTGGACACTTTTGAGACCTCTGTCCTTTCATCAGGCCACATATTATAAAAAACAAGTGGGGAAACTGATGGCAAATCATGGAGAAAAGTGTATGCATGGGCAGGATTGGTTTCCTGATATTAACATTAGGCTGAAACAGATTATGTTATGAGCTTTTAGGTTGCACTCTGTCCCTGGGACTGCTCGGAGTAGAAAACTGGAAAGTAGTAATTGGTCTTGCCTTTTTGAGAGTATAAAACATGTTTTAACTAAAATCCTTAGATGTAACTTCTAATAATTGGAAGACAGAACTAAAAACTAACTAGATAGTGGTTGTCATAACAAATCTGGAAGTGTGTTTACATTCTGTGCTAGGCTCAAAAAAACAACAACCCACAGACATTAGGTACCAAACTGGGTACCTTTGCTTAATATTCAAAGGGCCTGAACCCTTAGAAAATAAAAGTCCCAGCCTCAGATGGTATGATATCATCTTCTTCCAATGGGATCCTGCTGATAACAGCTAAATTCAGTACACTTCAAAGAATACTGAAAAAACAACCATATGGCTCATGAAAAAGGTTTCAGAATCCATAATAATGTAATATTTTTAGTTCAACTCATGCAAGTCACAAAAATATGCAAGTCTTCAAGATCTCTGGTTCTCTGCATCCACTGACATTACAAAGAGCAAGGAGAATGGCAGATAATGTTTGAGGCTATCATTTGTTTACCTGTGGTAGACTAGAGGGCCCATTCACTTTCGGTTTCTTGCTGCATGCTCCCTTTTCTGCTGCTCATTGCTTCCAAAGGTGATATTTAGTCAAATAGCAGGAGACATGATTTTCAGGTCCTCGGTCCATACCAGAAGTATCTTCTCAGTATTGGACCTGCTTGCAGCTCCTTCTTCAAAATAAGTGGCCAAGTTAAGCCCACTTTTGAAAAACGTGAATAGTCTTCAGCTTAAAGGCACATTTGTTTGTTCTTCAGCGCATCCATGAAAGGGAGATCCTGAACAAAGTTTCTGTTTAAGTATCTGCCTTGAAATGATGTCACCATGCTCCAACTTGATCCCTTTGGATCAATAATTGGTGGTTAATCTAATTTATATGAGAGAGGAAGACTGAGTATAGAAACTGGGTGTGAATTATGTCTGTAATTTTGGAAACTTTACAGTAGTAAGAAACATAGGAGTCAACTGGTTCCTTACATACACTGTTCAAAATTGTTTATGAGGCTGCAATCCAAAACATACTTGCTAGGGAATAAGCTGCAGCAAACACAGTGAGTCTAAATTACGAGGAAACAAATATAGGTTTGGATTGTCAGCCATGCTTTTAAAAGGCTTTTGATTGATTGATTTGATTTTCACTTGTGTGACATGTCTGCATAGAAGTAGATTTACACTGTTAACATTTTGAACTCTATACTTCAAGATGTAAAATGTGAATCTGCTCTAATTTAAAGTAGTGTATCTACACATACAGAGTAGTGGGTTGCTCGTGATACTCCCCCCTCTCTCTGCCCCTTGCTTTTTCTCTCCCCACCCCCTCTGCCTTGAAATGATGTCACCATGCTCCAACTTGAGTAGCCATGAATGTAGGCCTGTTGATTTAAGAATAATGGGAAGTGACAAGGTGAAGAATAGTGCTGGCAGTCATGGACATTTCAGCACAGGGATGCTAGGCCACCTCCTCCCCCACACTCTGGATTGTCTAGAAATGAACAAGTGGCTTGTGCAGGACTGCTGATATGGTTTGCATATCCAAATATAAGAGGGATTGCTTGTGTCTTAAAATATATGTTTTGATGTGTTCACTCAGCATTCTGTTATGGGTGGTTGAAAAAGCAGGCTCTCACTGCTGTCATTAAATGTGTTTTTACATGATTATATCCTCAGTGTCCATAGTCATTGGATTTCCCTGAGAGATACTTAGTGAAATGAAAGTCGCTTAATTTCATGTTTCTAAGTTCAGGCCATGTGTCTCTCCATAAGAAGAGTCCTAATTATGTACTTATTTATTCCAACTTATAGTCTGCATTTAATAGGGCTCAGAGCAGATTAAACCAGTTATAAATAGATAAGATGGATCAATGACCAAGAAATGTTTTGCAACCTCTGTCAGATGCTGACCCTTAACCTCTGACCCCTATTCCCTTGTTTCTGTTTCTCTATTATTCCTTATATCTGGCCTGAATTCTTCAATTTTTTTTCTTCCTGTAAAATCCTGAAACGGTCCTTGTGACCCAGTCATGCTGACATGTATAGTTGAAACTAATCCAGGGATAGGTAGTGTTCTATACACATCAACCATCATCTCTTCAGCTCCCTCACACTCCCACAGTGAAGAGAATTTACTGCCTCTGCCACTAAGAGGCAGAAGGAATAAATATGATGGTTTGAAAAGATCTCAACACCAAACAGACCTAAAAAGACTCTTACATATTTCTCTTGGCCCGAGCCTGGCACTGATAACTCCTTCCATCATCCAAGAAAGGAAAAAGGAATTCCAGTTAACTGGAAAGATTCTGATCTCCAAATTATTTCAGGCAGAAATGCAAAGTTGAGTTTTACTTAACCCAGTTCCCAACAGGAAAATGGGGAATACTTTTACTGACAGGTTCATAATTTATTTCCCAATTAAACAGAGATTAGATGGACATTTTTGTCAGATCATCTCATATCAAATAGATGTGATAGATTATTTCACAATAATCTGAATAGCTCATTCTATACTTTTATGAGATCCTGTCATTTGCTACTGCTCATTGTTCTTGGAATGCTCCAGAATTTCTATCAAGAAAATCTAAATTCTGTGTTCAGCTATAATTGCTTAAAAAAACATACAGGCATCCCCCAGTTTTCAGCTACTTGTTTTTCAATATTCTGCTCTTTTGACAGTTTTGATAGTAGGGCCCACAGTTTCACCAGTTCTTCTTTTCTTGCCTTCTTCCTGTGGGGAACATGAGGGAATTATGGAGGCTCACTTGGGACCACACGCAGTCCCAAGCGAGCCTGCGTAATTCCTTCATGTTGCCTAGAGAAAGAAGGCAAGAGGAGAAGAAATGGTGAAAGATTGATTCTGCTTTTCAATCAGTTCTACTTTCTGTCAGTGTTCTGGTCCCTAACCCATCACAAAAGCATGGGATGCCTGTAAATTATTTTCTGAATGTATGACTTTTGAATTTGAGTAATGGGAAAGAAGGAAGGCAGAAGGAGTAAGATGTAATAATTGACGTCAGTAAGTTTTAAGTACTCTGTGTGCAAAACTTCAGTATTTAGTAAGCTGCTGTTCTTCTGATTCAGCTTAACTTTAAAAGGAACTGATCTTGCTCTGAAAAGTATTATTCCTTTCCTCCTTTTCAATTTGTAATTTGAATATTTTATTGTGTTTAATTGAGTTTGAGTTTTATTTTAAATTGAAATAGACAACATTTATAACTAAGTTTATAATCCTGACTCTGACCAATTAATATGCATAATTTCTAGATCTATGAGAGCTGGTATAATATTTGGATGTATGAGGATTTTTCATTTTATATATGTATATACACATATGTATGTATGTATATAAGTTTTATTGAATGTTTTCAAAATATATACCAAACAAAACAGAAGAAAAAAGTAATTACAACAATAAACACACAAGAAAAAACTTACAAAGAAGAAAGAAGAAGGAGAAAAAATATTAAATATTAAAAATGACTGAAATACTAAAATATTAAAAATGTTTTCCAGCTTTCCTAATGCAGATTATAAATGACTATAAAATAATTTCTCTTGTTTGCAAGTACCACTCAGATCTTCAGTTGCTACCTGCCCAAATCTACAAATTGTCAAAGCCTGCAGTCAGAACTTTTGTGTTTTTTTTCTTGCAGAAAATTTCTTAAAGGTTCTCTGTCTTGCAAGAAAATCACTGTTGATTTTTCTCTTATCAATATCATCAGGTATCCACTTCTGTGCATTTGGTAGCCTTGTTGCAGCAGTTATCTGTCACGATATCTTGCCATGATGCTTCTCCAGTTGATCTTCTACTAATACTAACAAATACAATTCTGGCTTCAGTTGAAAATTAACTTTCAATATTTTATAACTATAGAATGTATTTGATTCCAAATTTTTGGGCCTTTTTGAAAGTATATGCCATATAATGGAAAGATCAACACTTGTTGCTCACACGTCCAACAACTATTAGGAGTCTCTTTATGCATTTTGGCTGATTTTTCTGGTGTCAAGTACCAAGGATGCATCATGCTGTATTAGTTCTCTTTAAGATCATAACATAGTGTAAATTCGACTCTGTTTGACCACATTTTCTTCCATTGTTTCAACTGTATGTTATGGCCAACATTTTGTGCCCATTTTATCATACAATTCTTAACCAGCTCTTCCATCTTTCAGTTTAACAAAAGCTTGTACGTCTTTCCAATCAAAATGTTCATCATTTGAGTAATTGTCTTTCCAGATCAGATTTAGTCAACTCAAAATTATACATTTTTGTCCATTTTAAATCTTTCTAGTATTTGTCTATAAGAGAAACATTGTAAAGTATAGCTTTCCGACATTAACTTTTCAATTTAATTGATTCTGTAGTGTACTTGTTCAAATTTCAGAAGATCTTGATAAGTTAACCATTTTTCTTTTGCTGTTGTCTCCTTTCTAGAAGGCATCTTGCAATAATGCCTACAAGTATGTCTTAGGACATAACCTTGATTTTATCTATTCCAGACTCTTAACCAAGATAGCAATATAATCCCTACCATAGCCAATCTTTTCATCCCTGATTTTGTGGAAGAATACATTTTACATCCTTCTAATCTATTTGCCAAATGTATCTCTGTGTACTATTGTTTTATAGATGGTATGTAAATAATATCTTTTCCTACATCAGAGGTTAGTGTAAGTTGTCAGGCTTGCTTCTTAATTTTTATCCAGTTCCTGCAACTAGTTGCAAGGCTAAGAGTACAGTGTGAGGATAAGAATATCTTGTCTTCCTCTTGTGAGTGGATTCAGTGAGAGTGGAAGTGTCTCCTTGATTCATTCTGTTTTCTTCTGCAAAGGGTATGTAGCAGAATGGGTTTCTTAAAGCCTGAGGGCCATGTGCAACACAAAGTTCCTGGCACCTCTCAAAAATTAATTTCAGTCCAAAGGAAAAAAAAGTACTGACAGGCTGCAAAACCCTTGGTGGGTCTCCTAGAAGCTATTTTGGGGGACTCACAAGCCCAAAACAGCTACCATGCTCCAGATGGCTCAAGGAAATGCCTTGTCCAGTCCATTCATGCAAAATGGCAGCTGCAACAGCATTCTGTGGCTCTCCAGAAGAGCCAAAACCTTCCAAGCTGCAGAGCATGCACGCTCCTGGTCTCAAGGAATAGCCAGAATTTAGGCAGAGAGAAGAACAGCATGGAGGTGCTCAGTTCCTCAGTAAAGCTACATTGAAAATAGAGACAAGGCACTTTTGCTTTCATGTGATTCTCCCTGTATTTCAAGTATGACAGTAATGTCATACAGGATGGCTCCAATCTTAGGGACCTGGCATTCACAGTTGTATTGTTTAGAATGAAAATGGTAAAATCTCTTTGTTGTATAGTGCTCAGAATACATACATCTACTAAATAAAAGTCAAAGTTTGTGAGTTTGTCTGTGTCAGGCAGGCGAAGACCTCATACGTAAGGCAAGAAGACCTCGTATGATTGGCTAGCGGTGAAGATTCTATGAAATCCTGGGGCTGGCAGTTCAGGGAGAGGCCTTTAGAATTCTCAGCCAGAGAGCTCTTGGGTCTCAGGCCGGTTGTTATGGAGATGAGACCTAGCAGTAAGAAGAAGGGCGGTATATTCCCTCAGAAACCTCTGTTATGCTAACAAGTCTGAATACAGATTGGATCGGGGAATATGGAGATAAGTTACAGGTACTGGACAAGGCAGTTTGGGGAATTACAGACACAGGATCTCAAATCGTATATTTCAACCTCATTTAATTCCTAAGGTATGGTAATGCCTAAGGTATTTCTAACAAATGTTACCTATGAAAAAGTAAAATCCTGGGCAACGCTGGATAAGTATGCTAGTTATATATAATATTGAACACAGATTTCTGTTTTTAAGCAGGAGTGAATAAATGGAATAGAATAGTTCAATATATACAGAGCTTAGAAATGTTAGTAATTTTCTCAGTGCCTTGTTTGATCATTAATTTCTGTTACCAGTGTATTGGCTATTTCCTCACTATTTGTAAGAAAAAAGTGAGAAACTACATTAAAACATTTTTTACGCATTTTCTTGATTTGATGAATCACACTTTTTATAATTCTTTTTAAAGGCAAAAGCACACCATGTTTACAGTCTTACTGGTGCTTCTGAGAAGCATGCCAGAGTATATTAAGGCCTCTTCAGAGCTGAAAAAGGTAGCTCCCTCCCTCCCTCTCTCTACATGTGTGAGTGAAAGAAAGATTTTAAGAAAGATTTTTAAGGGTTCGTTTCAGTGGATAGAAGGGACTGAGTGATGTGTCTGGATGGTGTTTGTGATGGATTCCATAGGGGACTATTTGGCACCCAGACCCAAAGAGGTTGCCCAGTTTGTCCAGCTCTAAATAAAAACAAGTGGAAGATGTAAGGAAAAATGGCCTCAAATTGACAAAAGATATCCCCAAAATAGCACTTAGAACAGAGTAGACAAATTTGGCAGATTGGGGGTATATTTTCTGGCACAGATTCCTTCTTGAGTACATGGACTGCTCAAAATGTCAAAAATGGGAGAAGCAGAAGTGTCCAGAAGTCTGCTTTTGTTTTTAAAAAACGTTATTTTTTCAAGTGGGGAACTTGCAGTCTATTTAAAAGTTGATTCACAGCCCCTAGAACAGGGCTTTCCAAATGGTGTGCTGCTACACATTAGTGTGTCTCCTGAAGTGTGTAGGTGTGTCACGTACAATCTTGGAAATGTATGTTATTATTTATAATATATTTTTAAAAATATACGAAAGGTTTTTTATGAGATATGTTGTGTCCCCATACATTTTGTTACTACAGTTTATGTATGTGTCTGTATCTCTTACAAGAGGTTAGTTTAACCTCTGCTTTGCTAGTAAAACTGAATTACTGTGTTGCGAAATGATGCATGTCTAAAAAAGTGTGTCACCAACATGAAAAGTTTGGAAAGCTCTGCCCTAGAGGCTCCCAGGAGAAGTGATTTGCCCTTCTATTTGCCAGAAAAAGGGCAGTCTGGAGGTAGGTCAGGGGCCTCAAAAAGAGCCTGGGGTGTGATTTTGGAGTATCATGGCTGCATTTCACTAATTCCAATTTAGAATAACAAGTGTCAGTAACTATGGTAAAGTTCACAACATTTTCTTGTTGCCACTGAAAGCAGTGGTGTTTACCTTAGTAGTCTTCCAAGTATAAGTAACATGATTAACATAGTCTGCTTCCTCACTAGATTGTTATATTGCTATTATTCTAGAGGCCCTTCCCTAAACTGCAAACCCTAGGATTCCATAGGATGTTGAAAGTGGAATAATAGCAATATAACAGTCTAGTGCAGAAATGGCCATGATGTTTCCTGGATCTGGTTGAATATGCAGTATTGTACTGATATTTTCAAAGTTGGCAGTGCTTTGTCATTCTTGTCCTTTGGGAAAAAATTCACCAGAATCCTGTCAGTGAAAAATGTACACATATGTTTCCGTTTGGGGCGGATTGTAAGGTACCGTTGAATAATCCTTTGTGCAACATTTAAAACCTTCCCCCCCTGCAGCTCTCAAGCCCTAAGAAGGGTGGTAGGTGTTGCTGTTTTCAGATGGGTGGAAGAAGGAAGGTGCTTCAGATGGTGTAGCTCTGAGGGTAAGGTGCACACTATGAGCGCCTTCCATGTCATACTCTCTCTGATCCAAAAAGAGTTGATTCTTCATTGTCTGACTAGCCTGCCAGCTTCCTCCCCTCCTCACAGTTAGTAGTAACAGCAACGCTTCCTAGGTCTTCATGGCTCCAAAGTGACATCTGGGCATTTGTCAGCTGCACTATGGGACATTTTTCAAATACTTAAAAATGTATATACTAAAAAATGGAATACAATCCTCCCTCCACATTCGCAGGTTTGACCTTCACCAACTTGATTATTCGTGAGGCACGTACTTGCCTCCCCTCCCGCCATTTTCCTCCCCCCATTCCTTTGCATTCCTCACCCCAGGCTTGGGAAGCTTGTGTTTAAAACAGCTGTTTTTTCCTTTTGGGTGAGCAAAGCCCCCCCTACTGTCGCAACTGTGACTCCTCTGCCATGTGGCTGCACTTTCTGCTGATTGGTCAGGTGCTTTCTTTGCTCCTACCCCTTCCTTTTCAAGATGGCTGTTGGAAGTAACTAGAACCAAGAATTCTGCTCTTCTCCCTTTGAGGGGAAAGTACCTGTAAGCCCATTACTGTGCCTTTTTTCTCCCCTTTCCCTTGCCCCAATACTGGGGCAAGAGGGCAAAGGAATGGGATGGGGAAACTCTGGAAGGGAATTGCGGGGGAGAGTTATTCATGATTTTTCCATTTTTGCAAGGGCTCTGCATCCCTAACCCTTGCAAATGTGGAAGAGCTACCATAGTTGTAACTTCTATTTTAGAAACATAGTATCTGAGGTAAATTAGAGAAGAAGGTGCCGAATAGGTATATTCAGTATTCAAAAATGCTATAGAATTTATATGAAAGATTATTGAGTATTTTTTTCTTTCTTGTTAACTTTTGAGAGATTTATATCCATGCCTGATTCCAAGCTTTGTTTCCAGGATAGTATCTTGGGTTTAGTAACTAAATATTGCCAGGCATTGCTCAGGAATTGCAATATAGTTGGCCCTCCACGTTTGCAGGTTTGACTTTCACAGATTTATTTGCAAGTTTTTCCTAGCCCCACCTTAGGTGCTTCTTTTCTAGGGGAACCTTCTCCCTCAGTGGGTACAGTCAGGCCATGCAGCCCTTTAAACACCCTCCTCTAGTCCTCCTACACTAACTGCTGCCCGGCCAGCTAAGGATGGCTCACAGCCGGATTTCTCAGCACCACAAACCCTCTCCCAGTGCCCCCGAAACACTCAAGCAAGGAGATGAGTGGAAGAGAGGACCATGGGGCAGCCATACTGACCACTCCTTCCCTTCCCTTCCCTTCCCTTCCCTTCCCTTCCCTTCCCTTCCCTTCCCTTCCCTTCCCTTCCCTTCCCTTCCCTTCCCTTCCCTTCCCTTCCCCTCCCCTGACCTGGTTTGGACACTGGGTGCCTGTTCTCCCCACCACACTTCAACCTCTCTCTCTCTCTCACACACACTCACACAACACACACACACACACACACACACACACACGCTTTAATATTTGCATTGTTCTGACTTTTGTGAAGATCTGCACCTCTAACACTAGTGAATGTGAAGGGATGACTATATTTCCAATCTTCAGAACTCCAGCTAGCCTGGAATAGTTTGGGTGGGTGGAATGCTGGCAGAGTTGTTGTTATGTGCCATCAGGTTGTCTTTAACTTGAGGCATCCCTGTGAAAGAGAGACCTCCAAGAGACCCTGTTATTAACAGCTCTGCTCAGGGCTTGGGAACTCAAGGCTGTGGCTTCCTTGACTGGGTATTATCCACCTGTAATGTTGTCTTCCAAGTTCAGAAAGGGAAAAAAAGAAAAGAATTGCTTCTCATTCTTTTAAAATCTTCCCCAGGGTATATTATGTAGTAGCAAAGCCATTCAATCTTGGATATGCATTTCAACCTCCTGACTTTCTTTAACTGTATATAACTGAGAATGGGATTCCTCATAATTTTTTTTTTAATTTCCTGCATCTCTCCCTCTTCCACTTTCTCACTCATCCCCTCCCATCACCACAGTGTTATCCTCAACATTATATAAATTCTCAGCCGCAGAGGAGAGACCTTGTCAGTTTACTCTGAGGCTTAAATACTTTTTTTTCTTAATGATTATATTAAATCAGTCTTCTAAATATGTTGAAACTTACTTGATTGTTGGCAACCCCATTTTCCTACGAATAGTACTTTCAGATATGCATCTTAGTGACTTGTATAATAAAATTGACCTATCTTTGGCAACATTAGCTGTGCTGTAGGGCTCTTATTTTTCTGGGGACACAGTGAAACATAGTGTGTACCGTTTATACCTTTTTCTTTCCATATTTTTAAAAAAGCATAACCAATAGTGAGGAATGTGGGGAGTTACAGTCCAGCAGTATCTGGAGGGGTGGACAGTTCCCACCCATGCTTACAACATGCAGGTGTTTTTTTGTTTCGAAGTCCGGGTGGTTTAATCAAAACAAATAGGCTTTCCACCTTTGATACTTGGCATTTTCTTCAATTAAAGAGACTGTCATACCTCTGCTAGCATGCTCTAGACCAGTGGTTCTCAACCTGTGGGTCCCCAGATGTTTGCGGACTTCAGCTCCCAGAAGCCCCAGCCACTATGGTCAATGCTCAGGGCTTCTGGGAGCTGAAGTCCAAAAACATCTGGGGACCCACAGGTTGAGAACCACTGCTCTAGACCAAGGGTAGGCAACTTCCAAAGGTCCAGTGGCTGCGTCAGAGAACTACTTCTGTTGCCCCAATACCCCATTTTCTACTTGGAAAGACTCCTTACAACTTCTGAGGATCTGAAGGGACAATTTTACCATGCTCCCCCCGCAAGCTGTTTTAAGCCCAGAAGGGCCTTGCTCTAAAACCAGATGTTACTTAAAATTACTGCTGGGGGGGAGTCTTCCTCCATGCCTAAGACCGCTCAAGGGTGCCTAGAGCTTAGCAGAATAGCCCCTAAAGGCTTGGGAGGAGGGTGCCATTGGCCATTTTGGAGGATGAAAAGTATTGAAAAATAAATTGGGAAAGGGTCTTCTGGAATCACAAAAATAGCTGTGGGGCTTCATGTAGCCCAGAGGCCTCATTTTGCCCATCCCAGTGTACAGCATATTTTACCAGGGATGAAGTGAGTATATTCCTGGAGATACAGTCTCAACCTAGCAGTTATCTCATTCATATTTTGTAAACACTGAAAAGCGACCCTCTTAGTCCCTTACAATACCACACTCCTAAGATGTATGGTCCAAGTACTTATGAGTGGTTTCTAGTGCATGTTAGAGCTGTACCCCATCAAATATACTTTTGAGAGAAAGTAGAGTGCTATAATACTAGAGGGAACCTACTGACTTCAAAGACTTTTGATTATTGTTCCTGCTCTTAATGTATCTGTACTGATTCTTACAAGTGTCATATATGTTTGGGTTTATATTAATATTAATGTTTATATCATTTCTTCCATATATCATTCATGATATTTTAAAAATAAACGATGAGAGAGTTGTGAAGGGTCAGTAGGGCTCCTGATCTTTCATTTCTCCATGGTACCATTTGAAAAGGATTTTGAGCCCCTAACAAACCTTTAGGGAGTAATGGAAGGGTTGCTTAAAGCAAAAACAATGGCAAGGGGTACTCTGCGACCTCACTCTGTCCAGTCATCTGGTTCTTCATTTGTCCCTGCTGTGAAACAGAACTTATCTTTTGTCTGTAACACAAATACATCTTTCCTCCCCACCCCCCTTTCCCTTCTATTATAGTTCAATCAATGATGTCATTATGTGTGCCATTCAGGAACTGTTGAACCACTTGCCTGCAGGAATTTGGAGGAGCAACCAGGGGAAGAATGGAGAACTGTGCTCTCATTCCTAGGCTTCAAGAGTCCTTTCTAATTTTAACTAGAGAAACAAAGTCACGTTTTTAAAACTCCTGTTCACCATGGAAAAAAATCTAAAGTGAAAAAAAGAGGGGGTATGTATACCTAAGAGTGGTACTGAAACCAAGTGCAGCACTGTTCTTCAGCATGGATAATTAGACTCTCAGAAAGTTCTAATTTACAGCTCAAACATTTTTTCAAGGATTTTTAAGAGCATCTTCCTTTTGCTTAAGAAAAATGCCAGCAACTCCAGAATTTCTATGACTGTAATTTTCCTTTCACCCTCTCATTAAACTGTTGTGATTTGGTTAAACGTTTGTCTAACATTGATGGACGATGAGGCTCTTATCTAGACCAGGATCTGTAGGCCTTAGTATGCCAACGTACATTGCTGTGATGTTAGATTTTTTAAATACCTGAAAGATTTTGGTGACTAGAATAGATTTCCTTGTAGTACTGCTAATGAACATCCTTTACTGTTTTCAGTGTGCACTATATAAATATATATGTGTGTGTACACAGATGTATGTGTGTACATATAATAAGAATGATGGAAATCTCTTACACAAAAAACTTTATTTGGAATAATTTAACTTTTCCAGGGTTTTGGCTTGGATCCAAAAATTGCATGGCATAAGCAGCAAGGACTTTTGCGCATGTTGGGAGTATTGTTGTTTTCCCTGTGTCTGCAACCCCTGTTTTTGATTTCTATTTGTCATCAATGATGAGGCCATGAATGAGAGACTTCCAGCAACCTTGGTCATCAACATGTGTTCTCCTCATGTGTCACAAATTAAGCACAATGGCTTTCTTCCATCTGTAGTGTTGTCTTCCTCTGTTCAGGCCCCATTGCCTTTTACTTTACTAAAGATCATCATCTTTTCCAGTAAGCCATATTGTCTCATAATATAGCCAAAATACAATATTGATCTTTCTGCATTGTGTAGCTTTTACAACCTTACATAGAAATCAGTTTAATGATACAGATTTACACTTGAAGATCTTGTGTAGTTCTTTCATAGCTGCTTTTCCACATCTTACTTATCTTTTAATGTCTTGACTTCAGTCTCCATTTTGATTATTGATTCAAGGTATAGAAAATCTTCTGAGTGTATTTATACATTCTCAAATAACCAAATTAATTAACTATTTTAAATTTAACTGCTTGGCAGTCTTCATCCATTTTAAAGTTATGGAAATAATTTGGGATCCTGATAAACTGCTCTAGACCATTCCCCAAACCTCTGGAGCCAGTTTGGGTTCTGGGACATAGATGTAGGGGAGGAGGTGCAGGAGGCCTGTGCAGTGGGATCTTTGAATCCATGCCTTTTAGAGAAGGATTTGTTTTGTCTTAAAAAAAAAATCTAAGATAGCATATTACGATATTGAGGTCATTGTTTTGTGCCTACAAGTAATTTAAAACTTATGGCAACCCTAAGGCAAACCTATTAGACGTCTTTCTGGGGCTGAGAATTTGTGATGCACACAAGATCACTCAGTGGGGATTTCCATGGCTAAGCCTTGGTCTCCAGGATTGTGTCCAGTGCTCAAACCATGACACCATGCTGGCTGTTCATAATAAGATAGCTGAATATAAATCAAGCAGTATAACGGTACTTCAGCCTACACTCAGCAGTCTTCAACAGTATATGTATTGACAACTTCAGTTTAGGCAAGTTAGACAGTTAGACAGTGAAGGTAAGATAAGGAAAAGGATGCAAGAATATATGAATATTTCTATTTACATCTTGTTTTTGTGTGCCTTTGTGTTGTTTACAGCTTATAGAGACCCTAAAGTGACCCTATTGTGGATTTTCTTGGCAAAGATTTGTACAGAGGGGATTTGTCACTGCCTTCCTCCAAGGCTCAGAGCGGGTGATTTGCGTGGGATCACCCAGTGGTTTTACATCACTGAATGGGGATTTGAACCCACATGTCACAGAGTCCTAGTCCAACACTAAAACCATGACAGCATGCTAACTCTCTCTCTCTGCATATACATAGCCTGAAATGTAGTAGATCTAGAGAAAAATTCTTTTTTTTTATCTTCTCAGAATGCAGTTGGAACCAGTATAGTTCAAGCTTAAAAGTTTGAGCATTTTGTAAGATGAATGGTAAATGAAATATTTTGTTCACCTATGATCCATGCTGTGCAGCTGAGGATATAGCTTTCTTGATACAAACTATATAGACAGATGTTACCTTCTAGTAAGTAGATTGAACACAGTTTTTAACTGCAAAAGGCAATAATACTGAATTTATTTGCAGTAACAGTGAGTAAGATGAAATATTGTTATTTCCTTAGATTGATGATGGGGAAATCATTCTAACTAAATTTGATTTATATTTAAAAATAAGTGTATGCATAATCCTTGTAGTACAGCAGTTCTCAACCTATGGGTCGCGACCTCTTTGGAGGGTCGAACGACCCTTTCACAGGGGTCGCCTAAGACCATCAGAAAATACGTATTTCGAATGGTCTTAGGCTCCATTCCCTCCTCGGTGGTGGTGCGCAAGCGCGAGCCACGCTCTCGAGTCCTCCTGCCCCCTTTGAAGTACCTTACTGAAGAAAATTTTCTTGGCATCGAGCGAGAGTGAGTTGGAAGGGCAATCTCTGACCAGCCACTCCGAGGCTCAAACAAAGCTAAAAACATCTAGTATAAGGAAGTCTGAGAAGGCAAGAATTAAAAAGAAGGTGAAAGGAAAATTACCTGGTAATGCAGTTAAGCCTGTTAAGGGTGGGGAAGGGCTCCCAACCGCTTCTTTAACTTCCGGTCGCCATGTTGAAAAGAGGGGTTCAGAAAGCAAGGGAGGGGGCTGTGAGAGGAAGGAGCTCTCCTGACCAATCCCAGCTCACCAGCAACACAACCAGTCACACTCAAGCATGCGAGCAGCCTCTGCCAGGAGGAATGGCAGCCTCTCAGTCAGCAGTTCCTTGCCCTTCTGTATTAGCGAATACAGTAGCGCAGGGCAATTTAGCATTGAGTATGGTGTCATTATTCACTAGGAGTCAAACTGCATTGCCAGTGGAACGTAAACAAGTAAGACTTGAACCTCCTATGTCCTCAATGTCTTCCCAGGGGAATGTGTCTGAGTGTAATAGGGAGGTGATAAGGCAAATGATTGCTGAAGAAATGGAGGTGCATGTTAATAGGCAAACAATATTAGTGAAATGATTTCACAAAATACATAAGTTTAAAAAATGTATTGCAAGTTGGACAGTTCATTGAATTTGAATGTAATGTCATTATTAAGCAGTCAACAAACTACTTCAATGAATCCTTCATTTTCACGTGATTTTCCTGATGATACAAAAGTTATTAAAGCTGAATCAAATGATGCTGGTGTGTGTGTTTACCAAAAAAGTCTACCTGTAGATCCAAAGTGACTAGAGTTGAAGAATCTGCTTTGTCACACTCTGAACAAATCAACACTGAATCTGAAAGTGATGAGGAACCAGATTTGGCAGATACTCATGGGGATAATGACTCTAAATCAGATGGTTCTATTTCCGAGGAGGAGGAGGATGCAGAAGATGATAATAAAGTGAGATTGTTTTCCTCAGATTCTTTTAAAAATTTGCTGAAAAAGGTGTTGGTAACTCTGGGACTGGACAGTCTGGAGAGTGCCACTTCAGATATTGATAAAAACAAGAATGTTGAATCAATTGTAAGGAATAAGCCTACAAAATCTAGTGTTATTCCCATGCCAGATTTATTTTTGGATTTAATTCAGTCTGAATGCAGTAAAACCAAATCTTCAAACTTTATATCATTTATGGTGGACTAAATATCAGATATTTACATAACGATTCATAACAGTAGCAAAATTACAGTTATGAAGTAGCAACGAAAATAATTTTATGGTTGGGGGTCACTACAACATGAGAACTGTATTAAAGGGTCGCGGCATTAGGAAGGTTGAGAACCACTGTTGTAGTATAAGTCAGATGTTTCTAGGAATTTTACCCAGACCTACTGTTCCCTAAGTCTACCTCCCAATAACAGTCACCATCTTTTCTACCACTATTCTTCTGCAACATTATTCTTATTAGCAAAGCAAGCAATTTTTATTAAAACCTAAAGCAGAAAAGCTGTGCCAGCCAGTGCAGTATTAATAGCGCGCCTTTACCCAAGAACCTATCATGATGTGAATAGTACACTAAAAGTTCATCCCAACTGCCACTGCATTGGCCTCTAAATATGAGAAGAACCAGCAGCACAGCTCCATCATGCCTGGGCCCAGCAGTTGAGGAAGGGCCCTCCTTCCAATCCAGCTGCCATTGTTGTGGCCTCAGAGGGAGAGAAGAGGAGCCAGCATCTGCTGAACTTAATTCCCTCCCCCACTGTCATCCCCTTTTCCTTGTTTGTCACATCTTTTTAGACTGCAAGCCTGGGGGCAAGGAACTATTAAATCAACTATTGCAAATCACCCACGTAAAGTGCCACATATAGTGAAATATAAATAAATAAATGTGTGTGTGTGTGTGTGTGTGTGTGTGTGTGTATGAATAAATAAATCATAGCAGATCACCCCACATAACACTATATAATTATGTATTATAGAATGATATCCAATAGAAATCAATCTAGAATATAATCAATAGAGGGAAGAAGTTATTCAAGACAGTTACAATGCACCTTCACTCCTCAGAGACTCCAAACGCTTTCCATCATCCAGGCCCAAAGAGCCATTTTGGGGTCCTGAAACTTTTATCCATTACTTGCTGTCCATGTGATGCATCTCATTTCTTTTAGTTCTAATATTTCTTCTGAGGCAACAGACTTTCTGTGGCAGAGGGAGAGGCACCCACTCAACAAATTCTACTAACCTAATTCACTGAAGCATTTTTTTTTTTTAGTATTGATTATTGAAACTAGTAAGTTGAGTGGAATCACTACTAAGTCAATTGACAGCTTAATGAGACAGTCAGTGAGTTAGTTCCAAGCTCTGGTCTTGCCTGACAGATCTTTTCTGCTTCTGCTTTTCTGTTCTGCTTCCACATTGTGAATATCAGATCATTTCAACCTGAAGAAAATTTGGGTGGGTGTTCAGAAAAGTATGAAAATTATGGCATAAGAAAAAAATTCTTTGAATTGTTGAGGAAAAGTGCCAGTTATCATGGACATATTGCAGAGTGAAAAGCACCATGTTTCAGTTCAATTTCTGCAACTTGTACATCTCTTTAAATCAGTTGATTTTTTAAAAATATTTTTATCAATAAAAAAGCCAATGGCTTCGCAAGACTTCATGAGAAAATGTTTATTTTTGTATTTTATTCACCGTGAGAATGATTAACATCAGGATGGAGTCTTGACAGTCCAGGTAAGATTGTACAGCAATCAGGTAATACCTCCCCATCCATCCAATTTCCTGGAAATACATATGAACAATATGTATTTGAATAATTTCTGACTTGCTTTATGGCAATCCTCAGGTTCAGATTAAGCATCCCAATTTTTCTGGTAGTGCTTCTGTGCTTTTAAGTTAAAATTGATATACAAGTTAATCTGATGAATCTTTTCCTATAATGACATACACATTTTGTGTGAATATCGTCAAGCGCTTTGGATTGGACCACTTTTTTCTTGAGATTCTGCTGCATTTTACACAAACCAGCTTGTTTGAGAGCCTTTTTGTAACACCCTTAATAGTGAAATATTTATTGAGATGCTCAACATTAATAATACCCTTATTTAGCAATAGTATGAAATATTTCAGATTTCCTTTTTTCTTGATCTGTTAATACCTCAGACTCAAAGTAGAATCCGAAGGACATAACATTTTTGTACTGTATAGTAAGGATCTTATGAGCTGCACTTCAGGCAATATAAATTAATTTTTTTTTTCTTTTACCAAAAAAATTGAAATGTTTTTTGATATTTTCCTTTGTCCCACAAATCCTCAGTGGTTGTTTTTTTATTACTATTAAAAATATTTCAGAACAATAATTTGTTAAACCTAGTCTTTGATTCCTCTACACTGAGGCCTGTTGACTTCTTTGGGACATAATAATGTTCGCTGTTGCTTGGTTTACTTGTGATTAATTTAATTAATTAAATAAAGAAATAAAGAAATAAATTAAATTGATTTAACAGATTTGTATCCTTTTTTCCCACCAGTATATGTAAAACAGAGTAAAAGAATAAAGGACAAAAATGATGAAACTGATGAAGTAGAATTGGCTAATTCTGTTCTTGGCCACTGGAAAAAGAATTTTGATGGCAAAAATCTGCAGGGATGGGCAACTGTAGAGAGGGCAGGGGCTTTCCATACTTTGCCCCAGCACCCTACATCAGGCAGCTCCTTGTGGTACACTGATAGAAACCTCTTGTCACTTCAGGTCATTGTTTTTGGCTGAAAACATATGTTGGAGGGCTATAGAGGTGGAACGGAAAGATAAAACACTGCATTTGCAGGCATTTCTCTGGTGTTTGAGGGCATTTTGTACAGAAAGTAGCACAAAAAGAAAATCGGGGGACGAAGCTGCAGAATTAAAGGTTATGCGGTACAGTTCCTTGGCCACGTTTTTCCCATTTCTGAACTAAAGCCCAACATCTGGAATAGTGAATTATTCAGACCAGATTTGTTTATTAATTATACAGTTGTTTTAACACGATCCTCAAATCCATTGCAACTTGTAATGATACATGTTTAAAAGCTCTAGTTTTCTTTAAAGTTCATATCACATTTTAAATGATCTAATTCAGGGCATAGGCAGCAGTGTACGTCTGCTCTAAACCTCATCTGATCAAGTCAGAAGGATGAAAATTGTGAAGCAGATCTGAATGTGTATCCAAGTTTAATTCTGCATTCTGTATGCCAAAGCTGGCTCCCCTGTGTAAGTTCCTTAGCTGGATCAGGATGTTTGTGTGGAGGCACAGAGAATAAGACGTTGAACTATGTAATTGGATTGTATGACCGCTGTGAAACGATTGATCAGAACCTCCATCGGAGTGGGTAGTAGTAACTTAAATTCTCCTCAAAAGAAAGGCTAATATTTGTTGTAGTTAGGTATATGAGTTATCATTTGGAATAATCATTATGTGATTAAAAGGTTCCAGAGATGCTTTTCTCTGTTTTATTCTGCACCTGAGATGTATCTCTTTCACTCTACCATGTGGCATTCCTTATATGTATGTTTCATCCACTGACGTCTAAGTCAAAGAATGCTTTTCAACTTTAGAATTAAACTCTGGGAGTTGCAGGTGTGCTCTTAACACAGTGCTGTGACTTTTTTGTGTCTCACTCCCCTGCTGATCCTGTTTGGAGCAAGCATAAACTTTTATCTGTGAAGCCCTGGTATTTTGACACGAAGAGCTTTCAGAACTGCTGACTCTCTCAGAACTTTGCCCTTTAACAAATTCAACACCTCATACAATTTTGATCTCTTAAGCTTTTTCTTTTTCCTGGCTTGTATTTGGGCTGTAAGTAGGAAGAGTCAGTTAAAGAGGAAACATTGTCATAGCGTTGTTTTTATTTGAATTTATTTATATACATTTTACCATGATGCCAGCAGAAGTATCTATTGTTGATGGAAAGATCTGTGTAACTTGAAACACGTGTTGCAAATAAAATCTGGTAGTTAAAATATTTGTTCAAAATGCACTGACTGTTAAACTAATATTTTTTCAACTGGAATAGCTATATTCTTAAATTTTGTTGTTGATTGTGCCTTTTGTATATGCAGGAAAAAATATTCAGAATTCAAAAATATAGCTGTGTTGGCCGTGCAGCAAAATGCAACACAGTCCAAAATCTACAAGTAACAATTCCTTTTTTGAACCAACTCTAAAGCATAAAATACAGTGCCCAAGCTTTCAAAGCTTTACTGACTTTATCATCAAACAAAGATGCTTAAAAAAAAGATACAGGAGGAAAATGGTGATAATGTTAGAGTCAGAGGCCAACATTCTGTCTGAGATGTTGTCAGATGATATTGAGGAATTTCTGTGCAGACAGAGGCTACTTCCCTTATTGGCCTTGTGATGACTAAGGACAAAGAGCAGTGAAAGACCTGTAATACAATTTCAACTCCATTAGCAACAGAAAAGTAATTTCTCTTGAGATCCAGCTGTCCTTGTCTCATTGCCTGTGGATTTTGGGTTTGATTCATGCTGTTGTTTTTACCACTTTGGTAGTCTGAAAATGAAGCTTATATCCCTGTAAAGAGGATATAGTTGAATATTGATACTGTACATCACCGTGCTATTTTGCACTATGTGTTAAAGATCTCAAGGTATCATAGAAAAAATACTGTGACAGTTTACCAGCTATGTTGGTGAGAACACAGGGGAGAGCTTTCTTAGTGGCTTCTCCAAGGCTATGTAATCCTTTCCACAGAGGCTAGGCTGGCCCCTCGCTGATCTCCTTGTGCCAGCAGGCCAAGACATTTTTATTTAAACATCTGATGGTTAATCAGTTATGGGCAGTCTTTTTAATGGCGGCACGCTATATTTTTATCTTTAATGTTATCTATTTAAATTATTTTACACCTTTTAAAATTAATGACATTTTAATATGATACTTCATGTAACTAGATTTTAATCTTTCATCAGTTTATGGGGGGCATTGTCTTGCTTTTGTTCTGTTGTAAGCTGCTTTGGGTCCCAAGTTGAGAGAAAGGTGGAATATAAATAATTGAAATAAGTAAGCACTGTTTTTTCATACTGTGATGTGAACCTGACAGCCGTCTGCTTATAAACAAAAGCATAACCTTATTTAACACTAATTCACAACCCTAGCTTCATTTCTAAATAAAACTATTGGGATCTTGTTCCAATGTCAACACATCATTGTACAGCTGCATAGAATTCTTGGTGAAACATGACTTACTAGGGAATGGGAGTAACTGTTCAGTGTTTGACTTTCTCCTGGGTTTTGAGATTAAAGCACTGTGTTGATTTGACTGACTAGGCCTGAAAGGAGGAAATCAATCACATTTTCTTTGGGCTTTTGTAAAGAGCAGAACAGGAAGGTAAAGCAGTATTGGAGCCTATAAAACCAACAGCTCCTTGATTGTGCCTGTCTCATTGATCACAGTGTATGTGCAGTGTGTAACTACACACTTTGAATAGTTTGCAAAAGATTATTTTAGGGCTATAAAAGGGAAGAGTAACCTGCTTCACAGTATACTGATATTGAAACTGCCCAGTTTCTGGCTACTACTAAATGTTTGTTGCTGGATGTTCATATAGCCAGTGCTCACAAATACAGAATAGCATCCACTAAGGAAAAGAACAAGGAGGTATAAATATGTTGGGATGAATTTCAAGAAGGTGTGTGACAGCTGTGTATCCCAGGATTAGAGTGTTTTGAAGAACAAAACTATCAGTTGCTGTCATTCACCCTCTGGGTATGAAATTGGAAGCCAGCTACTCATGAGTGTTTCATAACCTTTACCTTTTGGAGGTCAAGGCCATGTCATCATTAATCTACCATCGCCTGAAAGCCTGGAGGCTCTGCTTTTCATCCTGCCATCCGTCATGCTGCTGTAGAGATACAGGAGTGGTGGCCAGAAGGGTTCATTTTTATATATCTCCTCCCATTGGCTTGTAAAATGCAGTGCATGATAATGTCATGTTGTTGTAATTTTTTAAATGGGCACCTGAAGAAATTAACAGGCTGCAGGTTTAGAACAAGAAAAGGATTCATTTTCCTCCATTCTCAGCTATCACATGTTTACAGAGTACAGTTGATTTGTTTGAGCCTGCTTTCATAGTGTTGACTTGATGACAAACTAGTAATAAAACAAAATATAATTAGCTGTTTACTAGAGTCATGAAGCTGAAAATCAGTATATTCCAAACGCTTAGGCTTTTGAAAGATTAAACTACTGAATGGAGTAGTAGTCATCAAGGTAGTATCACTGCATTTCTATATTTAAATGCTGTCTTCTCAGTTTGTAGATGAGTCTGCCAGAACCTCAGAGTTATACTTCCTTTGTACGATGTATGCATCTGATTAGCAACACAAACCATCTCAGAGGACTTCCTCTCGGGATACTTTATTTGAGACACATGCTTTTTTATTCATCTCCCACTTGAAAACAGCATCAAAATATATCTTCTCTATATTGGATTATAGCTACCTTACAGTATCTGCTGTTTGGCTAAAGTCAGAATTATACTCTCTAGAGAAACAGCCTGAATAAGCCTAACAGAGACCTTAGCTTTTGTTTTGCACAGTCTGTGTTTGAATTTTGGAACTCTGTAGTCCTAGCATGCTGTAATAGTAGCCATAAGCATAGTTCTGCAGTTCTTAAAAATACTGCAGAAAAATACAAGGAAAGCATATTTCTCAACTGACATTAGCCAGGCAGAATGAGAAATGCACCTTCATGGTCAGAACGTTGAATAGATGTCGTAAATGGAGCAATAGAAATTGATTACTCCATGTTTGTTGTCTACCTTCATTTGGACTCTGAATTCTACAGCGCTGATAAATTTCAGATTGACCTTCAAGGACGTTTTGATCTGGCACATACAGTAGATCATTTTGATGTAAGCTAGATTCTGTTGATCAGGCACTGATTTTTGAGGCTTAGTCCAATCTTGTAAATAATCACCCTCCTAGTTACCTGTGTTGAGGAAGCTTAGTTTTCAAGTGAAAAATCAGTGGGGGTGATCATTTCCTTTCACAATTTCAGCATGTCGTAAATGACTAATGTAAGTATACTTCAAAGGATAAAGTAGTGATATTTGTATGCTGATAATTTGACCTGCTGGCCTAAAATAGGTGAGTTGGGAAGGTTGTTTAGTGTTGTATGATATAGGATGCTGATTTTTCTAAATTGCGGTGCTTAATACATTCTAAATTATTTCCATACAGTTTCTGAAAAGATACTTGGTTCTTACCATGTGTTTTATCAATTAGACTTTTTAAAAAAAAATCCAGGTGAAAAAAGAAGAATTTCTCTATTTTATACAGCAGCATTTAAACACCAAGAAGCAAAAGGATTCCTTTAGTCATCTTTTTCCCAGTAATTCAGCTCATCTGTGATGCAGCCATAGTTTTGTGCTTAGCCTGTTAAGTCTCCTGTTCTCCTATTTAGGTTCAACTGTTACAGATAATCGCTCTTCCTATGATAGTTTTCCTGAAATAAATGGATACATCAGAATGTTACTTACTTATCTGCATTTTTTATTTTTTTCACTATAAATGTGTGTCTCAGCAATGATGGATTACAGAAACAATTGTGCTTATAACAACCAAAGAAGATAGTGAGGGGTTCTGGCAGCCCTATGTATGTGTATGTGTCTTCAAGTCATCTTATGGTGACTCTATAAATTTCATAAGATTTTGTTAGGCAAGGAATATTTAAGGTGATTTTGCCACTTTCTTTCTCTGAAATATAGCCTGCAGCACTTCATATTCCCTGATGGTCTCCCATCTGAGTACTAAGCAGGACTGACCCTGCTTAGCTTCGAAGATCAGAGAGGATCTGGTGCATTTAGGATATTTAGGTCCCTGTAGCAAACATCCCCTTCTTCAATAAATTTAATATGAATTACTTTTAGGAAAAAGGCAACTGTCACCTTCCAGATTCCTGCTTTTAGAAGGGTGAGGCCAGTTGTAATTTTTTTCATATTTCATTGTTATTCCATTTTTTGTTGATATTTTATATTGCACAGACACCGATTTCGCTAATCCCCAGTGGTGCACAGATTATGAAGAGATGTACATCCTCTTTTTGAGTTTGTGTCACCATCCTCAGCCTCTTTTCCTTTCCACCCATTCCCTGTTAACTTGCCTAAACACTGTAATTGTTGTGGGTGTACATGCAGATGTTTTGGAGATCATGGTGCACATATTTAAGAAATATTTATCCTGAAAATCCAAAATTTCAAATATTCTTAATTGCCCATCCAAGTGTTCTGTGATTCCTTTGGATTCTGCCTTGAATGAATTTGTCAGGTATATAGAAACTAGAGTTTCAAATTAGGGTCTTGTCATCCTCCTGAAAATGTGAGCTCTAATGAGCAAGCTCTAATGTGTTTCTTATCACCCACTGCACTGCTACCAATTCCAGGAGGAGGTACAGCCCACTCTCTGTTCTCCAGTAGGTTTTTTTCCTGCATCTTGATCCCTACCCACTTTTTTTTTTAAATAAGGAAGAAATCAGAAGTAATTCAAGAATCTTAGGATTGTATAGAGGAAATTTGGTGCTATTTGTTAGCATGATATATGTGATCTGTAATAATTAATGAAGCTGTTATTTGCAGCATTTTTTTTTTAAGTTAATTCGTGAAAATTATACCTAAAATTATACCATTTTCAGGATGAAGAGTTTTAAAGGAAGTTGTTTGGCTGTCTGAAAATGCAGAGTGCAAGCCCAGTGCACCTTGCTGATTTCATTAGTATTAACATCAGTATTCAGGGGTCCTTTAACAGTGAAGAAAGGCTTCCCAACTAAAACTTTAATAGCCGGGATTCAGAAAGTCAACTTAGGCTTACTTTTGTGTAAAGGAACTATCCTCCAGAGAGCAATTTTTCAGACATTGTTTGCTGCAGAGTTGATAGTTCCATCACTAATCTCTTGACCTTCTTAGCATCGGTCTAGTCATATAGGCTGTATTTTTTGGCATATGGTGGCAAAATAATATCACCCAGAGTGTTTAAGTCAGTAATGGAGAGGTTGCAGATGAATCATCTGCATTTGCACAGGGATCACCCGTTGGGAAAGGAACGTACACTGGGAAAGGTTCCTTCTACAAGGTCATGAAAGTATTACAGATAAGGTTACATACTTTTTTTGGAAAAGATTTCAACACTGCAAATTTGTAGTTTGGAATTTAGGCATAAAATGGAAAAATGTCCACGTAGGCTATGAAATACCTGTGTGTATGCTTGTAACAATTGGTGTACATAGGGGAGTGAACAGAGAAGAGGCAATGAGCCTAACTTTTCCAGCATTCAAACTGAGCGTTTTTCCTAATCCGGTAGCAAAATCTTCAGAGAGGTGCATAAGATAAGAAGAATGTTCAAATACCCCAGTATGTATAATGTTTAGTATATAAATTAGGATAAATATCCATGAAATTCAAAACTGTATTGTTTTTGAGGAATCCTTGGAGTCAGTATACAGGTATGCTTCAGTTAGCAAAGTAGATGTGTTCCTGGACATTACTTTGTTAATACAGAATTTGGTACCAGAGAACCCAGTAGGGATGGGTTCTTCTACCACAAAAAGGAAGAGCAGTTCAAATGTTTCAGCAAACTTCTTTATCCAAAACTAACGATATACACATGTGAAATGAAACAACCAGCTCAGGCAAGTCTTGTGTAAGTAAACAAAAATAGTTTGATCCTTCTAGAGGCCACTTGAA
The DNA here is from genome assembly GCA_948472985.1 of Iguana delicatissima. NCBI lineage: Eukaryota > Metazoa > Chordata > Lepidosauria > Squamata > Iguanidae > Iguana > Iguana delicatissima. Next base: position 1,954,151 of record CAOKZL010000159.1, on the reverse strand, counting down.
AGCTTCTTCCAAAATGTATTCTGGGATGATTTTTTTTTTCATTTTCATCAGCTTCTCCGTCTTGGTTGCTAAGCTTAAAGAGTTATGGTTTTCTACCATGCTGGGGGTAGCTGGTGAGGTACACTTACCTGCTTTTCCCTGTGTTTTGCTTTTCATGCATGCATATTTAGGGATCTTGGAGACAGCTACTGTTTACCTTGCCTGTTGTAGGCAAACAACAGTTACTGTAGAGTCAGCTACAATAGAATCACATATAATCACATCACATGGATGAAAGGGCTGCTGCATGACAGTTGAAGCAGAGTCAAAGGCAGCTGGTCTTTTAGCAGAGTTGGTGAGATAGTTCTGCTTCCTCTGCTTTGCAACCTCATGGTTGTAGCTATCATATTGTTTATATTCTAAACTATCTTACTGTGGCCAGCTGAGCATCCTCACTTTTATATATTTGTCTAGAAGCAGCTGGGAGAAATAAATCAGATGGGATACCAATAAAAATGTTTCAAGCTAAAGAAATAGAATCCATCCAAAATTTTCCAAAAATCTGCCTACAAATATGGAATACAAAATAATGATCTGCAGACTGGAAATGTTCAATATACATTCCTGTCCCAAGAAAGGGGCGCCAGAGACTGTAGTAACCTTTGGACTGTTGCACTGAGGTCCCATGTAAACAAAGCAGTGTTCAGCATTTTTCAACAAAGAATTTTACTGGAATGAGAAATGCCAGACTTCCAAGTTGGGTTCAGAAAATAAAGGGTCACTAGGATTCATGTTGCAAAAGTACTAGATAATGGAACACACCAAATAATTTCAGAGGAAAACTTCTGCTGTTAGAGGTTATAGCAAAACTTTTGATTTTATGGATCATGAGAAGTTTTGGTTCACTGAAAAAGAAATTCAGTTGCCACAACATCTGATTATCCTGATGTGTAACCTATACTCTGGACAAGAGGCCACTATTAGGGCACATTATTGAGAAACAAAATGATTCCACAGAGGCAGTGGTATCAATGGGACTGCATTTTATTACTCAGTCTTTTCTTAGTTTATATTCAGAACATATCATCTTATTTCCAATTTTTGTATATGGTTGTGAAACCTAGACAATGAAAAAAGCTGGCAGGAATAAAATCAACTCATTTGAAATGTACTGGGTGGATACCACAGATTTCCAAAAAAAACCAACAACAGATGAATGAGTTCTAGAGCCAATCAAGTCTGAATTCTCTCTTAAAGCCAAAATGACTAAGCTGAGGCTGTTGTATTTTGGACATATCATATATCCAATATTTCATTATTCAGAAAACTTTTAGGAAATGTAGTACAGCCTGAACTCCAGGGGCATCTGACACTCTTTTTACATCCTAAACGTTTAGATGCAAAGAGATTGTAAATATAACCAACCCCTTATGAATTTACAATCTAGAAACAGTGTGGTTCCAAAAGACCTAGTAGCGTCTGTAGCAAAATCCCAAATTGAGTTACTAATTGCAAGTAAATATACCAATGACAGAATGGGAGTACAGAGTTTGAGTTATTACCAGGCAGTCTCCTGAAGGAACTGAATTACCTAGATCTGCTTCAGTCTGACTTCTGGCCAGTCTGTGGGAGAGGAAAGACTATGGTTGTTTGTGGACAACATACACTTGTGAAGTTGAGGGAGAGAGTGTGTCCGTGTTAGTTCTGCTGGATCTGTAAGCAGCTTTCAATACCATTGATAATGGTGTTCATCTAGGCCACTTCTCTGAGATGGGATTTAAAGATGTTTTGTAGTACTTGTAGTCCTTAAAAGGGCAAATTCTTACAGAGTCTCTCACGGGTCATCTAAAGTTTTGGGGTAGAGTGCGACCAATATGCAGATGGAACCCGACTCTTGTCTTTCTGTCTACATCAAGGAAACTGTTTTAATGCTAAATGAATGTTAGATGTCAGTAATGAACTGGATGAAGGTAAACAAATTGAATCTTATTCTGAACAAGACAGAGTGTGGTCCTAATCAGTCAAAAGTTACACAAGGGAATAGAGGTTCGTCTAGAACTGAGTGTGGTTACGCTGTCACTGAAGACATAGGTTCAGAAATTGGAGTTATCCCTGAGCCTGGATTCCCTGATTTCTGCAGTGGCCGGGATTGCATTTGCACAATTAAGTTGGGTGTGTCAGATGCACCCGTTGCTGGAAATGTCTCATATGCCTGAAGTGATGCATGCCTTCATTACATCCTGTTTGGATTACTATTACATGCTGTAAATGGGGTGCTTTGAAGAATGCTTAATAATTTCAGTGGGTCCAAAATGTTGCAGGCAAACTGCTGACTACAGCCAGTTACAGAAAGAATGTAACTGCCTTGGGACAGCAGCTTCACCAACAGTCTGTTCCTGGGCACAGTTCAAGGCACTGGCTTTAAAGGCTCTGCAACTTGGATCAGGACTGTCTGAAAGACTGTATTTTGCCATGCAAGCTTGCCTGGCCTTTAAGTATTGGAAAGTCCCTTTTCTTGGTCCTGTCACCCTGTGAACTTCATTTGGTGTGAATACAAGAGATGCACTTCTTGGTGCTTTTCCTAAACTGAGGAATGTCTTTCTTGGGAATTCAAAACCTAGTCCCCTCCCCGCCCCCGCCCCCCCCCCACGGTTGTCGTTATGCTGGACAGTGTGTTACATGAATCCAGCAGAATCCAGAGACCGCTACCTCAGATCTCCTTTAAGGTTCTCTAAATAATGCTGCTGCCTTTACTTATCACTACAAAGGCTTGAAAACCTGTCTGCTTGTGCTTACTACCAATGTTGCTTCTCAATTGCTTATCTCATGTAGTGTGGGTATGGTGGCATGGAGAAAGAGCCAGAGCTCTTAATATTGGGTGATGTTTTTCAATAGCAACTGTAAAAAGAGATTTCTGGCCCAGTTATTTCAGTCTTCCCTCTGTCTTCAGTATCTGCTTGCTGTTCACAAAACACTGGAGATACGGAAATAGCAACAGAGAATAGGAGTCATAGGGCAAGCAGAGGAAAGTTGCGTGTTTGATAAAATTCCAGTCCCTTGGCCGTGGAAATCTTGTCTAATTTTTCCTCTGGCTGCTTAGTTTCACCTATGATTTTCAAACCATTTCTACTCAGTCAAGAGAACTAAAAGCTTTTTAAATATTATGTTGACAGTCAATTAATATTATGGTCCATTATGCAGAGTTTCTTAATCTATGTGCCACCATTCAAATATTTTTTTCTGTGTGTTAATTATTCTGCACAGAGATTAACCCAATTTTTATAAAGTATGAAGTAGAGCTGAGACCTTTGGGATGCCAGACTCTGCTGGATTTCAGATGGAAATTCCAAATTGTGTGTGTGCATGTCTTATGTGTATATATGTGTATATATATATGTATGTATGTGTGTGTGTGTGTCTGTGTGTATGCTCACTTGGGTTGACATTGTTCATCCAGAGTTTCTGTGCGAGATGAAGGAGACCTGAAAATCACAAGCTACAAGAAATTTATCTGTCACTTCACAGTAAAGGTCAGCTTCCACCCCCCCTCACATACACAAATGCCCATGTGCATATTCGAGCATGCCCCAGGGCTCTAGCAGAGCTTGATAAATGCTGAGATAGCAGTGTTTTGATAGAGGTAATTTTCCTCAGATGGGTTTCAGCACCCCATGAATCAAAACCTGTCAGTGAGGAGCTAAAGATGGAGTGAAGTTTATTGTAAGCGTGTTTGCATCTGACACGGGTGTGCGAGGGGGTCAAGTGAGTGAGATCATTAGAACAGTGTTGATTTAGTGGGATTGTTACACACTTTCCCTTCAGGCATTGAATGGGGGTGGGGTGATTATAGAAGGTTACTGCAAAAATAAATAATAACCTCAGTTCACTGCAGTCTCTAACATACCCTGTGATATCCATTCATTTAAAGGTGGTATTTGTTTTCCTCATATTTCCTTTACACGATATAGATACAGACTGGATCACTATCTACTATTGTACATTTTTAGTAAAATGCTTAAGTAAACTGGCTGCACTGAAATATGAGAAAACTACGTGTTGTGGTTTTTCATGCAGTCTTTCTCTTAGCTCTTCCATACTGTTTTCACTGAAAGATTGGAATAGGATAAGTGTGTTTTAGTATTTGCTGATTTTTTTTTCATGTGGAAATTAATCAGATAACATTTGAGTGGTTGTGCATACATATTTGAGAGATCTACAGATAAGGAAACTACTGTATATATCACTTTTCCAATTTCTATATGCAGAGCAGAAATAATTTCCAAGCTTCTGTTCAAACATGATGTGCCATATAAAGCATCACTCATTCAGTCTGCTGTTCATGGTATTTTGTTTTTGCCTAGCTTTATCTTATTTTTACCTTAGTATCATTTTTTAATGAAATTTTAAAAGTGTAGCTTATTGGGTGACTAGTATTTGCACATGGGCATTTGTGTATGTGAGGGGGGGTGGAAGCTGACCTTTACTGTGAAGTGACAGATAAATTTCTTGTAGCTTGTGATTTTCAGGTCTCCTCCATCTTGCACAGAAACTTTAGGAACTATAAACCATGATGACAACTCAATGTGAAATTTAAGGCTTCACTTACAGTAGTTCACAGTCACTACTGAGGCACCTCTCAGAAGTATGTCTGGGGATTTTTTTTCCAATGTGAAAAACAGAAGTTTGATCAAGACAGTGATGCCCAATAAACACTCAGCATTAGATACCACAGTATAAGACTGAGAGCTTTTTTTCTGAATAAGGATGTAATAAAGGCTAATGACATGAAGCACATTTTAAAAACTCCATTTGTCTCTCTTTTTAAAAGATCACCTTTAAAAAGGAAATAAGAATATTTACAAAAGACAAAACACTGAAACAGCATTTGCATTTCAGGTAGCAGCAATGATAAAGAAATGTGTTACTTGTTCTTTAGTCTCCTCAGCTCATAGTACATCTTAAGTCTCACAACAGCTTTTCTTAAAAGGCGGGTGATACTCTATCTGTTATTGATAAACAAGACTAGCCTTCAGTCCAGGTATTAATCCTTTCTTTTTTTAATATTGAAGACTCTCAGTTATAAAATAAACTGCCCTGAATGTCCAGAATCTGTGTCTCACTATAATATCCAGCAAGGTTGAACCATGTTCAGAATTCCCATCTTCTCTTTGCCATGTCTTAAAAATACGGTATTTGCCAGCATATAAAATGCACTGGTATATAGTATTTGTAGTGACTATAGTATATAGTATATAGTATTTGCTGGCATACCAGCTTGGTATGCCAACAAATACTACTTGCCAGAATATAAGACACCTGTGTATAAGACACACCCCATTTTCAAACAGTATTTTGGGGAGAAAAAAGTGAGTCTTATACGCCAGCAAATAGGGTAATTAGGGTTACTATCCTCCATTGGGATAGCTGTTCCAAATATTAGCCATCTCAACTCCTCAGTGTCATGTAGTTTAAACTCTGCAACTGTGCATGTTTTGTAGACCAGTATCATCAGTGAGGTTGACACTGAGCCCAGATATACTCAGGAATCTAATTGTAGCCTATAAACCCCCATTTCATCAGCAGTTTTGGCATTCTATCTGCTGGTATAGTTAGCTAGCCCAAACTACTCTACGTAAAAAGATACTACAATGGCACATCTGTAGATCATATAATACCATTTAATATAGGATAATCATGTCTCTAATGGCTTCCTTTAGTTGTCAGTAAAAGAAAGCTAACAAGATGTGTAGAGGTAGAAAATCCCAAGTATCCTGTGACAAAAGGATTGGCAAACCCCATAAGGTTAGCAGTAAGTCTTACGAAGTGTTTTGCATGCACAGAAAGGATATCTGCAGTTTGTTAAAGTAACAACTGCTGCTGTTGTCAGAATGCCCCAAGAAACCACTGCATTTTTAATTAAACATTTCAATTACTTCTATTGCCACAACACATGAAGATGTCATAATTAATAAAACTGAGCCTGGTTGCTATGGTGTTATTTATGTAAGGGATTGACATAATGAAGGCAGCCCTGCCACTCGCTGAGGAGGTGTCAAGCATGATGTTTGTGACAAAAGTTGCCTGCTGCACCAGTGATGTCATTAGGCTTACTTTGTGAATTAATTGATATTTTGTTTTGCATTTGTTTTAAAAAGCAGAGCTGCTTATCACTGTTTAACTGATTAGTATCAATTAATCAAACCTAAACAGACTTTTTTAAAAGTTACTTGTATACCTGAAATTTGGAGAAGAGACTTTATATAGTCATAGAAAGTATGTCTTCCTCACTTTTCATTATGACCATGTACCACTAAAACAGATGACAAGGTTCAGACCACATTTTCTCAAGAGTGATTACTGGATGGGGTGAACTGTGCACTCAAGTAGGCATTCATAGGGACCAGCAAACATAACTAAAGGCTTTAACTTGTTTCATTGCTCATTTTCATCGTCCCATTGACTCCAACATTCTCCACATGATTATTGTGAAAGGGTATCATTACCTCAGCAACTCTCATGGTCAGTAGTGCAACTACATCAGACATGTTGGGAGGAAGGTTGTAAATGCATTGCATGAGCACGTGAGGAGAATTATAGAAATAGAGTAAGGTAATTGGACAATCATTTGGAGCTGAAAATAGCACAAGAGAACTTCTTGCCTTTTAGAGGGTAATGATGGCCTTGATTATTACTGGAGACCAAGGCTACCAGCATAGTTAAAGGTTAAGAGGATAAAAAAGCCTCAGACTTATGAGGAAATCAAGAGAAAAGATCCAAAGTACCTGCATCACTCAACATTTATTCACTCACTCGGACTGGTACATGATTACAATAGAGCTAATTAAGATACATTAAGTGCCATACAGGCCAACTTGATGAAAAATGGTTCTGTTAAAATCACAGCAAATAGGTTAAAATTTAGAAGTGATCTTTTAAAAAGAGAGACAAATAAATAGAGTTTTTAAAATGTGCTTCATGTCATTAGCCTTTATCACATCCTTATTCAGAAAAAAAGCTCTCAGTCTTATACTGTGGTATCTAATGCTGAGTGTTTATTGGGCATCACTGTCTTGATCAAACTTCCATTTTTCACACTGGAAAAAAAATCCCCAGACATACTTCTGAGAGGTGCCTCAGTAGTGACTGTGAACTACTGTAAGTGAAGCCTTAAATTTCACATTGAGTTGTCATCATGGTTTATAGTTCCTAAAGTTTAGAACAGGCCCTGAAATAATTTTGTTAGATAGCAAAGCAGATTCTGTGCTTTCTGCTCATCATTTGAAGGAGGTATTGGGAAAGAGCTGGAAAATTCTAGAGCAGAATAGGCAGAGCATGGCTCCCCAGAAGATGTTGGATTTCAGTTCCCAGGATTCCTCACATTGGCTATGCTGACTAGGTCTGATGGGAGTTGCAGTCTAGCAACATCTGGAGAGCTGCACTTTGCTTAATCCTGTTCTAGTGATACAGATGAATTCTGGCTTACATAAAATTGTTAGTCCAAAGTAGCATAAACCCATAGTATCAATTACATAAAATGATGACTTGCTACCAAGTTCCCATTGTTTCAAAGGATCCTCTTCAGTCTAAGCTAACAACTGCATTTAGTCCATAGTATAGTTCTGAACATTAACAATGTCCTAATGTAAAATCCAGCAAATTGTTCAATGAGAGTTGGGGCAACCAAGGATGAAGCAGCCAGCAACCAAATGTCCTCTTAGCCTAAAAGCCAACTAAATACTTTCCTTCTTCCATTTTTTGTAGACTGAAGAGGATGAGAAGCTGAAAAAGAGAAAGGAGAGGTTTGGTATTGTAACAAGTTCATCTGGGGCTGGAACCACAGAAGACACAGAGGTAATCTGTCAGAACAAAGATGATAAGAAACATGTTCCGTTCTTAGCCTGGCATGGGTGGGAGTTGAGAAAATTTTCTGTGATTAATTGGCATGTCAGACATTCCACAAGATGGCACTGTGTATCCTTTATCCTTTCCTGTGCCCCCCCCAATTTCCCTGATCCCATTAAACCAGCTTTGCCAATCCATTGTCTACATGTTTTGGACTACAGCTCCCATCAGCCCCAGCCAGTACAGTCAATGTTCAGAACATGGGAGCCCTAGTACAGAACATCTAGAGGGTGTAAGTTTGGAAAAGCTGAATTCAGCTGTCTTTGGTGATTATATAGTGCTTGAAATAGTTCTTTAGTAGATTGTGTCAGAAATGTTCTTCCTTCCCTCTTTGAAGATACTATACCTGATCATTGCTGTGTATTTTTAAAGCTATTTTTCAAATAATAAATCACATTAGAGTTTTCCATCACTATCTTGCTCAGGCTCATAAGGCTTCATTTTAACCTAAAATCAATCTCAGTGATTTATCTGAGGTCACCTAGTTAGCTACAGAACTGAACTAGAATTTGAATCTGGGTCAGCAGATCAAAATCCAGCTTTCTGTCCCATTACACAACTTATAGGATGATTCTTTCATTTGGGATGTGTGCAGAACAAACATCAGCCTAGGTGTATGGAATATTACCTTTTCCAGTACTACTGAAAACTATTTACTGAAATCAATGGTAATGATTGAAAGAAAGAACACGTAAATGACTTTGAATGGCTGTGGTTTGAATTTTTATGATGAATTTCTTTTTGACTCCACACTTACCCCTTGAACATTTTTGAAAAGTTTACAAATGGATTCTAAAATTATTTTCTTTTCTATACTCTGTTTCCTGAGCATTTCCAATGTTATTTTTTTTATTGCTTCTTTCGTGACTTATTTTATAAATTATTTGTGGCAAGAATCTATCCTCTTATTGTTGGTCTTCCAGTTCCTTCTTCTTGCATTATTTGTCTAATTTTAATGAGATCCTTCTACTCTAGTATGGCAATTCTTTTGTTTCTCTAAATCTGTATTCATGCTTATTGTGATTGGTATTAAACCATAGTCTCCTACACAAGAGGTCTTCTTGCTGTGGGCTCATTTTGCTTGTGGAAGGGAGGCAATATTTGGGGCTCTGAACTCTCCTTGGATGAATCCTGAGTATTATATACAGGAAGTTTATTTTCTTTGGCATCTTATATAGGGTTCGGATATGGTTTGGTGCCTTTTGTCTTTGCCAGATGCTGTGCAAGCATTGCTCCGCAAAATGAAGTAGAATGATCCCCCTGTTCAATTTGAGTGAAGGGGGTGGTTGAGCTCTGGTCTGAGGGATTCCATGCTTTTCTGTTAGGTCACTTAGAGAGTGTGCCTGAAACAAAAAGGTCTTTTTCTAGTATTGTGCATGCTAAACGGCACCTTTCCCCTGGAGATTCTTGATTAGGACTTCTGCTACCCCCTAGGCTATTTATCCAAGTAAAAATTAAGATTTATATGCCCCTGGTGTATTGACTTAGAGGCATATCTCAGAGACGCATGAGTATATTTAATGCATTTGACTGTGTCCCTCTCGCCTTTCCTCATGAATAGAAGAGTGTTAACCCTTTGGCCTTTTACATTTCCCACCTCCCCATTGCTAGAAGGCTTTCCAGGCCTGTAAAGTGGTCATTGTTCTAAGCATAGCTCTCTCTCATAACCCAACAAGATGAAGCAACTACCAGGCCACTGTATCTCATGCTTTTATAGCTTAATTTCTGAGTCTGGTTAGAAGCTCTCTTACAATTGCAGTGCCCCGTGTGAAACTTGATGTGAAAAATGCTTTCTTAAACTAACTCTTGTGACACTCTTCATAGACTTCCCACCTTCCTTTGTGAAGAAAGAAAAATCTCAGAGTTGCTGTTCTCTTTGGGTCTTGACTTTTTTAAATCTTTCTTTTAATTCCTATTTTCAGGCAAAGAAGAGAAAAAGAGCAGAACGTTTTGGCCTCGTCTGATGATCTTCCTCTTAGCCTTTACCTGCTTGGGTTGTATGTTTTACATGTTCTTGTTCTTCATTCCTAGTGAAGAATATAATTTTCTTCCTCACACAAATCTTGGCTTTGCATTTTAAAGCTAGTTCTTCAATTGTGCTTTCCTTTGCTTTTGGACTTCAAACAGATTTTGAAGCCTAGGATGAAAGTGTTCTGTTGTATATGTAAACAATTTGAATTTACCAGCAAATTCTCTTATCAGGTACTTGTATCTAAATTACATCTCCAACTTGCTTCTCTTCTGTTTGGGTTCAGACAGCTACACAAAATAAAGAAACTCCCTATGACCATTTTTGATGCATCATTCAGTGCCTATTAAAGCTACTAACACCTAAATCAGGAGCTGTCAGAATTCTCTTTGATTTTCACTTAGGCATTCATTAGCCTAATGTTTCAGTTTTCGTATTCCCATGGCTCAGAATTCCATCCCCATCCCTGAGCAAAGTTCATCTGTCTTTATACAGAAAGGCTGAAGGTCCTGTTTCCTTGGCTCCTGCTACTTGTGCTAGGTCTGATGAAGTCATACACTTGCCATACACGTATTCTGAAAAAGTGCTGTGTATTCATCAGGTATATATGATTTTTAAAAGCTGTGCCACTGTTACAAAATTTAAGGAGCACTGTTGACTTAAAAGAATGATATTTATTGCCCCAGTTACAGTGTGGAATATCCCAAGATGAAGGAGGTGCAACAGTCATGCATTTGGCAACCACTGACAAAGAAGCTCTTAGACACTCTGTTGGTAATGATATTTTAGAAACTTTTCTTAAGGTTTTTACATTATACTTTTTAACAATGCAGATAATCCCCTCTAGCAGTATCAAAAAGTTCTAATATGATTGCTCTGAAATTAATATTATAGAACATATTCATGGTCAGTGCTTACACAGACTTTAATCTCCAGCTGAATTTTCAAGCTATACTGTTATGTGTTTCCCTGAATTAACTGTATTTTGGAGAGTGCCGATGCTTGTGTTTGCAATATTGTAATTTACTTCAGGTAAAGAGTTGGAGAAAACCTTTTTTCCATCAAGTTACCTAACGCCTCATCTTCTTGAAAATAACCTATTCATACTTTCTGCGGAAACAAAATGTGGCAAAAGCTCCTTGAGAAGACACCTTTGACCAAGTGATTCCATCTCAATTTAAAACTACACCAAGCTGTCTTGCTTTATATAGCCTGAAGAACGTTTTCCTAATACTACAGATCTTTTTCGTCTTTTGTATAGCAAAAAATCATCAAAACTGTTTTTCTGTATACTATAGGTATCCTCTCTTGTTGGTCACAGATTTTGTATACTGTTATTGATTGGCAAGTTAAATATTAGTCCACTTAAATCCCCTTGGATTCTTTATTTTTTACCACAATCCTTAAATGAAAAATTGGTGGCAAATTAAACAGTGCTTAGAAAAATCATTAACTGACTCTTCATTTTTATCATTTATTCTTAAAAACTGCATATTTAGTTAATCTGTGCTCATATTCCTTGTTCTTTATGCCATCTCTGAGCAGCATTCAGAGAATTTATTTACTGATAGGTGCAGAGGTGATGTAGTATCATTTCAGCACCTTGGTGTCTAATTATGCATGTTCTAACTTTATTCTGATTTTATTTGACATGTTAAATGTCACAATTTGTTTTTCTATTCATCAACTTGGTCAGTTTGGTTATTTCTTGAAATATTTTTACAGGTTGAAACCAGAACTACATGTCCTTAACAATCCTTTCCTGTGCCCCCCCATTAGATTTTAGAGTTGCTGAATATATACTTATCATTATGTCTGACTTGTTCTCTGTGAAGAACAAGGGAAAGAAAACCCAAGACTTAATTCTGATGATTCACATTAAATACCACAGTTTCAGTTACTGATGGATTCACTCAGGTGTTCTAGTTGCTGAGGTTTATCCAGCTTACATCAAAGGAAGGGGAAAGAGGGGACAGAGAAAGGATGCAGAAATGCTACCCTCCTGCAAACAATACTGTAACAACAGATTTAATTTATTCCTATAAAATACATTTCCATACCTTTAGGAAAGCGGTGGATATTTATTTAAAAGATACTTTCTAATTTATTTCCAGTTAATAAATGTTATTTTGTAAAAGAAAGCCTTCAGGAGAAGTAAACTTCTTCCCAATTAACCTACTCAATTCCTGAATGTCTTTTTTATGTTAGAACAGACTAACATGGCTGTCTCTTTAAATATATTCTGTTAGTATTTTAGATGCCACAAGATGCCTTGGTGCATCTCTTGGTTTTGTCCAGGGGTGTTTGTGTTATTCTGTTTGTTCATTTGTTGCTGTAACATGGTTACCTGTCTGGAAACATTTGTTTGTTCAGTTCTTACAGATTATGGAAAAGGATCCAGATAAAACTGTAATTACATAAACAGGTGTGGGCCCACTGTTTGAGAGAATAGCTTCTATCACTGAGGTAGGGAAGGTTATGGTTCCCCTTCTCACCTGTAGCCCTTAGCGATCCCTAAGAATTAGCTACAGATGGTTGGGAGGTCTCCAAAGTAGATTTTAGAGAGTAACTACAGGGGAGAGGAGGAGGGAAATATCCTGTTGCACAGGTGACAGTCAACTCACACAGGGCAGTCAATTAATTGTATGTGTCCAGTGAATGTAATAGTAGCTTGATCTGATGTTCTCCTTGCTAAGTAGCCTGCTGAAAAATAAGAAGAGTTCTGTGTTTTATATCCTCCTTTATATTCTCAGCTTGTGAGATACAGAACTAAGCCTAGAATAATCACATACTTTGTTCAAATAATGTCTGCTTTCTCCTGCTTCTGTACTTAACCACTACTTTGTATGAGTATCTTATATTTTAGAATTATGTTGTATGCCACTTTGGGTCAGTTTTTCCTAGCTGGTAATTTTTTAAAAACAAATGAGTAGTGTGTATTAAAATTGATATTCCTCATAGCAAGCTTCAGTGGTTCACTACCCACTATTAATATTCATTAACCTTTGTAATAAATGAATGTAAAAGGAAAATTAAGATGTTAAAGAACAGTAACCTATATTAAGCAATTTGAGTGTACTCTTCCAATTTTTCATCATGCACAGGATGCATGATGGAGGAGGCAAGGGCTCAGATTTCTAACACTTTATAGCCACAGGGTCCCTCATAGTGTTTTGTACTTCAGAGTTGTGCTAGGTGTTAATGAAGAGACTTCTGTCTGTGAGGTAAGCGTGATATTTGGCCTTCATTTTTGTTTGTGTCTCCTTTGTATTTCAGAGGCATTTTATCAAAATCATTGCAGTTCATCGTAGAGAGAGGCTAGAAAATATACAGTGTGCATGCAAGGGTTCCATTCTATGAACCCCAGTGTAAAACAAAAAACACAAATGTCACATCCCATTGTAGTCAGTGGGATACAGTGTGGGCATGCCCATTGTGTCCATTGACTATAGTGGGAGCAACGCTTCGTGCAACCTCTCATTCATGTGTGCAGAGGTCGCACCAGAAAAGGGTGCACTGTACAGCCTATTTGGAAATGGAAGGGAATTATGAAATTAAAAGCTACTTTCCTATCCCCCTTTCCTACAGATTTAACATTTGTGTAACTAGAATCCAAGAACTCAGCAGCCTACCAGAAGAAATACTGGTAACTAGCAATAATCGTGATACCCATTTAAGGATCATATTACCGCTGTAACTATCCATTCTTCCATACATTTTCTTAGATAATCTTATTCAGTACATAAGATTTATATACCACTACTTAATTCTGCAGTACCCACTGCTGATTCCTAATTACAAAGACAGTAGGAGGTCTCTCTACTACCACTTCATAAAAGCAAGATAATTACTTTCTATTTCTTGTCTTGTATCTGAATAGAGTATCATACTAAAGCAAAAGTTTGTGGTTAGTTATTAACCCACTGGTGTTTTTTCTTTAATGGATTCAATATAAGGAATGTTTCAAAGGATAAAAATATAAACAGAATAGAAATAAGGCTGTGCAGGGTAGGCTTGTTCTAGAAGGAAAAGGTATGTGTGAATGGTGTCAGGAAAGTGTATGGTCAAATTATTTTTGAGGTTGGACAACACCTCTAATCATAGGTAAGTCTGCATTCTGCACATGGCATCATTCATTGGTTAAAAGAAAAATATTTTAGGATATGTTGTTTATTAGACATCTGTTACAATTTTGCCTCTCTCCTTTGGCTCAGATATTAGCAGAGTAAGAAATTATGATCTCTGTGTCCTTTCCTTACCTAGTCTGTGTGTACCTATTGCATATATGTCAAGAGGTGCTTTGCCTGTGGCTTTGTCTTCCCTGCCTTGTGCCCCACTCCTGTGTTGAGTGGGGTGAAGGATTTTATTAGAGGTATGCTATCTTTTAAAGAGTATGCATTCACCCTTCTTCAGCAAAGGGTGGGGGAAATCATTCTAATCAAACTGTGTTTAAAACACTACCTAAATTATTTTTCCTCTCTAAGCTGGGGGCCGCTCGTGACTAATTTGAGCTGAATAGGCAGATAGAAAAAGCAGCAGGCATACAATGAGCGTTGGAAAGTGTGGGAAAACCAAGGAAAGAAAGGGATGGCCAAGCTTTGCAGCGTGAGAGCTAGGGAAGACCGTGTAGCACCCAAATTCAGCATGAAGTCACTTTTCAACAGTAGACGCTGCAGCTCTAAATGCAAGTTGGAGTACAGGTCAAGCAGGGGGAAGATGGGAGTTTGTGTTAGGCTTGCAGAATATGAGCAGGAAAAGAAGTGGGATAAATGTGTGTGTGTGTGTGTGTATACACGTGTGTGTGTGTGTGTGAGCACGTGTGTGCACCTCTTCACAAAGAAATACAAACACATGTTCTTCCCAATTACAGTGTCTTCTTCTCCCCAGTGGCCTCTTGCCCCTGAGCCCTCTGTGGGTGGGTTTGAAAATCTCTCTTGTGTTTAAATTCAGGAAAATAAGAAAACAAAAGAAGAGAGGGAGCCTGGAAGTGTGTTCCAGTGAAGAGTTAATAAAGAGAAATCTGTTCTTCTCCCAGCCCCCATTCCTCCCTGTTCTTTTAAATATTTATAGAAAGAAAGAGAAAATTTATTTCTAGAAGCAGGCAAATCAAGTGATCACTCCCCCAAAGTGCTGAACACCTGAAATGCAGATTAATTCTCCCTGTAGCAGGGGAGGGGGAGACTGAGAGTGGTCAGTTTCCTGCCAGCCGAGGACTATATGAAATAAAGTTACTGATATTAAAAAGTCATTGCATTTTTATATCAGTAACTTTACTACATTGCCATTCCAGTAAAAGCAAGAGCCAGAATTATTGCAGTGGCTTAAACTAAGAGTGAGCAATTTTGGTGAATGGATGGACTACTGTCTACCCCTGGGACCCTCTTTGGATCAAAAATGGGGGAAAATCAGAAGCGACCAGAAGTCTGCTTTTTGATTTAAAAACTTAGTAATTTTTTATTCTTAAACACTACAACCTGTTTCTCTGCCTGTGGAATTTTCTAAAAAAGTTGATTCTACCTTCTTGGCCAATAGAAGGGATGGTTTAGGAGAGTCTGCTGGTCTTGTGGCGAGTAGAAACAGCTTTGTGGCCTTAGATGTTTCAAGGGGCTGGATGTTGCCTACCCCAGCTTAAGAAAGCTAGATATTTCCAGACACGTGATTTCTTTGGGAATGGGCACTAGTCCTGTTAGTGACATCATTACCAGTGATGGACTTTATAATGGTAAAGGTAAAGGTGTTTAGGTACTATCATTGTGTACCTGCCCGCCTTCAAGTTACCAGTCAACGTATGGCAACCCCATGAATTTCTTAGGGTATTCTTAGGCAAAGAATACTCAGAAGTGCTTTTACCAGTTCCTTCCTCTGAAACAGAGCCTACAGCACCTGGTGTTCATTGGCAGGCTTCCATCCAAGTGCTAACCAGATCTGATCCTGCTTAGCTTCCAGCATCAGACGGGATCTGGTACCTTTAGGGGATACCTATTAACAAATATATGTTGAAGAAACATTTATTTTAAAGAACTGGGATGACATACAGAATATGGGGAAATGTCCAATACTTTGGAGAAGAATGAATTAGAAAGCAGAGGACTTGAGAACAATGTGATAGAATCATGTTCTTTTTTTTCTTGGGACCTTGTTAGACCCTTACTTGTAGGGCAGTTTCCAAAATGCAGGAGAAAAAATATTATTTTACTACAGTTGTGCTTATTCTTGGTTGTAACATTTGAGATGGGAGCTATTTCAGAGGTAGAATGCATGCTTTCTGTGCAGAAGATCCAGAACTCAGTACCTTGGCATCAATACTTAAAACCTGGAGAGTTACTGCCAGTCTAAGTAGACAGTATTGGGCTAGACCAGCAAATTGTGTTAAGCAACTTTCTGAATTCATATATTATAAACCAGATCACAAATCCAGGAAAATGCGAACAGATTTTCAGGCAGCTTCAAGGGTTGGAAGGAGAAAAAAAGGAATTTCTGTCACACTGGTGCTCTCACACCAGACCCCATTGAATTTATGCCTTTGGAGATGTCAGTGGTAAAAGTGCAAATGAGAGTTTCATTCTGTTCATTTGAAAGTTGAATTCCCAGGATCATTGATACGTCTTTGATTCTACACCATCAAATACATGAAATAGACACAGCCCTTCACCTGTCTGTAATTACTAGTAGTTGACTAATTACTACTAGATACTAATTCCTGCTAGTTAGTAGATATTGTTGCAAACTAAATAATGGAGTTCAATCAGGAAAGAAATTATGGTAAACTATCTACTCATATTAAATTAGTTCCAAGGTTCTGTCTAAATGGGAACTCTCTTGTTTACTGAACATTCAGAATACATTTTGTCTTCTTAAGCCCCAAAATCTTAATAGAGTCCTTTTATTGCTGTCATCAGTAGTATACTGGATGAGGGCAAACCAATTTAAACTTAATCCAGTCAAGACAGAGGGGCTCCTGATTAGTCAAAAGACAGATCAGAGAATAGGGATTCAGCCTGTGCTAAATGTAGTTACATTCCCCCTGAAGATGCAGGTTTGCACCTTTGGGGTACTCCTGGGCTCAGCTTTGAACCTGGAGGCCTAGGTTTCTGCAGTGACCAGGGATACTTTTGTACATTCAAAGCCTGTGCACCAACTACACCTATTCCTTCAGATGTCACAATGGTCCACAGTGGTACATGGCTAAGTTACACCCTGTTTGGATAATTATAACATACTCCACATGGGGCTGCCTTTGATGAGTAGTTGGAAATTTCATATAGGAAAAGGAGCAGTAAGCCACCTTGAGTCCAAATTTTGGCAGAAAGGCTGGATAGAAATAAATATGATGAAGATGAGAGAGAAATGGTGTGGCTCTGCAGAAAGGCTGGGATCACTGTGGTACTTATGAAAGGTCTCTTATGGTGATGGAGCTGTAATAAAGGGATTTTTTAATAAAGTATTTTATCTTAATAGCTTTCAGAAAAATACTTCCAAACAGATTAGCTGAGTTCTAATGCATTTTTGCCTTTTCTGTTGTTGGAAAGGCTAACCACTTTATATGAAAGGATTGGGAAAGGAAAGTAGATGATTTAGGAGAGCTCTTCTCTTGTGCATGTTTTCTGCAGCTTTCTCCAGTGAACAAGATGGGGGTGGGGAAGATCCAGTCATGTTTTCTTGTTCAGTGTTTAATTATTATGGACTTGTGCATGAGGGTGTTCCTTAAGCCAAAGGGAGACCTGTATAATGTCATAGCTGGCCCACAGTTTGTCCCTGGTGCATGAGTAGTGGTCAGCAGTAACAGTACACATCTCTTTCCTGATTCTAAATTGTCCAGTTTTTCTTCAGATTATAGTCATACCCTTCACACGCATCCTCTAAATTAGGTCAGCCAGTGGCAGAGCAGAATCAAGTGACACAGTCATGATGAGAATAATAACAGTTGTTCATTAAACTTTGATATCTTCCTTCAAAACATGCATGCACATCGGAGCAGAAACATTTCTGTCAGGATAGTTGGGCCCTCACAACATCATAACCCTTTTCTGTGTGGCAGGCACACTTGTATGTTCCAGAGGCACCTGGAAAGCCAACTTTGTTTTTATTTTCTCTAGGAAGGTGTTGTATTTGGAGATACATAACAGGAAAGAAGACACCTAGTGGTGGTATTGGTGTTAACAATTTGACATAGATGCAATCCGTTTTGATGAATGATGTCTCAAGGCCACGAGGTGGTCATTATAGTTGCAATCCTAATCACAATTATTTGGGAGTACGACCTTCAGAAAAACACATTTGTGGAAGCTGGAACAAGAGAAAAATAAGCTGCCTTCCCTATTCAAGCACGCTGTCAAGAGAATGACCTTTTGAGACCACAATTTACAGAAATTGATAATCAACTGAACAGCCTAGATAACAGCTTGTTTCATCCTGAAATAGTAACACATCATATGAGTGTACTGAAAAGACAGTAACTGACAAGGTACCATAAGCAGTAAGGTACCATAACTCAAAGGATGTTTTAGAATAATTCTGCATAAGTGGTTTGGAAAGGAAGAGAAGAATGAGAGGAAGAAGAAAATGAGGACCTGCAGATTTTTGAAGGAAAACCAAGATTATTCAGAAACAAAACAGTTCTGAGCACTACCACAGGCTGAAAGAGAAGACACAGAGTGAGAATGATGGGCTTAAAATGGTAGGCACAAAGTGTCCAAGTACAGTAAGATTTTGCCCTGGACATATTAGATCTTGAACAAGTAGTTTACATCTGAAAAGGGGAAATCTGCTCACTTGAGAAAAATCTCTAAACAAGTAGATAAGAAAGGCAAATTTTGTATAGAAATGGAACAATGGAGATTTATTTTGTCTTAAGTATAGCAATTCAATGAAAATAGAGCTCTTAGAGTTTAAAGCATCTAGTGTGTTAATAAATGAGACAGATGGAAAAGCTGATGCTATGAGAATTTGAATTAACATGCCCCTGGAGGCCTATTTGTTAGTGATAATAACATAAAAATTGCCTTGCTAGATCAGATCAGTATATCCAGTGTTCTTACTCCACTGATAGCTGGTTAGTTGTACTTGGGAAAAGCACAAACATGATGCTTGTGATAATGGGAGAGATACTGTCTCTGAAAATAGGGACAGTAAACCATCGGTAAACCTATCTTCTGTGAATTTGTAGCTGTCATCCACAGACATGTGAAATAGGCGATTGTCAGAGCTGATAACTTACATCTAACTTGATTATTCCTTTTTGAATGTTCCAGTAGAAAGTGACCTTTATATGAGTGACTGATAATGGCTGAGAAATGTTTACCTGGAAGAGTGAACTTTAGTTATAGCTGTTCTTGTTTCTGGAGTAGATTTAAAAGTGGCTCTGTGAATGCATGCATCAATTTAAATGTAATCTGCACAGCTTTCTCAGAGATTATTGTGTGTCCTAAAGAGACTGTCTTCAATTTAGGAAATCATCTTTGAATAAATTTCATGAGTGGCATATTCTGACAGTGTTCTTGAATGGATTGGGGTCTGCCCAGATCATTTCACTTCTTGTGTTAGACCAGCAAGTGCCAACTTAAGATTCACCAAAATAAAAGTGAATTGTTCCCAAACCCAGCAAGTTATTTTGACACATAAGAAACAAAGTTTCATATCCCTTAATAAATATAATGTTAAAACTCTCTGTCCCCTCTAGGAGGTTGCTTTCTTATGAGGAATCAGGAAAGTGGGCTGTATTTTAGTTACTGCCTCACACAGGCAAGAACATATGATAGATACATCAATAAAAGTAGCTCTCTTTGGATTCCATCTCGAAGTCCGTCCTTGTGTTATCCCATAGAGTCTCTTACTTTGAGCTTTATCTCCCCCAGACCTCTCCAAATTTCAGTAAACTTCCACTTACTGCTCATTCTCTCTTTATTTCAGCCTCTTCCTTTTCTTCTTCAGCATTCCTTAGCCTTGGTTTAAAATTAACAAAACAAAACTTTTTTGCTTTGGTTTTCCCTCATGAAGCTAGGCAAAGGAGTCAACAACCATCCTACAGAAACAAAGGTAAAAATTCTCTGTTAAGAGTATTGAGGGTGAAAGCTAAACAGCCTATTTCCCAGAGCATGCTTGCTGCTTTGCACCTTTTACTTCTCATTGCCATGTAGCAGGCTTCACTGGAGAAGAGATTGCTTCCACCAAACAGCTGATGGGAGTGTGGCAACCAACTAAGTTGTGCAACTGGAGCTCCTGGTGACCATGGAATCTGAACTTGATGACAGCCCCTGTGGTGGCATGCAACAGAGTTCCAGAAGTGTTCTGACCTTGACCTGTGTTGTTCAGTTATGTGTCAACAACTTAGATCTTGGAGATGGAGTCCAAGCATCCAACCATTCTGAGGTAAACAAAAGCTGAACTTTATTCTGGAACTAAATGACAGTAACTAAAAAGGGAGATAAAGAATGGAAGGAAGAGTGTCAGGATAAAATGGGGGGAAAGATGAATGGGGAAGGTCCTTCATATAGTTTAGAAAGGGGCTAAAACTGAAGAGAACAAGCCAGAAGGAGATCTGTAAGGGACAACCAATCAAACACAAAAGAGTCAGGCCTGATCAGATTCATATCTGATAACAGATTCATATACAACCCACTGATATTTACAATTTAGAGCAATAAAACAATAAGGCAGATAACAGAGGCAGAAGATTCCGCACCTGGAACTGATAGATCCGGCTACTCATATAATTTTAACTGTATAATACTACAATGTCAACTAATTATTAACTAATAAGACCACAGTTTCTGTGCTGGTGCTTCATCACAAGAAAGGAGCAGGATTACTTCAGTGACAGGTCTAATAAATGTTCTTACTGCCCATTGCTTTGTGTTCTTCACTTCAACCTTGTGGACCTTCCCATCTCCACTGGAGATGATCTTGGTAGTGGACTCACTATGGAATTGACTGTAACTAAAACACTATCATTCACTTTCAGAGTGCTGGCCTGCCATTTGGACCAGTTAGCAAACAATTGATAGGAGGGGTGGACATCTGAGTTATGCAGCTGGAGCTCCTGGTGAACATGGAGTCTGATGGCATTGGAGCCTAATGGAATTGAAGCAAGCAGCAGAGAAGTTACTTGTTCAGCTTGGAGTCTTGCAACCCAGCAAACTGTGTCTGTTTGTCACCAAGATACACGCAAGATTTTCAAGCATCCTTTCCCTTACCCTCTTAATATGATCTCTTCAAGAGAACCAAAGCCATAAAAACTAACAGTCCCATGCCCTTTGTTTTCTCCAGTAACAATTTTGGAGATCTAAATAATCAGCCTCCAAATAAGTCCCAAGTCAGGAAGTTTTTCCACTTGATTATTTATTTGCAAGATTATGTTAGAATTTTCTCATTTGATCAGAATAAACTGATTCTGCCATTGTGGAGGACTTCAGTGAGGACTATTGAATAAATTTTCTTATTATCCAACTTGTTTGCCTCCTCAACCAAGAAACACTGAACCCACATACTACCACTCAACTAGCCCCTCTACCTTTTGAGGGGGCACTGCATCTTAACAAAAATTAACCACCTTTTTTCCTTGTTAAAGAGGAAAGAGATGCCGTCTTGCAGGATTAGTACGGCATAAAAAAATGTAGTTTCAGCTCAAACAGTTCAGGATTTAATTATTTCCTTACTAAATGCCTCTCTGGGAGCCTTTCTATCTAGTGCCTTGACTTCCCAAGGAAGATAGGTAATACTTGCTGATGAGAAGAGATGTGCTTTGCCCATTAGAACCTCTTCTGCAGCCTCAGTCTTAACCAGGGCCTCTATGCTTTGGGCTGAGGATTTGTTGAGCAATTTTTGATCTAGATAACCGAATCTTATGCAACAGGCTTCTTAAGTTGTACAAAGCTTCTTCCCATTCTGCTGATGCTATTAGAGATGCAATCCATGCAAAATCCATGACTGCCTGTCCAGTAGCTGAATGTTCCTCATGACTTAAGCACTTGAATGCTGACACTCCCTCCTATGCCTATCTGGCTACCTTGTGCTTTAAGGGCACACTTCCTTTCAGCCAAGAGACAATTAAAAACGTTTTAGACTAAGGAGAAAGAATTAAGTCATACTTTCCTCTGAAAATGATGAAAAAAGCGTTCCTCAAGGTGCTTTTCGTTTTACGTTTCCTAAAAGCTGTGTCTGTAGCCTGAAGCATCATATCAAGTCACCAGAGACAAGAGACATAAGATGCAATATAAGATGTCACAAACAGGTTAATGGAGAGAGAAAGAACTTCTTGCTGCCACTGCCACTGCCCTGCACAGAATCACATACCTACTGGAGTAATAACCTTTCAAGCAGGATTGAGATCTTCCTGGAGATGGCACTGAGAACTGGACCATCTTTCCACATTCTGGATCCTTGCAGCAAAGATTGATGATGTCTCCTCCTCATGAAGTTAGGAGCCCAGTTGACAAATCTGAGGATAAGGCGAGGCTACCACTCAGAACACTAGTAGCTGGAAGCATGGGCAAGATGTATAGCCACCGAAAAGTAATACCTGTCTTATAACCCCCTTATGAGGATTGAGGCGGAGAGATTCAGCTTTGTGAGCCACAGTTCTAAGCAAGAAGGTTGCTGGAAACAGTGTTATCATCAGAGCGGCCATTTTCCCAAACCCTTTCATGACTGCTCTGATGGGCCCCCTTTGTGTCTGTACTTGGAATGAGTTTCACTTCTGGATAGCCCTTGTGTGACTTAACTTCCTCCCTAGTTGAACACTGCTGGCTTGAACTCTGCTCTGCCTTTGACCCTGCCATTGTATCACCTTTGCCTGATTTGACTGCTGTCTGCTAGGGCTTTGCTTGATTAAATCTGCCTTTTGATTCAGAGTGCCCTTGCCTAAATTGCTAAATTGCTCATGGATACAAAGGGAAGCGTAAGATTACACATCTGAATTGCTCATTTTTTAAACACTAGTTAATTTGAAGAAATATAAAGCTGTCTGTAGTCTGCAGTACCACTTCAGTCTCTAGGTGGCAGACTGGTACATCTAAATGTATTTGTAGTCTGCAGTGCCATCCAGTCACTAGATGGCAGATTTCTCCAACCATCCCTAACCATGAGACATAGCGACTGTTCAGGATAGTGGCTTCTATGAAAAAAAGAGATTTTATAAGAAAACCTGAAAAAAAAGTGACTTTAGCAAGAGTAATTGATACCACAAAACATTAAACAGAGTAGGAAATGCTTCTTTCCAGAGAACTTCAGACTCTTGAACAGCAGCTTACAGTACAAGAGGTAAACAGTCTACATTCAGACCAGAAACAGGCAAGACAGGAAGCGAAAAAGTAGTAATGTCTGCAGACAGGAACCACCTCTGGAGTGGAAAATAATCCAGTTTTGGAGTATAGTTCTAACCATGGTTTAGTGTCAGCATCTTGCATCTGCTGCCATGCAGCAAGATGGAAAGAAGAAACTTTGGAGCTCTCTTGAAATGGTGATTGAAACTTACACAAATCAGTAGCTGCACCTGATGAGGAGAACACCTCATGTGAAGTCAGGAACTGTGCTGACAGGTCCTGTACTTCATGGCTTCATGCACGCTGGAGGGAGTGTTCCTAAGCAAGAGCAGGTACTTTTGCTTGGGTACACTAAGACCAAAGTGCTGCTCTTTCATGATATTCGCAATCTGCTGGACTGGAGGAGGGCAAACATTGTCCTCATCTTCAAAAAGGAGAAAAAATTGCTGTCCAATTTGCCTGACATTAATACTGGGAAAGATCTAGAGCAGATCATTAAACAGACAGTCTGTAAGCACTTAGAAAGCAATGCCATGATCGCTAATAGTTAACATGGATTTCTGAAAAATGAGTCATACCAGACTGATCTTATCTCTTTTTTAGATAGAGTTACTAGCTTAATAGATACAGGGAATGCTGTGGATATAACATATCTTGACTTCAGTAAGGCCTTGGACAAGATCCCCCATGACGTTCTTGGAAACAGATAGTAAACTCTGGGCTAGACAATGCTACTGTTAGGTGGATTTGTAAATAGTTGGCTGACTAAACCCAAAGGGTGCTCACCAATGACTCCTCTTCCTCCTGGAGAAAAGTGACCAGTGGGGTACCACAGGGTTCTGTTCTGGGCCCAGTGCTATTCAACATCTTTATCAGTGATTTGGATGAGAGAATAGAGGGTATACTTATCAAATTTGCAGATGATACCAAATTAGGAGGGGTAACTAGTGCCCTAGAGAACAGGATCAGAATTCAAAATGATCTTAACAGATTAGAGAGCTGTGCCAAAGCTAACAAAATGAATTTCAACAGGGAGAAGTGTACAGGATTGGTGACACCTGGCTTGACCACAGCACATGTGAAAGTGATCTTGAAGTCTTGGTAGACCACAAGCTACACATATATTAACAGTATGATGCAGTAGGTAAAAGCCCATGCAATTCTAGGCTGCATCAATAGGAATATAATGTCTGGGTCGAGGAAAGTGATGGTACCGTTCTCGATTCTATATTGCTCACCTGGAATACTGTGCCCAGTTATGAGCACCATGGTTCAAGAAAGAAATTGACAAGCTGATATGTCTAGAGGAGGGTGACCAAAATGGAAAAAGGCTTGGAAACCATGCCCTGTGAGGAGAGGTTTAGGGAGCTGGGTATGTTTAGCCTGGAGAAGAGAAGAGGTGACATGATGCCTATGTTTAAATATTTGAAGGAATGTCATATGGAAAATGGAGCAAGCCTGTATTTTACTGCTCCAGAGATTAGGATACAAAGCAACGGCAAACTTCAGGAAACAAAATTCCATCTAAACCTTAGGAAGAATTTCCTGATGATGAGCAGTTGAGCAGTGGAATGGTGGGTTCACCATCTTGGATGGTGAAATTTTGATCAGAGTTTTGGAATACAAGTCGGAACAGACTGACTGAATTGCTCTGAGAGGAATCATTGCGCTTTTGAACATGTCAAATGGCAATCTGTACTATTTCTTGGGGTCTGTGCACATACCTAATGTGAAGTTGGTTGTCATTAGCTGCTTAGAGTTTGATACACATTTGATCAGTTGCCACTGTCATTTCCATTTATGCCTTTTTTACTGAGCAGCTTCATTTTGGCAAGCCCATTCGCCCTGACCAACACATAGAGCCAGGACATTAGAGTTGTTCCAGTTGGCTTCATGTCCATGTCTGTATATACATTCACACCACTTCCTCTGATTGGGGCAATGTAATTAGCTCTTGCATTCTCGGCATACCTGTCACCTCCTAATGAGGGCTCCATAAAACAACATCCCATGATCTAGTTTCCTGCAGCACTTCTGGCCAGTTGTAAATCTCAGCTTTTACAATTTGGGGGCAGAAAAACAGATGGAATAACTTTTTTGTTAGTGTGCTTGGTTTTCAAGACTTCATTTGATTTCCTTTATATAATAATTGTGTGTGTCTTGCTAAGCAGTTGTCATTGAGCAAAGATCTAATATATGTCATAATACCAGACACTGGCTACATGGAATCCTTAAGTGCTTAGTTTCTATCTAAGACCTTACCTTTATGGTTTTAGGGACAGGAGGAGAATGAAAGGAGTCAACTTTTAATGAGAAAGTAAAGGAGGAAGAAGGGAAGAGTTGTGTGAGTTATTATGTTTGATTATGTATCTTCCTTGAAACAGGGACATGAATCCACCACCCTTCACTCTTATTAACACTGATGTGTTTAGGTTTTGCTTTAGGTCTTTCTATTTTGAGCAGAATAATTCGGATACCTCCCCCACCATTTCTCCCTCATAATGATATTTTATTTATTATATGTAACAGGCATGCTTCTTACTATACAGCTATCATTAAATTAACATTAAACAATTCTTTTAACACAAACATTGTACTAAATACATCATTGAGCCTTTGGGAAACCATTTCTGTTCAGAGTCCTTGCTTTTGGACTCTCAGACAGCATAAAGGTGAAGTGATAAGACAGGTTTCATCAAGAGTAATTTCAAGTCCGATGCATTCTGCCATGAAGTGCCAGATGTGACCTTACCCCACCACAACACACTTTTTTGTGCAGTTTTAAAGATTTTTGACAAAGTTTTCCACTTCTTGATAAGCAAAAGGCATCATTCTAGATGACACCAGAACAGTAACTAAAGCAGCCATCTTTGATTTCAAGGTGCACTTGCCTGTGTGGCTGCCTTTTATGAGTGCAGAAGTAATTCCATTGGTGGATTACAAAAACAATCACTTTCATCTAACTCAGACCTGGGCATTGTACGGCCCCTGGGCCACATACGGCCCTTTGATTGGCTCTGACCGGCCCTTGTAAGGCTAATTGGAAATTACAAAATAAACATACTTTCTAAGGCCCTTTCCTCACGGGGGGGGGACGAAACGGGGCCGTGCACGCAGGGGCAGAACTTACCCACGAGTGGGTTGCTCTGTCCCTGCGGAGAGCGCGGATCTGCCATTCCAAATGCTGCCGAATTTCGGCGGCACTCGGCAGCGCCCAAAATGGCGGCCAGCAGCTTCCGGCAACGCTCCACCAATCAGGACAGCGCGCCAGCCAGAAGCCCGCCCCCAGGCAGATCTGCAGGGACGCGCTACCGCATCTCTGCAGTTTTTCACCGGAGGCTGCTACGAGGCAGCGCGGGTGAGTTTTATAAAAACCACTTGCGAAGGTGGTTTTTATAAAACTCACAGCGCCACCCCCGCGGCTGCGCTAGAGCAGTTTGAGGTCTAGAACCTCACTTTTTTTAACTGCTCTAGCGCATCCCCCCGGTGAAGAAGACCTCCAGGAGAGGTCGCTCTAGCGTGGGCAATATGCCCGTCCCTCCACAATATTTTTAGTTTCTCATGTGGCCCCATGGAAAAAAGAATTGCCCACCGCTGATCTAACTTATATTATCTCTGCTTGGAGCTCTGGATTTAGATGAAAGGTTTGCTTGTGTTTTATTAATTACCTGCTGTTGAGACAAAGAAGAAAAGGAGGGTTTACACTCTAAAGTAGCGATGGGAATCATGTGTCCCCCTCCACAAAATGTTGGACTACAGCTCCCAACATTTTCCACCATTGGCTGTCTGGCTTAGTCTGCTGGAACGTGCAATAACATTTTGTAAAAATAGACCAAACAAGAAAGGAGGAGGAGTAGCCTTGTATGTCAAGGATGTTTTCACCTGTGAAGAGGTCCGGGACTTAAACCCAGAAAGCCAGATCGAGAGCATTTGGGTAAGAATTAAGGCAGTGAGAAACAATAGGGATATTCTGGTGGGGGTTTACTACAGACCTCCAACCCAGGCTGAAGACTTTGATGACGCCTCCCTCAACCAAATGACTGCACATTCAAAGAGGAGAGATACAGTAATAATAGGAGATTTCAATTACCTGGATATATGTTGGCAGTCAAACTCTGCCAAGACAGCAAGGTCCAGCCAGTTTCTTGCTTGTCTTGCAGAGAACTTCATGGTCCAGAAGGTGGAAGAGGCCACAAGGGGATCAAATATTCTAGATCTGATCCTGACCAGCAGGGATGACCTTGTTAATGTGGTTGGATCTTTAGGAGGGAGTGACCATGCCCTATTGGAATTTGGCATTCAGTGGGAAGGAGAAGATAAGTGTAACCAGACACTCATCTTAGATTTTAAAAAAGCGGACTTCTGTAAACTTAGGGAGCTGCTGGCTGGAATTCTGTGGTCAAGAATAGTGAAAGAGAAAGGAGTTCAGGAGGCATGGGAGTTCCTTAAAAAGGAGATACTGAAGGCACAGTCTAAAACTGTGCCAATAAGGAGGAAAAATGGAAGGCATCTGAAGAAACCAGTATGGTTGACTAAAGAACTCTCAGCTGAGCTAAGTGTTAAGAGAAACATGTATAGGAAATGGAAGAAGGGGGAAGCCACCAAAGAAGAATTTAAGCAAGTAGCCAGGAGATGTAGGGAGGAGGTCAGAAAGGCTAAAGCACAGAACGAACTTAGGCTGGCCAGAGACATTAAAACAATAAAAATGGCTTTTTTAAATATGTCCGCAGCAAAAGGAAAAAGAAGGAGACGATAGGGTCGCTGCGCAGAGAAGATGGTGAATTACTCACAGGGGGAAGAGAAAAGGCAGAACTACTTAACACCTTCTTTCACTCAGTTTTTTCCCAGAAGGATACAAGCACTCAACCTGGCAGTTGGGGAGCAGGTGAGGAAGCAGGGGAAATGAGGCACATAATAGGTAGAGAGCTGGTACAGGAATACCTGGCCACACTGGATGAATTCTAGTCTCCAGGGCCAGATGAATTGCATCCTAGGATATTAAAAGAACTGGCAGAGGTCATTTCGGAACTGCTTGGTATAATCTTTGAGAAATCTTGGAGGACAGGAGAAGTTCCAGCAGACTGGAAGAGAGCAAATGTTGTCCCCATCTTCAAAAAGGGAAAAAAAGAGGACCCAAATAATTATCACTCAGTCAGCCCGCCATCAGTACCCGGAAAGATCCTGGAGCAGATCATTAAGCAGTCAGTTTCTAATCACTTAGAAAGCAATGCGGTAATCACGAGAAGTCAACATGGATTTCTCAAAAAATAAGTCATACCAGACTAATCTTATCTCTTTTTATGATAGAGTTACTAGCTTGATAGATGAAGGGAATGCTGTGGATGTAGCATATCTCGATTTCAGTAAGGCCCTTGACAGAGTTCCCCATGACATTCTTGCAATGAAGCTGGTAAAATGTGGGCTGGACAGGGCTACTGTTAGTTGGATTTGTAATTGGTTAACCGACCGAACCCAAAGGGTGATCACGAATGGCTGCTTTTCATCCTGGAGAGAAGTGACTAGCGGGGTGCCACAGGGTTCTGTCCTGGGCCCAGTGCTGTTCAATATTTTTATCAACAACTTGAATGCAGGAATAGCGGGCATGCTCATCAAATTTGCAGATGACACCAAATTGGGAGGGGTTGCTACACTTAGGTAGAAAAAATGGAATACAGAAATACAGGATGGGGGACATGTGGCTGGATAGCAGTACGTGCGAAAGGGATCTAGGAGTCTTCATAGACCACAAGCTGAACATGAGTCAGCAATGTGATGTGACAGCCAAGAAAGCCAACACGATTCTTGGTTGCATCAATAGGAGTATGGTGGAGTATAGGAGTATAGATCGAGGGAGGTACTGGTACCACTCTACTCTGCTTTGGTTAGACCTCATCTTGAATACTGTGTCCAGTTCTGGGCACCCCAATTCAAGAAGGACATGGTCAAGCTGGAGCAAGTCCAGAGGAGGGCGACCAAAATGATGAGAGGCCTGGAAGCCATGCCCTATGAGGATAGGCTTAGAGAGCTGGGTATGTTTAGTCTGCAGAAGAGAAGGTTAAGAGGGGACATGGTAGCCATGTTTAAATATTTGAAGGGATGCCATGTAGAGGAAGGAGAGGGCTTGTTTTCTGCTGCTCCAGAGACCAGGACAAGGAGCAATGGATTCAAGCTGCAGGAAAGGAGATTCCACCTGAACCTCAGGAAGAACTTCCTGACAGTCAGGGCTGCCTGGCAGTGGAATATGCTGCCTCGGAGTGTAGTGGAGTCTCCTTCCTTGGAGGTTTTTAAGCAGAGGCTGGATGGCCATCTGTTGGGAGTGCTTTGAGGGTGTTCCTACATGGCAGGGGGTTGGACTGGATGGCCCATGTGGTCTCTTCCAAGTCTACATTTCTGTGATTCTATGATTCTATGAACATTTGAAACACTGTGTGATTTGCTCCCTGATCTTAAGCATCACTCTTTGTGACTTGGAGAGAAATAAATAATTTCCTGATGTTCTTGTCCATGTTCTGGCTCATATCAGAACAGAAAAACTTACTGCTAGATGTACCAGTTCTAGCCTTTATACAGGTTTAGATGTGACTCTCTTTAGAGTCACATTCCACCTGAGGTACCAGGCATGCTGTCTGCAGATGCTCTTGGTCTTAGTGCTGTCTGTGGAAGCTCAAGTGTCCAGAGTGCTTTTTACCAGCTAATACTGATGCAGCAGCTGCCTGCCAATCCCTAGAAAACTGGCCTAGTCTTAGTGAAACCTGCATTTGATGCATGCAAGATGGATCACTGTTATGTGCTCTATGCAGTGCTGGTCTTGAAGAAAGTTCAGAAACACTGTCTGGTACAAAATGTGGGCCACTAATAGGAGCTGGACAGGGAGTTTATATGGTATGTTTATCATTTATGTTGGCTGCCTGTTAGTTTCCAGCTTCTTTAAATTTGGCCTTTTAATCTCTGAATCTTTTAAGACTACATTATATGAAGTACAGCTACATCTCTGTGCTTCTATCCAAGCATTAATATCAGCATTATAAATCCAACTTAGTGGCCTGCTAAAAAGAGCTGTTGGGCTAGAGAGTACTGGCTTTTAAACAACAAAGTTTAACATGTAAAAAATCAGTAATAATTCTATTAATACACCCATAGCCAGTAAGGATAGTCTGTATGTATATGCACGCTTTCTGTAAGATCCTTTTTCTTTTTTTCTTTAGATTGCTAGTCTTAGAGCTGAATGGTAGTCCATTTGTGCAAGAGATTCTTTTGCATCCAAACAGATGGGCAGCACCGTCAAAGCTGACGCTGCAAACCATCTCTCTCGCAGGTCCAGGCAAAGAGGTCCTTGTGCATAATAGCAGATGTACTATTAGTTGTTCTGCATTAGATTTCATGAA
Source organism: Iguana delicatissima (assembly GCA_948472985.1). Lineage (NCBI taxonomy): Eukaryota > Metazoa > Chordata > Lepidosauria > Squamata > Iguanidae > Iguana > Iguana delicatissima. The sequence continues at coordinate 1,923,657 of CAOKZL010000159.1, read as the reverse complement.
CTGAAGCCATAGTACAAATAGGAATAGGTCTCTTCAAATAACCCTTTAAAACTCTTCTTTTGTTTGATTATTGTCATGATTTTAATGGTTTTAGTGTCTGATCTGTTTTGAGTGATCTTAGCGGCCTTGAGCACATTTTTTTTTAGTAGAATGAAGAAATGAAATTCTAAGAATTAAAATGTAAAAAAAAGCAATTGTGACAAGCATAAATTGTATTGTTTACAGTAGGAAAAGTATATCCTGTATTCTTTAGATCTGAACAGGCAACTTTTGTTGGGTAGGGAACCATTTTTCCAGTTGGAAGACTACTCAAGAGCTGCTCCTTTAAAGCAGACATTGCCTCAGAGGAATCATGTGGAGCTTAGAAAGCATTTCTCAGAAGTAAAATCAACACAATAGATATAAATCAAATAAAATAATTATATGTGTTTATTTTATTATAAACATATAAAATATGCTTTAAAATTAGTCTTAATAAAAACTCCGATAAATCCACTAAGAATGAACTAATTTCATATTGAAAAGGTTTTTTAAAATTTAAATGTGTTACATATTATTAACTGCTGTTTATTTAGGATTAAGTTGATTGCGCATGCTCAGCCCGCCGAGCAACGTTCACTCCTCAGTTCTTTCTTGTCCGCCATTGTGAACAGAAGGTTCTTCGGTAGCTTGTGCTTCTTTTGGCTTTATTCTTGGCTTTTCGACTCATTTTTCAGTTTTTGGATTTCGGATTACGATTTGGCTTTGGTGTTTCGGCTTCTGGTTCCGACCCAGTTTTTGGCTTGACTGCAGTTTTTTGGATCTTGGACTGCTTCTGTCGACTTCCCCTCCCCCTTCTCTATTTGCTGGAGATATTTTATGTCGGCGCTGTTGAAGAGTTGCATCTCCTGTGGAAGGAAGGTTGCTCTCTCGGACAAGCATCGTGAGTGCTTCTTCTGTTTGGGCAAGGGCCATAACGTTCATGCCTGCCCTGTCTGCAAGCAGTTCACCCACCAGACCCTCCACAACCGCTCAGCGAGACTGAAGTCTCATTGTTGGGAGGAGTCCCTGCGTGCTCAACAGTCCGAGGCCCACGGTGTCATGGCCGAGAAATCCTCTTGTCCGACGACCTCTTCCTCGGCAGTGGCAGCAGCTCGGGCTCGGTACCGATCATGAAGCTCCCGAGGATCCCAAAGGTCTCGGCTCCTCTGGCGCAGGAGGATCCTGCGGGCTTGCAGGCCTCCACCTTCTCCAGGCCACTTACACTGGCTCAAAAGAAGTGTCCTCCAACCCAGGATGCCGGAAAGGAGAAGGAAAAGAAGAAGAGGAGGAAGGAAAAGAGACGCTCCCTTCAAAAGGAGACTCGTCTCCCGACACCTCCACCCACCCAGCTCACTGGGGAACCGGAAGAGCTCCCGGAGGAGCAAGAAGTCCTTGAGGTGTCTGACGAGGAGCAGACCGTGGAGGTCTTGCCCTCGGAACTGCCTGAGCTAACGGCTGCGGTTACCCCACCAGATCACCATCAGTCGACCACCGGGAGGAGGCTGTGGTCCGACATCGGCCTTTGCCTACCCACAGGCCAGCCTCTAGACACAGTGACTCCCACTCTCCTGACCAGAGAGCCAGGCCTCCATCCCCGCGACATCAGGAGATGCGCCTGGAGAGGCCCTACTCTGGGGACACCGTTTATACCTCTGCCTCCTAACTTGGTAGGTACGGCCAAGAGCACCTCTGGCACGAGCCCCCAGGGTCGTACATTCGTACTCCCCATCGTATAGGGACCGGTACCACCCCAATGTACGGTACTGGTCACCGCGACACTGGTCTCGTTCGCCCTCCAGGAAAGTCCATCGCTCCCACTATGAGAGGTGGCCCAGCAGATCGCCTTGTCGGTCCGACTTGCCGTGTCATCGGAGGTCCTGGGAGCCTTCACCCCACTATAGGGCAGTGTCGCCTCCTCCAAGGACAACGGCGACCACGACGCGTCCCATGCCACAAACCACCATGGCACAAGCAACACGACCGGTGACGTCGATGACACAGGCCTCCCACCGCCCCCAGCTTTTGGTGGTGCCCCTCCAGGTCATGCCGATTCCTACCACGGCGTCGACCTCAGTACTGGCGCAGCCCACTGCTCCAACAGTGACCCTGGCTCTCCCTGCCCACAAGCCATCCCAGGAGAGAGCAGCAGAGAGAGCTCCGACTCCATCCTCGGAGTCTTATGAGTCGGACTTCGCGGAGTCGACTCCATCATCTCACGAGTTGCCTCCGCTGGCATTTGGAGAACCAGGTCCAGAGTCGGCACCGGAGGACGTGCGGCAGTTCTCGTCAATCCTCCTGCGCGTGGCTACGGCTCTCAGCCTGAAGGTTGCGGAACCAGCTCCAGCAGCGCAGAATCCGGTCTTTCAGTATCTGGAGACACGCCCACCATCTACTGTGCCGCTGCCCTTTCTACCAACGTTGCTTGACGCCATGAAAACGGTGGGCGAAGCCGGCTTCAGTGCAGCCTTTACCACACAGGCTTCAACACCTCTATAAGACACAAAGAGAGGAAACGGAGTTCCTGTTTAGCCATCCTTTGCCGAACTCAATTGTGGTCGAGTCGGCCCAGACGAAGGGTGGAAATCAAGCTCATATGACCCCGCCGGATCGTGAAGGCCGGAAGCTCAACACCTTCGGGAGACGCTTCTACTCAGCATCCTCCTTGGTGGCCAGGACCCTGAACACGATGGCATGCCTCGCTGCCTACCATCGTAACATCCTGGACCAGTTCGCCCCACTCCTCACTGACGTGCCGGAGGAGGCCCATGCTACCGCCACACAGTTCTTTGGTGAGGCTGTTGCGGTCGCCAACCAACAGATCGCTTCCTTGAGGCACACCGTGCACACTACCTCGAGGGTGATGGTGGGCGCGGTGGCCCTTCGTCGGCATGCCTGGTTGCAGTTATCGGGGCTCCAGGAAGACAGCCGCTGAAGGATTGAGGACCTCCCATTCAACAGCCAGGGACTCTTCCACACGTCGACAGACGAGGCCATGGACCATCTTGTCAAAGCCCGTCTGACAGCAAAGAAGATGGGCATCAATCAGCCGGCCCAGTCCCGCCGCAGCTTCGGCTCTCGGCCATCGTGGCGAAGGTCCTCCTCCTCCTCCACGTATCAACCACAGTCACCGTGATCGACTGTGTCCCAGCCATCCACTTCATCCGCCGCACGGTGGCTTCCTCGAAGACGCCTGTCCTCTTCTTCTAAGAAGTCTTCGTCCAGGACGAAGTCACAGTTTTGATGCGTTGTGCAGGACTCCACCGACGCCAATCTTCACCCTTCCAGGAAACCTTTGACATCAACTGAGCCTGGCCAGACACCTCGCCCAGTGGCGGAAAATCACCACGGACTCCTGGGTACTTACCATCATCTGCCTGGGATGCGCCAGTAGAATTCCAGGATATTCCGCCAGGAGGGGTCTACTACTCCATCCCAGCCAGCTCGGTATTGCTGGAAGAGATCCAGTCCCTTCTGCAGAAGGGAGCGATCGAGGCACTTCCGTCCTCAGCCAAGACTACCGGCTTCTTCTCAAGGTACTTCACCGTACCAAAGATGGACGGAACCCTGCGGCCTATCCTAGACCTCAGAGGGGTGAACGACTACATCCACCCCAAGAGGTTCAAGATGGTCACGCCACCCTTGATCCTGCCTTTCCTTCGGCGAGTGGACTGGTTCACCTCCATCAATCTCCGAGATGCCTACTTCCGCATCTCCATCCGCCCGCAGCACAGACAGTACCTGCGGTTCACAGTCGATGGCACTTGCTACCAATATCAGGTACTGCCGTTCGGCCTCTCAACCGCACCGCGGGTCTTCACCAAGTGCATGGCCCACATCGTGTCGTTCCTGCGGACGAAAGGCGTCTCCGTCTACCCCTACCTGGACAATTGGCTCTTGGTGGCATCCTGCCAACAGAAACTGTACGAGGACATACACCGGACTCTGACTCTTCTCACTCGGCTTGGACTCCAGGTCAAGTCCCATCTCGAACCCACAAGGGTTCTCTACTTTATCGGGGCGACCCTGTATGCGGTATCGGTGAGGGCGTACTTATCACTGGACAGGGCGCAGATGCTTCCTCGGGCAGCGTCCACCACCTTCCATGCTCTGACGCTGTCGGCCAGGAGGATCCAACAGCTCCTCAGCTACATGGCCTCGACGACCGCTGTTACCTACCTCTCCAGACTGCGCGCACGACTGCTTCAGCACGTCCGGGCCTTCGATCTGCTCTGGGACGACCAGTCCCACCACTACCAGCTGCTTCAACAGGTGCGCCAATCCCTGCGGTGGTGGCAGTCCTACAGCCACCTCCTGTCAGGCATGCCGTTCTGGGAGCACAACCCCATGGTCACAGTGACAACGGATGCCTCACTCTTCGGCTGGGGAGCACACTCTGGCAACCTCAGAGTCCGCGGTCGGTGGATCGGACACGAGACTGCCCTCCATATCAACGCTCTCAAGCTACTAGCCATCTCCAAAGCTCTATGGGCGTTTCGTCACCTCATCGCAGGCCATAAGGTGCTGATCCTCACCGACAACACGACGGTGGTCTGCTACATGAACAGACAGGGAGGGACTCACTCGACTACTCTCCTCAACATTGCTCTCGACCTCTGGAACTGGTGCGTCTCGCTCCGGATTCATCCGGTGGTAGTTCACCTGGCCGGGCAGGAGAACACTACAGTGGATGCTCTCAGCAGGGACACCTCATCCCATCACGAGTGGTCCCTCTCCAACGAGGCCTTCCAGATGGTTTGGGACCGATGGGGCAAGCTGACAATCGACCTCTTCGCCACCAGCGAGAACGCGAAGTGTCATCGGTACTGCTCGAGGGCCGGCCGCAATTGCCACTCCATCAGTGACGCATTCCAGTTTTGGTGGAACGAGGGATTCCTCTACGCGTTCCCTCCATTTCCCCTTCTGGACCGCATGATATCAAAGATCCGAGCAGACCATACTGGCCGAAGCAGCACTGGTTCAGGCCCCTGTTCAAGGCTGCCCAGGGACGGATCCTCCGGTTCCCAACGGTACCGGACCTCCTATCCCACTCTAGCGGTCTCGTGCGGCACCCAGACATCACCATAGACGACCCCATCATCGGTAACGTCTTGACCGCAGCCGGGAAGGAATCGACTCGCCGCAGCTAACACTACAAGTTGCAGCACTTTGTTGCCTTTGCCGAGGAACGTCGGGAGCCGGTGGCGCCTGTCAACCTGCCTACCATGTTCCACTTCTTCCTACACCTTCGACAGCAGGGCTTGACCTTCCCGTCGCTGAAGGTGTACCTCGCTGCTATTGTGGCATACCAACCGCCATGATCCCCATCGGCTGCTGTCTTCCGAGACAGTACCGTCAATCAGTTTCTGAAGGGCCTGCAGCACCTCTACCCACTGGTATCGCCACCGCTACCGCCGTGGTCATTATTGTTGGTGGTGTCGCCGCTAACAAGACCGCCCTTCGAACCAATGGTGACTGCAGATGACAGGCTGCTCGCCATGAAAACTGCCTTCTTGGTGGCTGTCATCTCTGCCAGACGGGCGGGAGAGCTGACAGCCCTACGATGTGACGAACTGTACCTGGTCTTTCACAGGGACAAGGTGGTCCTTCGGCCTGACATCTCTTTCCTGCCGAAAGTGGTGTCCAGTTTCCATCTCAGCCAGGATATCATCCTGCCCACTTTCTACCCGGACACGACTACACCTCTGGAGCGGTCCCTTCACTCCCTGGATGTTCATCGGGCCTTGGCATTCTATAAGGACAGGACTGCCTCTTATAGACAGACCCCGCACCTTTTTGTGTCCTATGGCAGGCGTCGAAGAGGCCACAAGGTGTCCACCCAGCGCTTCTCCAAGTCGATGGCCCAGACTGTCCACCTGGCATATGAGCTTGCCAAGAAGCCTCCGCCAGACTTCATTCGGGCGCATTCCACCAGAGCCGTGGTGAAATCTGCAGCCCTCCTGCGAGGAGTCGATCTGCAGGAACTCTACCATGTGGTGACCTGGTCCCAACCATCGACCTTCGTGTGCCACTACAGGCTGGACTGCCGGTCCCAGAGGGATGCTCGTTTCGGACGCGCTGTGCTGGCTTCTGTTCTGTAGGACCTGACCCACCATCCTACTGGTAAGCTACACAGTCTCCTAATGTATGAGGCACAGAGACCATGAAGAAGAAGAACAGGTTGCTTACCTGTAACTCTGGTTCTTCGAGTGGTCATCTGTGCCCTCATACATGCCCGCCCAACCTTCCCCTCTTTTTCAGGTCCCACTTTACTCAGCAGACCAAGAACTGAGGAGTGACCGTTGCTCGGCGGGCTGAGCATGCGCAGTACCGACATGGGGGAGGGGTTCCCGCCAAGCTACTGAGCTGTAGAATCTTCCGAACACTATCGCGCAGGCGCGAAAGCTCCTAATGTATGAGGGCACAGATGACCACTCGAAGAACCACAGTTACAGATAAGCAACCTGTTCTTTCCATGGCAGAGTGGGGAATCAAACTGTGATTTTCCAGTGTTCAAACCTCTACACCACACTGAGAGGCTAAGGGCTGCAAAAGCATCCCTGGGTTTTATATAGACCCATAGTCACATGATGGTCAAGGCAGCAGTGATTCAGTAGCAGTATCAGCAGAAGCAGCAAATTAGAGGTTCCCTCTTCCCACTGGCTGACAAAATGCTTTTGAAATGCTTATGAAACCAGCATTTCTCCTTGATTGGTCAATGATAAGGTTATTGACTAGCTTCAGCAATTGCACTATTTGTTCATTTAGCCATTTTCCACTGATTTTCAGTGGATAACTTCACCAGTGATTTTCAACTGCAGATTGGGGGGGTTTCCCATTTTTTCTCCAACAAATTTGGAGGGGTAGAAGCAGGAGTAGGGTCACAAGTAGAGAATATTCTACAGGTATGCCTCAGTTAATGGAGTAGATCTGTTCCTGGGCATGATTTCTTTAACAGAAACTTTGGTACCAGAAGTAGAAATAACATGGAAAAAATAAGAATAGATTCTACAGCACAAAAAAGAACAGCAGTTGAGCGTGATTCAGCAGTTTTTTATTCAACACTGCACATGAGAAATTAAACAACTAAGTCAGATGAGCCTTGCATAAGTAAGCAAAAACATTTTTGAATTTTCTAGACGTCACTTGAAAGCTTCTTCCAAAACGCATCCCAGGATTTTGCTTTTCTTTCCACAAGCTACTTGTTTTTTGGTTTCTACTTTGGTGGTGAAACTTACACATCTGTACTTTTTCAACCTGCCAGGGTAGCTGGTGAGGCAGGCTAATTTCCTTCCCCCTTTTCTTTCTGTTTTGCTCTAAACACGTGCTCAGTAAGTGATTCTGGAGGCAGCTGTTTATCTTGCCTGTTGTATGTGAGTACACACAGCTACAGTTGGGTCACATAGAGAGAATCCCATTCTTTTCCAGATCAAGCTTTGTTGCATTGCTTACTGCAGACACACTTCCGCAACCCAACACTGAAGGTTAGCTTTTCTCCAGCCCTCCATCCCCACTTTTCAGTGCTGGAGAGGGGACTTCCAGCTAAACAAAAGACGAAAAAAGGCGTGGAAACAGGGCTTCTCTTTAAAAAAATGTAAAAAGGAGCTTCTTTGTCAGAAACTTTTTTTTACTGAGGTATGTCTGCATTAAAAATTTTGTGAAGACAAGCAAAGTGAGTGCTTATGGGTTGTGGGAGTGGTTTTTTTTTTAAAGAAATCAGATGGAGAACTGGTATTTAGATGCTATGCTAGAATTACTTTGGCTGTCTGTGAGAATCAAACTATAAGACTTCCAGTGACCACTGCAGTTTTATTTAAAGCATTTCAATATAAATCAGAGAGACTTCACCTTCCCCCATCATTAATGTTACAGCAATTGCCTATCTCATAGTGAAATCTTGTGTGTGTTAACTTTGAAGTCTCATTGAATTAAGTGGGATTTAATTGTAGGAAGAGTTACTATAAGGACATGCCGAAACCATTTATAACTGAGCAGAGGTAAGATTATGTCTCCATTCCAGAACGTCATGCCATCACCAGTCAGTCATGTTTGGCCAAGCATATCAGCAGCCAGGCTCCAACACTGCACTGGATGGAGCATAATGTTCTACCCACACAGATCTGTACAGAATACTGCTGCCCAAGCCTGACTTGAAAAGGAGGCACATGCTCCTTGGTTAGTGGTTGTTGGAGGGTGCAGGGTACCTGGACAACAGCTGGCTGTACTTCTGCAGGGGGAAGCAAACAATAGTTACTCTTCCCAAATCTCCAGGGAGTACAATGGAAATCTGAAAAGAAGACAGCTGCTCTTTTCTGCTGGCTTCTACCTGGATACATCCTGCATCATTTCCTGGCCACTAAAGGGTCACCCCCCCTTCCCTTGGCTACTAAATGTCTGAGGCAGTATGCACCTGCTCTTTGTCAGAGGCATGTGGAGTTGGGGTTCCCCAAGGAGCTACTGGATAGCTCCTTGTGCAGTGGCTCCAAGAGAACATCCAGTCACATGTGTCACCAGCAAAATTGGTCCATTATATTCAGTCATCTGAAAAATACCTTTCCAAGTTATGCCTCCAGATCTTTTGAGCTTCAGTTCCCATCATCACCAGTTGGCACAGGCAATGAACAGAACATCTGGAGAATATTAGTTTGGGGAAAGAAACTATTACTTAAAGCCACTTTGAAATATTTTTCAGTGGTGACAACTTCCTATTGCCTGTGGGAGGAAATGAGAGGCACTGAGCAATGTTTTCAAATGTATCCTAAATCAGTTCATCCCAGACTAGTTGATATGGGGAGCTGGCAATATCTTCCCCCATGTGGTAGGAAGGGATAACATATTTGTGCCCATTGGCTATAACTGTTCCTTTCTTTCATGGGAAGTTGCCAGGTACTAGCAGCCAACAACTTTTTCTGCCTTGTTCCCTTTGGTTTGTTCCTAGAAGGTGTTAGCTTATCAGATTGCTCTGGCAGTATGAGTCTCATGTGTCCAAAAAGCTGGATTATGAAGCAAAAGAGGGGGACTGAGAGTCAAGACAGATGAGTTCTGTTTTTCACTCTTATATTGAAAAGGAACAAGAATATAAACTATTCCAGTGCATTCTTGGCAACATCATAAAACTTTTGAAATAAGGGTCCTCCTTTTATCACAGCATGCATATAAATGTAATGTTATGTAGCTAATTCCTCTATTGTATCACTAACTCTTTAAGTTATATAGTTACAGATGACTGTTAGGGAATCAGTCTCCCGGTATCCAGTTCCAGCTGCGCACTCGCAGATACACATATTTTCTGATCTAATTGGCAACCCCTGTTCTTTCCTTGCTATAGGTTGTCTATTTGTAGATAATGTCTGGTTGGCCCAGATTGCACATAATGATTGTACTGTGAACTCCAATTCAATGGCTCCCAAGTAACATGCTTCTGAAATAAAGAATTTCTTCATCAAAAAAGAGAATTGTTTTGCTGTATATATATATTTATTGTACAAAAAATCTAAAAAAGGACAAAGAGAAATTGAAACAGAAGCAATGGTTATGATATACTAGACAAACTAAAGCCAATTACAGAACAAGTTTAGTTTATACAACACAGAAGAGAAATAGCCAAGGCAATCCTTCCTTTTGTTTTTTCCTCCTCTAGCTCCAGTTTTTCCATATGTATATAAAAAGATCAGTTGTTATAGCCCCCAGTTGTTCTGACCTCAACTCTGCATAAATGAGTGCCACCTTGATTTAATTCTTATGTTTCAGTCAGTAAGCCCTGACAGGGCAAGAGAGAGTACATACCTGCCTAAAATACGTGCATTTGTTGAGTTTTTAGCAAAATTAATAGCTAGGAGCTTTTCTATCTGAGTAGAGAAGACTGTTTTCCTGGTAAAACATTTATCGTGCTTTTTCCAGCTCCAGTGCTGTTAAGTAATACAGTCCAGAGCACTGTGTGTTTGATAAATGGAAAAGAAACCATTTAAGAAATTTTATTCAGCAATGTTAAAATATAGTATGAAATGGAATGGTGAGACATCTGAAGTCAACAGAATGCCAGCAGAGGTACCAACTGATTTCTAAGAAGGGGGTACTAAATGACTTTAATTGCTCTTACGCCTTTAGCATTTTGTTCTTCTGTGAATTCTATAAAGTTTTAAAATACACCAATTAAGACTAACAACATTGCTGTAACAAAAGTTACAACATCCCTCTTCTACAGATGGCACACAGAGATAAAGCTAATTTGTCTCAAAAGTTACACCAGCATGGATGATGAAGTTTGCAGAAGAATTCAGGTGTTTTAAGAATCAGCCTCTCTGTTGATACATTTTCACTCTGCACCAAAAAAAAGTCTTTCCTATATTTCTTGATTTCCTAATAAATTGGGAGCAGTCAACAGTTATGCTGGAAGTTCAGCTTTATCCTCTTCTCCCAAACTAATTATTTAAGATGTAGATTCTTCTCCCTCATTCTTGACAACTCAGGGGAAACTAAGACTAGCTAGAGACTGATTAATTCTATAACTATGTAGGATTCTCAAAAAGATGAACCAGCATGAAGATGTACATAAATACCTAGTAGGTATTTTGCAAAGAAATTAATTATTGGGTTAGTTTGCCCTATTAAAGTTGTGATCAGTGATACGACAGTAACAAGACACTTTGTGGCTTCGAAGTCAGATACGTCAGTGTATAATTGCTGAGATTGCAGAACTACACAGTGAATTGCCTTCAGCAGGAAGGGAACTACACTAAGATTCATACATACTAATCCTCACACACAGCCATTACAAAAGAGAAAGCACAGACATAAAAGTAACTCTTCTTGAGCTCTAGGGTGTGCCACATAAGGGAAACCCCATCCTAGTCTCTTTAAATTTTCTTTAACCTTCCATAGTGCAAACGGTACCTTAGCCCAAAACAGTCTCTCAGTACAGATTTTTTTTTAATTTTATTTTATTTTTTACAGTGAACATTCAGCAGTTTTAAGTCCAGGCGCTTTGCTTCACTCCTGCAAAGTCTCTGAGGCCTCTCCAAATGTCCTGGTGGGACTACCTCTTGCTTTCATAATGAACCAGCATCCATTTTGTAAAGAAAGGCAGCAGCTCAGGGTGGTGATATAGAGATGTGAATGGACATACTGACCAAGTACAACAGTAATTCCTGTTGATTTAACACCAGCCATGGACCTAAAACCAAATTGCGCCTTTACAGAAAATTACTGTATGGCAAGATACATGCTGTAGTGACATTAACTCTCCCCTTGGAAACCTAGTTTCCCCTGTTTGGCAGTCTCTTCTCTTTAAGACAGCCAATAGGGTCCCCATCTGGAAAGGTTGGAATAACAGCTATGCATGTCCCAGGTGCAGGATTGGAGTGAAAAGCTCTGAACTCTTTTTTTTATATTTTATTTTTTATATATTTTAAAAATTTATTTTGATGTTCAAGTGCTGTGTTTGGTCATGTGATCAAAACAAACAAACAAAAACAATCTTAACCAGTGAATAGCCTTTTGGTCATGTGATTAAAATAAAAACAAAACTTCTTAGCCCATGTCATTGTCCTCAAATTCATTTCTTCGTCTCTCACACATGCACATGCACACACGCACACACACATACTCCAGCGTTCACACACACACAACTATGACATTTATGGACAGTAACATAAACAAAGTAAATAATAATACACTTGAAGGACTCATATTTACAAGCATACTTCCAAAAATAACCATGCCTGTCTGCCTTTTGTGAGTCAAATTACCCAGAGCAAAATGCTATCCAATTGGAAGGAAACACTAGTAGCAGGTGATCCGGATCTTATCTTTCTAGTTTAGCACCATTGGGCAGTAGGAGGTGAGGGGTATCAAACCACCCAAATCCCAGAAAGAAAGCATCCATGTTTCAGGTGAGACCTGCCCAGGTGTTTGGTGTATCATTCTGAATGGATGAACCACATCAGTGCTTACTAAGGAAGGCTGGAGGTTCATACATTTTTACATTAGAATGGACTGCATCATTGCTTACGAAGCACATAGGAATAAGTGCCACTGAACTCAGCAGGACTTACTTCAGTAAGCATTTGTAGGATCAGCTTACATGTCTGAAAAGAATCCTTAATGACTCTGGACACTTGTATCAATAGGGGCCAATTATGAAACAAACTGTAGGAAATAATGCTAATGGGTGAACAAAAGGGCAAATTTTATTTGCTCTACTGAGACTTCTGTCTTTGCATGTAAGGTTCAAGGCGAATGGATACTCCATTACTCTGAATCTCTTCAGTGACTTGATCCTCCATACTAGATATACATTAGCCAAAACACAATGAACTGAGCTTGATACATTAGAAGACGGGGTGGGGTCCTTCATATCCTTTGCCTTCACTGGTTACCTCAGTGATCCCTTCTGGTCATAGGCTCTGCAGTGTACTGGGTTTGTTGGCATTTAATGAGTTACATCACAACATCCTGAGGATAATAGGTTCCTTGAATTAATTATGTACTCTAAATTAAGCTGTTTCAGGCATTTTCGATGTCTGCTATTAGAAGTTCATACACTTTTCTTCTTTCTATACCAGCAATACACAATGCTAAACTATTTCTTGGAGAGCTAACTGCATTCAAAAATAGCCACTTGGAAATGTCCCACTGGAAGCAGCCCAACTCCTAGGGATCCAATTTGATCACAGCCCATCTCAATTTTCATACAGTGATGTGCATACATCCTTCCCCCACCCCCTGCTGCTGAGCAAAGCCACCAACAGGAAATTATACTTAATGAAAAGTAGCTTTGTCATGCACTTCCCCCCTCTGTGTCTCCAGCAGAGAAGACTTGTGTATTACAAAGTATGTGGCTTTGTGCCATAGCAGTTCATCTAAGAACATCTCCCTCTTAAAGCATAATGGAAGTTAAGTATCTGATAACAATAACCAGGAAATATGCAAAACTCTGGCTGATTTCAGATGGCTTAGAATGAAGTTTTAAGAAGGAGTATATTGATGAAGTTGCCCCTTGTTGTTAACAAATGGAGATTCTACGCAGTAATGCCTGCTAGTTTGCTTGGTGAGAAAAAGAGCAGAATTAGGAAGCAAAGAGCACCATGCTTGATCACAATTTTCTTGTAACAGGTTAACATACAATCATCTGGATAACTTGGTTACTGTCAACTTCATTTTTCAGTCCAAGCATTCTGGTTTTAGTCTCAGAAGCAAATGTCCATATTTGTAAAGCAAATTTGTAAAAAAATGTGGACAGCACGAGCTTTCTCTTTTGTTTTGGCAGAATAGTTTCTAATACAGTAATCTTATAGTTGAGTATTGCTAACATCTTTCGCATACCATTTCCCCTTTCAGTTTCTAACACAAACCTGTATCAAATAATACAGCACAGTGGTGAAATCTATACATGACATAGATCCATTAAGTGGCACCTGCAACTGCAGGTAGACTCAGTTCTTTTCTATTGTTGTATTCTATACTTCCCCGAGCAAAGGCTGGTGGGGACCAGGATACATGAGTTGTTACAGGGTGCCATGTGTGATACAACTCTCTGCTTCCAAACAACAGAAAGACCTACTCAAGACTCCTTTGATTTCTTATCTTTAGCAAATAAAATACTGTATGCACGCTTCCAAAATTTAGTCAGCAAACAGGAAAAAAGTTGCTTTCATTGGACAAAAACGAAAGCTCAGTTGTTGGGGAAACCAAGAACTCAGAACTAGTTAGTTTAATTCACAAATGTGCTAAATATTTGCAACATATATCCTGCTTTTAAACAGCAGAGAAGTGACATCCTTCAAATCACTGAGAAAATTTGTCAAGGCAGCCTGCGTCTCAGGCCTTCTTTTTCAAGTACTTGGTTTGGTTCTCTTTCCCAGTCCGAGGAACAATCTAGGAACCCAAATGAATTTCAAAACAATTAAAAGCTTAAAATGAAGAGAAGTGCACTGGAAAGCAGTATTGCCAAATATGTGTCATTCTTCTGACACATCTGGCAGTGAGGCCCATAGCAATTCATTCCTTCAGAAGAAGAGAACCATAAGAAAGATCAAACTGGGTGATTCCTAAATTAACACTTTCTACTGGATTTAAGGAATAGGTCTCACTTGTTCAAGTACCAGACAGACAAGTGTTCTAATCAATCATGTCATTTAGAGATTTGTTTTCATTTAATATGAAGAAGGCAGTATTGTTCTACAGTATTATTTAGCAACTTTTCAGATTCCTCAGGGATAAAAAATAGTCTGACCAGTAACATCAAATTCCTGGATCTATCTAGATAGATGTTAGATAGATCTCATGCCATAGCGAGTATGCATACCCTTCACTTCCTCCTCAGGTTTTTACTTCTAGGGATATTAATATGACTAGCATCTTTGTTATCTTTCACACTTCTGGTAGACTGTTTTTGTAGAATTTGGTGGCATACTGTGAGGAATCATTCATAATAAGTTTTTTTTTAATTGTGGCTTTAAATCTTTCTAAAAGCCTTGCAGTCTATCAAAGAAAAGAGAGAATACAGGTAACAAATACATTGTATGGCGACATGCAGTCTTCAAATCCTAAACAAGAAAAATAACTCCAGGCCAGGGCAGGCCCAGGGACTCTTGTTGTAAATTTTCTCATAGGTTTCTGTTTCTTGAGGTAATACCCTCTGTGTACCCTATGCTCTCAAATTCATTTCTGCCAAGTGGTCAATATGTTAAAGTATTTTAGTGTATGCTCAACAAGCTGAGAAGGCATGTTTGATGAGTGCTTTGAAAAGGTTGAAGCGCTTCAGTCTATAAGTGCTAGAGAGAGAGGAAGAAAGAAAGGGGGCAAAGCAGTGTAGCTCAAAAAGGGCCAGAAGGGCTGATCTCTGTGCAGCCTTGGACAAGGGACTGTTCCCTTCTTTGGGATTTAGGGTTTAAACCCATGAGAAGTGCTAAGATTGGGGGGTTTAAACTTTCCACAGCATCTCATCCTATGCACCTTCATTCATCTATGCATTGCCCACTGGTTTGGTACTCAGTAACTTTAGAGTAGGATGGCAAAAATTTGAGAATATTGACTAACCAAGGAAAGGACCAACACTGCTGCATTTAAGAACTGGACTGGGTGTTGAAATTCACAGGTCAACTCTTACATAATAAGTGCTAGAATTGAAAAGACCGTAGGATCAGTTATTGTCTAGTGATCTCATTTGACTCTCCTTCCTTGCTTACTAATATCCATCCTACCTATAATCAGTACTTCTGTCAAAAAGTCAGTGCAGGGAAAATCAGATGGTATATTTTTAGCTGCTTTAATGTAATGGAACAGCTGTAATCTTGGCAGATTCATTGGTGGTTGGCTCCAAATCCTCTATGCTAAAAATCTTGAATAAATACTTGGCTCTGGGTCTGCTGCAGACTCCCCTCCAGTCCGTCACCTCCACCCCTGGGTTCCAGACCCAGGGTAGGCATTTCTGAGGGGTTACATCATATCACACAGCAGCTCACTAGACAGCCCAAGCAGAGAAATGGAGAAACAAGCCCTAGAGCAGCAGGAATGGCTGAACTCTGGAGAAACAGGGATCCTGATTTCATACTGTCATGAAAATAGCAAAAGGGAAGTAAAAATGCCACAATGTTTATTCCAGTCTGGAGCAATAAGACTGCCTGCTTCAGAGATAATTCTTACTTGCATGTCTCTTCTTGCCTCTTTCAATAATAAACTGCAAGTTTGCATCACAGACTAGCTGGAGAAATATGATAAATGGTCTGCAACAGTAAACTCATGTTTTAATAGAATCTATGTTTTGACCTCACAAATAGAGGCATATTCGTCTACTTTTCAAGTGCCATAAGGGCCACCCATTCATTTTAAAGAGCTTTCTTCTATCTAACTTGTCCCTCTATTTGAATAGAGATGAAGTGATGCTTTGCATGAAATGAAATCTATATATATGTCATCTCATCTGTCAAAGTGCTTTAGCCCTTGGAAATAATATTTCAGAGGCAATCTCAGTCTATAATTTGGCTGATGACGGTCCTTATAGAACGAACTTTTGTCCCATCCACACATGGAAATTCAGCGGAGAGTGGCTGAACACAGATTGTTCACCATAAGCAAAGGTTTCTAGTTCACATACTAGCTTTGAACCAGTGAAATGGATTATTTTTGGGGCTCCAGTTTGCAGAATTATCTAATTGAACTAAAAATCCACACAGTAATCATTAACTTAAAACTACAGTCATTATGGGACTGTTAACCATAATAATATCTTCCACCTAAACTTTACCACCTGCCCGTCCCACCTCTTTGATTCTCAGGCTTATGAACCACACCCCAGCCTAAGCACTGATCTCCCAGTGATTTTGAAACAGTATACAGTGGGTAGTGGCACTATCAAGACCAATTTGAAGCTATTTTGGCAGTGTATGTTGTGCTAGAGACATCTAGCTGAAGCTGCTTCAGCTTCTCTGAAATCCTATCTGATCTATCCTTTTTAGGCCTGTTCTTAAAACTGGAAATTATATGTTTGAAAATACCAGTTGCTAAATTGTCAACAGATAGGTAATGTTTCATTATCCAAAGGACAATTATCCCATCTGAATTTCTATATCACCTTGAAAAAAGGAACACCAATTCTGAATTAAATTAATTCAATCTGTTGCATAAATGTAATTTCCAATTTCTAAAATGTAATTTCTAATTAGAAATTATTTCCCCTCTTCTGTTCCCCTATGTCATATGTATCTTTCTCCCCTGCCATCCTGTTGCCTCAAATAGTAGAAGCAGAATTAGAGACTCTGGTGAAAGAAGATCATACAGCAGTGTTACAGAAGTCTGAAATGCAGTAAAAATCTACATAAGTGCATTTAAAAATAAACGACATTAATTTAGTAGTGGAGTAGGTTGCATTACAGAGAAACTGTTGCCACCCTTCAAGGATTGCTATGTTATCAAAGAACTGGCTGTCTAATGGCAACAATACACTACAAAGTTTGAAAAACATATTGCAAGTTAACCAAGGGAAACTGGTGGTCTAGTCCACTTCTGCATTTAGTAAAGGCAAGTCACTAGTTCTGTCTTATTTACATGCATGGGTAAATATTTCTCCCACTGAAATTTTAGGCAAAAATGGTCCTTAAAGTAGTAAGTTTCTGTTGCTGAAATAAATAGTCTTCTAGAAACTCCTCTGTGCGATGATGCACACTACTTCAGATGGGGGAAAGGGGGACACTGAGATGGACCCTATTTGTTCCCCAAGGTACTTTCCCTACTGCTTCAAAAATGGGTACAGAGTGGACACATGTAGTTTGAACTCACTGTGTTAGGTTCATCCTTTTTTAAAAAAAAAAAGAAAATGGAGATGAAGAATGTTGGATCCTGGGTGCTTTGGAGCATCCAAGTCAGCTAGAATTAGCAGTTTAACCTCCAGTCAGACAGTTCTTTTAACACCCCTGTAACTACAGACTACACCTCCATTCCATCACCAACTCTTGCAACTGTGCAGTCAGTGCAGGGAAGCATTCTAAGTGGATGTCAGTTTTCATTTCTTTGGAGCCTCCCATCTATCTCTTCAGGGATTCTGTCTCTCAAAAGGCAGGCAGGTTCAACAACCCTCAGATTCCCAGACTATATTCTCCCTCCCCCTCCCACCCAAAAACCAAAATGCCAAATATCTCCCAAGCTGAATGGTTCCCTTCTTCATTTTAATACAAAATATTTACCTCTTTTTTTTCCTCTTTATCTGTTATAGCTCCATACAACATTTTATTTAACTTAATCACAATCTAGGAAGCTTTCACTGTTTGTAAACGGGTTGAAGGTCTTCTCTCTTTCTGATGATTTTTTTCATGTTAGAACCATTTTTTTGCTTCCCAGGTCAAGAGAGAAAGTGGGTTGGGAAGAAAGAGAGAATGCCAGTAAAAGTAAAGCTTGAGCAGTGATAGATCAAACAAAGGGTTTTGGAGGAGAAGAGAAGAATGCTTGTTTCAGATCTGCCTCAGGGAGGAAAGTATTGATCCAAGCCAACTCATCCACTTTCCAGTAATGTGACGTCTGTTTTGATTATTGCACAGCGCATGTTGTCACTTCAGAGATTTTCAATACAATTCTATTCATTTGTTCTTTTCCCACAATCATTTTCTCTCCAAAAATGTTTTAAAATGCTATTTGTCAGGGTGCATCATTGAAGCAGGAATCCAAGGGGATCAAGAGAAGGGAGTAACAGGATAGGCAGGGGGTTTAAGAACATCCACACCTGTCAACAACCATGCCAGGGATTTTCCCATAGATGATCTGCTGTTTGTCATTGAAGTACAGCATGTTGATGGGGGACATCTTGGTGGGTGTACAGCAAGGCCCTGCTGACCCCCGTGGATTGGCTTGTTGCACCAAGTGGGTATGAGGATATTTTTGCATGAACATGTATTCACACTGGCCTGAACAGTAGTTGGCTTTGTACCGCTTGGGGGCGATAATCCAATCCCAGCCGAAAGCCTCAAAGTCAACTGTCAGTGGGTAACGGCAGCAACGAGACTCAGTTGAGTGTTCATCACAGTCTAATCCCAGATTCCGACGGGACCGTTTGTTGTTCTCCAGCACACGCAGCTCCATGAAGGGGTGCTAAGAGAAGAATTAGAAGGAAGAAAACACAAATATTAAGTCTAAATGTCTGCTTGTGTATGTTCAGGTGACAAGATATAACTACAGGAGAGACACAACGCTCATGGGTACAGTTTTGAAGTATGTCAGATCCATTATCCTCCCAGCCATAATCCATTTTGCTAGCCCCATCTGTCCATCCTTCTCTGTTACTGTACCTGCTTTAAACCAATGATAATGTACATTCATTTATCCAGTGTTATCCAATTCTGTTCAGCCCATTCCTTATCTTTCCTTGCAGAGACACTGTCTTAACCCCAGTCCTATATTCCTTATTAGCATTCAGGCATTGATCCAGTTTTCAGAAGTAGCCTTGATTCTTACCTTTTCTCCTTTAGAAAGATTGAGCATAGGCTTACTTTAAGCAGCCAGTATTAAAAACAATGTCTGGAATTCACAATCACAGTTATGAATGTGTAGCCTAGAGTTACCCATTCATAACTGATTCATATTCCCAGTCCCCCCATCTTCAATATAGTAGGGAATACTTAGGAATTGTAAAAGTCCCTCAGTCCTCATTTACTGGGCAGCAGCAAACAAGCAGGTGCAAATGATAGCTGTCTGTCTGTTCTCCTGTCAATCAGGATGCATCAGCCTGAAGTTCCCCCACCCCTCCCAGAAGCAGTCTCCACTGTGAGGAGGAATTGTGATAAAGATCCTGTTTCTAACTGTCGTACCAGAGATTGCCTATGGAATGGTGGTGAGAACATCAGTCTGCTGTGTCCCAGTTGACAGGAGAACAGACCTTTGTCACTTGCAGTGGCTGCTGCCCAGGAAGTCAGGATTGGGGGAGTGGCACAGAAGATGCTAATTAGCTGTGTAATTAAGGTAGTTATGTAGCTTCTCTAGAATATTGGCTGGTATTTATGCATTTCTTTAGCAAATTTGGTATACTAGGCAAGACAAAATGTAGTATAGGGTTTTGACCATCAGCTGCTGCCAGCAAAATATTTTAGAAAATCAAATTCAGGTGTGTATGCTGATTAAATTCATCTATTGGTCTGTAGTAGTCAGAATACTCAGTTAATCCTTAGATCATAGCTGAAAATGTTAAATAGAAGGAGCTCCATGGAGAATATGGAGAGTACACATATCTATATGACTGTTTAAAAATACTTTAGACTCACATCCAATTGTTAATCCCAGCTACAGCAGATCTATTGAATCAATAGAAATTTGGTAACAGTGATGCAGATTCCATTGATGCATTGAGTCAATTCTAGTTGGAACTAACAAGTGGATTTAGGCCTTTGCACCTTTATTACAAAAATGGTATGTCACTGTTTAAGAGCTAATTAGAGATAAACGAACTGATTAGAGATGTATGCTGAAAAGAAGTGCCTTCAGGCGACTAATCACAAAATAAAGATACAAGATAAAAATATGGGTGTATAGATGATAATTTTTGTACATGTAAAGTAAAAATCCTAACAAAGACAATTTGAATCTCAGCCTGATTATTTATTAAATAACTAATATGAAAGAATAGTTTAAGAAGGACAGCAGAAAAGGTAGAATCATCAGATAGATGAATTCAATAATTTTTAACACATATCTCTATCAGTAATTCAATAAATAAGTCAAAATATTGTTAATAGCCAATATCTTGCCAGATTCTTAATTTATGAGGATGGTATTTTGCTAAGCTAGTATGGATTGGAATGCAACTGTTTGTTTATATTTCTACTCATGTGAATACCATTCTAGATTTTAGGCAGCACTGAACCTAGAATCTACTCTCTAAAACTAAGTGAGAGGTGCTGAGTTGTAACTGGAAAAAACTTGTATTATGTTGGATTTTATTTGTCTGTGTATTTATTAGAATTTATCCCACTTTTCCACAAAGATGGGACTCAAGAGGGCCCTTTGTACAGGGCTGTTTTAAGACTACTGACATAGCAGAGTCCAGTAGCATCAAACTGCACAATGACATCACAGTTTATTAACAAAAAAAACCTAGCAACTCTTTGTCATTCTAATAGGGATGAGGTCAAATAAGATGGATGGTTAACTAGAGCACCACATTAGCTCTCCTCAGGAGACCTTGGAGGGCCTTATACCCCCATTACACCTGCTTCTGGGGGAAAAAATCAATGCTTTTTGTCCCCAGATCCCCCCAAACACTTTCTAGGGGGACACTGGGGCATTCTCATCATGTTTGGGGGCCTTCCTGGACCCTAAGGGCATTCTGGGACATTTTGAGGATTTTTTTTTGAATTTGCAAAAATTTGTTTTGACCCCTGGGGAATCCCAGGGGCGGCTTCAAATCTGGTGGAAATGCCTTCCACACCTTCTAGACACTATTTTGGAGTAATTTTTTATTTCCTACAGGGCTGGGGGGGTCTAACCCCAAAATAAGAGGTGGGAAGTCTTAACCAGGAAAGCCAGCATCATGACCTGTTAAGAAAGAGCCTCCTTGACCTTCATGCAGTAGCATTACATCCCTCTAGTTACAACTGGGCAGCAGGAGTTTCCTCCACTCCTTTAAAGGCTGTCCATCACTGGGGCCATCACAATACAAACAGAGAAGAAAGGGAACACACAGCTCCCAGTACCCCAACCCAACAGGCAACTCACTAGTGGTGTGGAGGTCATGTGGTACCTTAACTTTGTAACAGAACAGTGAGTCATAGAAACATCTGACTCAACATTCATTCTAAAGAGAGCACCCCTGTTGAACTCCTCCTGCCTCCTCCTGAGCTTAGTTTACCCTAGTGCTGCTGTAGGACACTGAAGCCAAGAATTTCAGAATTGCATAAGTCCTAAAAAGCTCCTCATAGTGACCATTTCTTTTGTAAGAAATCTAGGCTGGCATCCTGTTAGGGACATACACATGCATAATTTTTTCTGTTCTGTGTGTATATGTCCTTTTTTTGAGTTCTGCTGGGGTTGGTATTCCCTTCCTCCTTCAACAGTGCCCAAAGCCCTCCTCTCCGACTTACTAAACAGCTTCCAAACCTACCCATCCCATGGCCATTCTGTCCTTAGCGGGAAGGATCACAGAACTATAGCTCTGTAGCCAGATGTGACACAATAACATCAGTACTGGGATCTGCTGAGGTCCTCTGGAGGTCTCAGTGTGGTTGTCATCATCTTGTCTATAAGGATAGAGTCAGATGCTTCTGTGATCCTGCCTGCTTCCCACAAAGCAGAGAGCCACCATCTAGGGGAGCTTCAGAGGCTCTTCAGCAAGTCAAAGAGGGTGCTATATGGCTCAGCCTAGCATAGGTACAGACCTACTATGCTACACAAAACCATACAAGATTGCAGCCATAATGTTTCTTTGGCCTCCACCTTAAAGTTAGGGGCTGGGATGGGGAAAGAAGAGGGCAAGGGGCATTCCTTTTTACCCACCAGGCCTTCAGCACCAGGCCCCAGCGAGGTGACAGCCAGGTCATTGCCATTGGGATCAAAAGCGTTGATTTCAATACCCCAGTTGTTCTGAGGCTGCTTGAACCAGTTCTGCAGCACATGCTTGAAGTCAATGCTCTGCCAGTGGCCAATGCGTGAATTCAGGTCAATCTTGAGTGAGCGGATGCGAATGTGGCGGCTACCATCCTCTGTCACTGGCTTGAGGCGCAGGATCTGTAGGTAGACTGTGGAAGTATGCTGAACAGGCCTCAGGTACACCCATAGCTGTGCCTTTACTACCTTGGTGAACATTATCTTGGGGCTGAAGTTGAAGAAACAACAGTGTGGGTTGCCTTCAATCTGTACCACAGGGTCCGCTGGCAGAGAAAGACAGAGAGAGAAGCAGTGAGCAGAACTTCTTCACAATTTCCCCCCCCCAATAGTTTAATTGGGGACTTCTGTCTAAGGAGCAATTCATATAACTATGACTACCACGTAATAACTGTGGTGGTCGTATGATAACGTTATCTGAACCTGCTATCACAATTCAGCTTCCATGTCGTCGTTGTTTGTTTTTTATTTGGTTTTATTGCTTCAGCTAGTGCCTACCACTGGTGGCAGTCAAGACAAGTAATAAGGTACTCTTCAACTGGCTGTGTGAATTGGCTTCAAAAACTGTAAACACTGAACTGTCCAATCAGGTATTAATTTATAATTACAGCTTCTTCTAGATGTAAAGTCAGAGAACTGAATTTTTATCAAATAGAAGGCTATTTCTTCTGTATCCCAAGAATGTAAAGACAGGAGTACATAAAGCACTGACTCTCAGTTGGAGAACTGTTAGACCTGAAAATGGGAAACTGTTATGATCCCAATGGATGGTGAGACCCAAAGGGCTGGACTGGGTAAGATCAACAGGTTGGCATTCATAAAAAACACGAGTTTCCATTTATGATGTTCTATAATATAAAATTAGAAATCGCTCATCTAGATAAACCAGATACACACATACAAATGCACTGCTCCTTGCATAAGTTAAACATGTAAAAACACATTGAGGCACATGACCTGCATCTGAATTCCCATTTCACATTCACAAAAGAAACTTGTGATCCCCAAAGGATTGCTCCATCTTCTTCTTCCCACTATCAACTCGAACCCAAGCTTCCAGAGCAGATTTTCAAGACATTAAGACAGGAAGGAGTGGAAGCCCCTTCCTGTTGGTGAGGGTATCTCATGACTAGAACTACACTCAGAATGATCCTATGGCAGAATGAAGGAAACTCAGGATCCAAGGTCTTGTTTATATATTAGTATACAGCATGGTATAGTGGTTTGAGGTTCAAATGCCCACTCAGTCATGGAAACCCACTGGGTGACCATGAGTAAGTCACACTCTCTCAGCCTCAGAGGAGGCAATGGCAACCCCCCTCTGAACAAATGTTGGCAAGAAAACCCTGTGATAGGTTCACCTTAGGATTGCCCTAAGTTGGAAACAACTTGAAGGCACAGAGCAACATAAAACTGCACAAACTTCCAGGTACATTTGGGCCTGCCTGAACAGAATAATTTTTTGGTAACTGACACTGTAGAAAAGTGTACAAATATGTCAGTTTCTTCTTCCAGCATTTTGCCAAAGGTATATATTAGTTGTGAAGCAATCTGCTCTCTAGCAAAGATCCATTGGGATACACCATAAGTTCTTACATTACCAAATAATTCTGATACTTCTTACTAAGAAGCAGTATGTATCAGCACAAAAGTAAGACCCACTGAATTAGTGAGCTTACACTTAGGTAAATGTATTAAGGATTATACCGTAATTAATGCTGAAATATATTGGCCATGCACACAAGGGAATAGAAGTGGAAACTGGGTAGCAGGGCTGATATAATAAAGTTGTTTTCTGATCCTGTCCTCAGTATACAGCTCACAGGGAAACAATACACCAGGGAGAACATATTGGCAGAGCTGCATAGGCAGAACTGTAGAATGAATGGATCTGGAAGCAGGAGCAGTTAAGTGAGCCAAACGTGACTAGAGAATGTTGAAGGGCCTTAGTCCATTATTCCAAGGCTCAGATTGACTCTGTTCAGTTCATGTGTGTGTGTGTGTCTTAACAACCATTGTTTCATTTTTCACAATAGATACATAACCTACAATCATTCCTGCATTCTAGAGTCATAATATCATGTAGTAGAAATTAGATTAGATTTTTAATCTAGTTCTTTTCTGAAGTCTCAAGTCACAATACAGCCATCTTTTTTTTTCAGTGACAAAGTGCTTAAACAGCGTTCCCCCCCACACACAAATTTCTACTACATCTTTCTGAAACACTTCTAATCCACAATAGGAGCTCACAAACATGCTTTATCAAGTACAGAAGCAAGGCCAAAAGTGATCCTGCAGCAGTGCCCTAAACAGACTTTATATCTGTGCTTCAGGCTACACAAAATGTAAAGTTTGGGTTATGTATGCAAGAATATGTAATGAGGATAGGTGGTAAAGTGTCTAGATGGCAGATAGCACTCAGGTACAGGACTTTGCTTTCAGGGCTCTTCCACATAAAAACATCTCTGAAAACAGAAAACTAGCCAGGCAGAACCTATCCTTTGCCATCTTGATTTGTTTTCTATTAGCAGGGAGCTTTTAGTGTATGTGAGTGTTTGAAAAATGATTACCCACTTGTACCTTGACTATGGTTTCATTCTGCCATCTCAGTATTCCACCACCTCTGTTTTTCTGTACATGTATCTACCCTTAGACAGAATCTGTCAGTCTGACAATAGTCATGTTGTACTGTTGGTCCTTTACCAAATAGAACTGGAGAATGCCAAGCAGTGTGCCTGTACTCAACACTAAGATATAGTTGTCCCTATCACCTTCAAAGGGAACATGTTAGCTGTTTAGTGGCTCCATAGTAGTCTAGCACACAGAGTAAAGATGTCCCAGCCAGCTACAAAAGAGATTGCAGCAGACTGAAAACTTTAGCAGAATGTATTAGACCTTGTATAAAGATCCCTAAAATGTTCAGAACCAGGTTGGAATTATTCCAAATATCTCTTCAACCTGAACTTAGGCATATTTCTGCAGTGAATATTGTCTCTGGTCCAGCCAGTAGGAGGCAGACATTCCAAAAAAATCCTGCAAAGGTGAAAATGGGTCCTCTCTCCCTGTTAAAGCCCAGTTGACCTGCCTTGGAAAAGAAGGCAGATGATGCAACATAGACAGCTTTAATTAACAGCTTCATCAGAGTTTCCATGAACAGATCATGCATGAGAAAGAAAATCTGTCAGTGCTTTCATGGTCTGTCCCATCTCAGTCCATGATTCAGAGTTTGGCTATTATTAGTTTGCCCACCAACTCACATTCACTTCTGAACTGGCATCAGATATTTCTTGTCTCTCCCTTCCCAGTTCTCTGTTTTTAGTGTGACTAATGATACTCAGTACTTGGCCATTAACAATTGCAGGTATGTACCAGAATTTTCCTGCTTAGGAAAAAAGTTCAGTTTTCTTTTAATCAATAGTCCACTATTCAGCACATGTTTCTCAATATTGATTTCACCTGAGAATTCTACTATTTTTTACTTCATTTCCTCCATATTCAGCCCACCACTTAGCACTTTTTTTGATACTAGGACTCAGCTTGTAATTGACAACAAATTTCCCTTCTTTTTTTTACCTCAGCACACTGTCCCAAGTCAGGGCTTCATTGTTAATGTCAAGAATGGGTCAGAATTTCCTCATTTTTAGCCTTACATCTGCAGTTTGGCAGAGGAGCCGCTTTATGATTGTGGTATCTGAGGTGGAATTCTTCCTCAGTGCCTTATGGTGGCTCTTGTAGGCTCAATGGAAAGCGATGACCAGCTCCTGTCCTGTCCAAACTGTCCAGTGAGGAGCAGTATCAGAACACAGCAAGAGCCAGGCAGCATCAGCACACGCGAAGACCCAGGCATAAGTCTAAAGGAGTTACTGCAATCTCACAGTTGTGAATAACAGAGTTTCCTAAGTCATGAGCTAACATCAAAGTGTTAATGCAAAAATGCTGTCCAATTTCCTCCTGCCAAGACACTACAGAATCCCTTCCCATTTCTCCCCCAGGTTGCTCCTGTTGGTGTTGGGGAACCATCCAAGTTGCTGGGCAGAGGCCAAGAAGTAATCACTGAGCATCTGATCATTGCTCAGAAAGATAGACACCTTTCCATGACCAGAGGAAAAACCATTCTTAGCAATGGGATCAGAGCTTATGATATTCCTCAGAAAGCAAAAAGGAAACATCTCTACTTCTAAGCTTCTGTTATAATGGCTCAGAAATCAATAGCTCTGACAAGAATTGTAAACTTCCATCACAGATTCTGAAAACAAAGACAGTTAGACACACATATGCTATCCAGCTGTCATCAAATAGTTGCTTAGAAAATAAGCAAGAGGAAAGACCTGCTTGACAGTTTGTTGAATGAAATGGTATGACCATTGTTCCCAGACTTGTACTAGTACTGCAGTGAACCACCACTTGAGGATTTCTGCATAAACTATTTGAGAAACTGATTTGGGCCAAGTGTCAGATTGTCTTTAAACTACCCATAATAACAAATTCCATCTCTTTTACTAAATGGCAGTACTTTGTGGTCTGCCTTGGAGTGGGAGTATAACCTCTGTGTAGCTCTCTCCATAGAAAGCAATAGAGCACATGAAGTTTATTTAGCAGGTTCCTCTTTTCACATGACCCTATGGCTCAGAGATGTTTGTGGCCCTAAAAATATAGTCTACCACAAGACTTGTGTGTTATTTAATCTATCCAGACTATGGACACATGTTCTATCCATGTCTATCTACTAACTCAGATTTTATCCTCTCGAAGAAGTCACTGGATGCTTTAGGTAGTTTGTAAGTCTGTAGGGCATCACCTTGTCTCAATGCTGTTTTCCTACCATCCACTAGTCAAATATTTCTCAATTTCTTTAACAAACAGACCACGCAGTAGTGGTGCATATCCTTGTAGTACCCTGATATTTGTTCTATCATGTATCCTTTATGTTTCTCACTCAGTTACTAGTGACTGATCCAGAAAAGCTATGTTCTACTGATAAACTGCTTAGTTGTTTATTTCCTCTTGGATCTGAAGGGTGCTGAAATAGAATGTAATGTTCTATAACAGAGCACAGTTTACCAGTGAATGGCTTGTGATAACACAATTTCAGTCTGAATAGTTCTCTTATTCTGTTTCCTTCACCAAAAATGAATGTTGCCAAAGGAAAAGATTTCTGGGATGCCCTCTCCCCATTTTAAGTCCATTGAAGTATATATACCTGCCATTGCAGTTATCAAGTACTTTAACCAGTATCACCTCATGGCCTGTGGTATGTTCAACAAGAGTCAAGACTTGCCTCATTCCCCTTCCAATTGCCTGGAATGGCAATATTGTCTCATCTGCCCACATATCTAATACCTTGTATATCCACATCCCTTCTCCCATGAACTGCTGTGTTGCAGTTGTTTCTGTTGCAATTACAGTTTCACCTGCCTTCTCACCTGTAAGTCTATGCAATTTCATCACACTTTCCTTTCCTTGTAACCACCAGATTTCTTTCAAAAAAGAAGTAGACGTTTGAGGAAGGAATAATGTTAATCTTCAAAGGACCAGCCAAAGAATTGTTTGCTGGATACTGCTTTTGTTTTTAAACAGTTCAAAGTAACCAGAGAGGATGCAACTCCTTTAATTCCTGCCCCGTTCCTCCACCACTTTCCATCCTCCTGTGCCTGCTGTAACACCAAAATTCCAGTTTATTCCAGAACAAGAGGAGAAGGTGAGTGAGTAAATGATTATAAACTGACAACACTAATTGAGGCATTGTCATTTTTTATTTATCCGAAGTTTGGGAAGATGGTATAATTTTTGACATATGGAGGTACAGATAAGCTTTCCTCATGGATAGATAATAGATGGACCGTTGAAAAACAGAAATTTTCCCAAAGCCTACACTGACAATGTAGCAAATACAAGCAAGGTGTTTACAGCAGGCAAAACCTTACTCATTTATTTCACTGTGTGTATATCCATTTAGGAGGGAATAGCACAAAGACTCACAAACATTCACCACAACAGGCAGCAAAGTAAAAGATTCACCACAGGCTGAAGAAAATAAAAGACAGGAAATGGAATATATGAGCAACAGAAGACTAAACACATTTCAGTTTTAAAAGGCTCTTCATTGAGAGACACCTTAGCTCAGGAAAAAATTACATTCTTAAAGAATATGACAAAAAGCTTGTTATTCCTTTGCAAAATCAGATTTTCTCTGTGCTTTTGTTATTTACAGCTAAATATGCTTCCCATGAAAACACTGAAGTCTTTATCCATAACTTTTGATGGCTAATGGATTCTATTTATTGAACACATCCTACTTCCTTGATTATAAAATAGAATAATTTGGTAAATTTAAATGTAAGCAGAAGAGAAAAAACATACGTCTGTCAAGAAAGATCTTGAGGGAATCCTAGAGTATGCTATTTGCTATTGGTTTAAAATGATGATGCCTGAAAAGTGATCCGTTATCTGGGTGCTCGCTTGGTGCCATAGGCTTAGCTTATAGACTTGTCAACAAACAGATAAGCTCCCAAACAGTATTTCCTTCCAGGGGGATTGACTCTCTGGAAGGACTGTATCTGGAACCTCTACTGCTTTGAAAAGTGGGAGGCAGTTTTAGGTAAAGAAAATAGATGCATATACTCAGCAGGGGCAGTTGTGGGATCCAGACCACCTGTTAATAGTTATGAACGTTACTGAAGAAATAAGGTATACATAGGCAAAATAAAACCATCTCTGAAGATAATGTGTTATTAACTGAGCTGAGTTAATAAGCCCTAGATTGTTAGGATTCAAACTGAGACAAAAATCAAATTGTTAAAAATCTTTTCATCCCAGCAAAGAAGTAAGGGACTCAGATAGAATAACTCCCCTTCTCATAATTCAGACAGAGAGCTGAATTGAGGCTCCCTTTTAAAACTCCTACATCAGTTAGACCATGATAAATGCCTCAAGCATACATAAGATGGGCAGACTGAGAACTACTAAAGACCAAACTGCTGAAGACATGAGATCTCATACTCCCTTATCCCAGAAAGAAGAATGGAGGATTCCCTCCATCAGAACAGACAGAATAGTGATTGGCTTTGAGTTCTCTCACTATGCAGATAAGGTGAGGAGTGTGAGAGGGAGACATTCCCACTTCCTAGCATCAGCCAGCAACGCACAGTGCCTGAGCCCCCTCTACTCTTCATCTGTTCACAGTCATCTGGGTTACATTGAGGTAGGAGTGCCCCCTTGCCCCTGCCTGGTGCACCCTGCTCAGCTTAATCACCCGCAGCTGCATGCGCCATGAACTGCAGGCCCTGCTAACACGCAAAGGTCAAGACATGGACCAGCCGCCTCTCCCTGTACAGCCGACCAGGAGCGAAGGCCGCTGCTAACAAATGCCCAAGGCAATTTGCTGTGCACAAGTCCCAAATTAATGCTGTGCTCCCCTGGGAATTTCTCTTCCCCCACCCCAATCTCTGCGGAATCTTCAAATGACAGAAAACCCCTCCTCTGCCCCCCATGTTTTAAGCCTAGCTATGGAAAATACAATCTCAGGCCTTCCTGAGACTAAGGTAGAAAGGGCAGCTAAGAGCGTGGAAAGGTACACAATCTGGCCTTGGAAGCAAGGGAATGCTAGTTTACTATATTCAGTTTCCCCACGTTTGTTATCTTGAGATTGTGTGGTTTGTTATGTTGAGCCCTTCAGTGAGGTGGGGATGTTTGTAGGCATAATTCAGTAACACCTTCGTTTAACATAAGTCACACTCTGTTCCTCCAGCTCATTTTTCCGTAGTCCCAGTGGAATTGAATGTGCCCTCGGGATTTGCTAGGGTGCTGTCCATGGTTCTGTGCCCAGACCCCAGCCATTCCCCACATATTGTTAGGGAAAGGAGGGAAGAAAACAACTATGAGACATTAAATGTGACTAGGTTCCCCCCCTCCAAAAGCCTGTTTTCAGAACTGGATGCTCTACTTCATTGAATTTTTATCCATTGTCACTGCAATTTAATCAGCAAAGCTTAATGAGAGAGGGATGGATGGATGGATGGATGGATGGATGGATGGATGGATGGATGGATGGATGGATGGATGGATGGATGGATGGATCTAACTCACTGCTCCATGAAATTCAGGAAGGCTAAAGGCAAGGAAACCCACTGGGTGACCTTGGGTGCATCACACACTCTCAGCCTCCCAGAAGACCCCATAATAGAGTCACCTTAGGGTTGCCATAAGTTGGAAAGGAGTTGAAGGCACACAACAACAATGAAGGCAAGAAGCTATTCAACTTGGCCTAAATGTTGGAAGTGCAAGACTGTTAGTGTAGTTTATACTGAATTAGTAAAGTGTTAGAGCTAGATCAAAGATACAGAGGCTCAGTTCTATAGCACTGTTATTGTCTCAATCTGTAAACTATAAATTACCATTAGTTGTTTACTGAAATTTCTATGGGACATAGGTAGAATATGGTTTACAATCTTTCCTTTAATAATTTTGTTACAAGTACAGACCATGGTATTACTAAGACTGAACCCATCAGTCTCACCCATTTTCAGTAACTGGTAGATGCTTTCTCATAAAACTCACTCCCAATGAAAACTGC
This sequence comes from Iguana delicatissima, assembly GCA_948472985.1. Lineage (NCBI taxonomy): Eukaryota > Metazoa > Chordata > Lepidosauria > Squamata > Iguanidae > Iguana > Iguana delicatissima. The sequence goes on along the minus strand of CAOKZL010000159.1, from coordinate 1,892,987 downwards.
CACAGCTGCAGAATCCTGTTCAATATAGTTGTTTCAGGGTAAAAATATTTCTGCAAAAATCAAGCCTTAAATTGTGTCAGGAGAATTTGAAACATGAATGGGGGGAAGGACAGCAAATTAAAATCAAGAGATCAGTTTCATAAGAATAATCAGTCCAACAGAAGAGATGCCCACCAGAAGAAAAAAGACATTCTTAAGTCAGACAGTTCTCCATAACTTGAGTTTGACCAAATTTGAAGAAACTCTCTCAACATCCTATTCAGTCATTCCTCCTTTGCTATCCTTGAGATAGAAGAGAGAGCAAAAGCAGACACTCCTGTAGGTACACTGAGCACAGGTCATTTAGGTTTTTGTAGCTGAGCATGCCTAGTACACACTATTGTAATGATACACACATTCTTACCCCAAGCTTTCTTCATCTTCAAATGCTTGCATGGACATTGCACAGGCACATACATGTACCTCTTTTACTGATCAGAATGTTTAAGGGAGCTTTCATTTACCAGTGACCATCATTACCATTCACTGAAAAGCTGAAGCTTCTATCAGGTCTGATTAATCTGAGGGTGGAAACACCAGAAGGTATAGTATTTTATTCACTATGAACAATGTCAGTTTACCCTCTAGAAAGGTGGCTTCTACAAAAGAAAGATAGAAACACTGGAGAGGAAGCAGCTGCCCCACATCTTGTTTTTGTTACTGTAATAAAAGTTCAACATTTTCTAGACCTGAAGACACTTATCTACACAAACAGCTTCATCCTACTCACAATACCAGTAACGATTTCTGACAAAGAAATTGCTTCCTCTGTGGGCATTTTCATCAATGGCTAGTCTCACATTCTGGTAAATATTTGGATTTTATTTTTAAGTGACAAGTTGGCTTAAGTTCAGTTTCAGAGTTTTTTTTCCTCTTTCTTCTTTCAGGATTAAAAATTTCCTTGATAATTTAATAGGTAGAATATATTATATCTGTTTTGGGGGGTCCATTGCTAATCACCTCCCTCCCTCCTTTTTTTTTCATTGTTTTAAAATGCCTAAATATGAAATAACAATGACATAATTTTAGTGGGATAGTTCAATTAGCTTATCTACCTAAGCTAGAAGGGGAGCCTAATTCTGAGATACCCACAGTGACGTTTGTGGAGCCAAAACTAGTTTCTTAGGTACCAGCCCTACTGCAGAGGATTGAATCAATATTTAAATTCTTTGGGTTCCATCATCACATCTGCCTGAGTATGGGCTTTTCTCTGTCTCTTGGGTCCAATTAAGAGCACAAGAGTTCTGTTCTGAAACTTATTTAGAGGGTCTGCATATCTCTGAATCATAATGAACCACATGTTTCTCCTATGAGAATTTTCATGCACAAAAACTGACATGTGCACACTCAAGAACTGCATTTTCTCATCCACCCTGGCTGGCTTCTGAAATCTTCCACACCTGAGGCTACATACTGCTCCTTATACCAACCAAATTCCTTTATCTTGAATTTCTTTAAAGTTGAGGATATGAGTGCTACTGCCTTGTTTTCTGATGAAAAATCAGTTACTATGTTTTGAGAAGCAAGAATCACTGGAGACAATCAGAGTATCACACTCAAGTCTTTTCCATGAGAAATATTTAGATAGCTGGCAATACAGAAATAGTTGTAGCTTTGCAGGGCCAGCTCCGTAGCTTATTTTAACATAGTTGTTACTCTGGTCATGACTGTTCCTCTGTTAGCAAACTTAAGTCATCCTGTTGACATCACCTGCATATATGAAGTCCTCTACGGAGTTATAGAATCATTCTTTAAAGCAGAGATGGGACTTATGTGGCCATCCAGTTGTTTTTGAACTGCATCCCCCAGCATTGCTCACTGTTGTCCACACTAGCTAGGTCTGCTTGGAGCAGTTTAGCAGTTCAACAATATCCGAAGGACCACATGCCTTAAAGCAGTGGTTTCCAAACTTTGGTCCTCCAGGTGTTTTGGACTTCAGCTCCCAGAATCACCAGCTAGTTTGGCCAACAGTCAGGAATTCTGGGAGCTGAAATTCAAAACACCTGGAGGACCAAAGTTTGGGAACCACTGCCTTAAAGGAGGACTGCTAGCATGTCAATTTGGTTGTCCTGTACTAAAGTGACTCTAGCTGACAGAGTGACGGAGACTAATCTAACCTAGGATTGATGTGTTCCAGTTCCTTAGATTTGGCAAATTCTAATCATAGAGATGGCTCTAATTTACATTCTAATTATGCAGATTCAATAAATTAATTGTGGCATTTTTTCATCTGCTACATTTCACCATTCATAGCATTGTTTACAGCTACAACAAATCTGAAAGAACTAATACAGAACAATGTTTAACTTACTGGACTTGGAACAGGGGGAACCAAGTTCAAATCTCTGCTTGGTCATGGAACTTATTGTGTGACCTTGGAGCAGCACTGCCTCTCAACAAATCCACCTTACAGGCCCTTCCCTTGCTTCTTGCATTTTGCCACTCACACCATTCATTCTCCCTTTCTTCCCATTGCTCCTCTCTCACTTTACCTCATGCCCTTGCAGTGGATTCCTCCTGTTTCCTGCTCTCTGTCACCTGCACCACTCACTTTCCCATCCCTTGTTCTCCCTTCCTTGCCTTATATCTTCACATTACATCCTACTCTTGTCTCTTGCAACCTCTTGCATCCCCCATCACCACTGCACTCTCCTTTCCCTCCTATTCCTCTTCTTGCCTCCCCTTGCAGTCTTGTAATGCATCCCTCCCTTCTCCCTGAACTCAGCCACTCACACACTTCATTCACCTTTCCCTCCTGATCCCACCCTTGCACCCTTTCAGGGCATTCCTCCACTTATCTGGCATGACTTATTGTCCCTTCCCTTGTGGCCTGAAAGGCAAGAGAGGACTTGTTTCTTATAGAACAATTTTGTGGAATACCTTCCACACCTTGCTTTATAAGGGCTAGAGATTTACTTTTTTAAAATGAAAGCTTGGAATCTGGGACAGGTGATGGTCCAAACAGATACTGGATGGCACACCTAGAACTGGGGTAAAACCAGCTAACTTGGGGATGTGGCAACCCTACTGTATTCATTTTCATATATTTTTATGGAATAGATATTCCAGTTTTTCCAATTATTATGGAACAGATATAGCTGCAGGTAGACCACTGGCGTCATAAATTGGTCTTCCATTGTTTATAGGAGCCTTCCCCAGTGGCTGTGCTGACTGGAAATGATGGGAATTACAGTCCAATATGTCTTGAGGGCAGAAGACTGTGGTTTGTAGAATCACATATTACAGTAGTTACTAGTATGATCGATAATAATTGCTACTTACTAGTTAACTAACTGTTACTATGAAGTTGCACTGCAGAGCATTCCCATTCCCATATGCCGGTATGCCATGTAGCAAAGGAATAACTGCTCCAATATTTTTGCAAACAAATATTCATCATCACTCACAGAATCATAGAGTTGGGAGGTAGCCCATGGGCCATCTAGTCCAACCCCTGCCAGGGCAAGAATCCACAGTTGAAGAGCTGGCATCCACAGCTGAGGCGTTGCCATCCAACTCCTGCTGCAGTGAAGGAATCACACACACAGCTTACTATCAGGAAGTTCTCCCTAATGTATAGTCAGAATCTCCCTTCTTATAATTTGAATCCCTTGATTCACGTCCACCCTGTAGAGCATTAACAAAACAAATTCACTCTGTCTCCCATATGACAGTCCTTCAGATATTTAAAGATAGCTATCTATCATTTCTCAATCTTCTCTTGTCCATATTCAATATGTCCAGTTCCTTCAATGGTTTCTAATAAGGCTTGGTTACCCCAACCTTTACCATCTTTGTTATCTTCCTCTAAAAACTTTCTGCCTTCTTGGTATCTTTTGTAAACTGCGCTGTCCAGAACTGGACAAAGTACTCCAGATGATATTTGCTGAAAGCAGAATGGAATATTATTTTCCTTGATATGAACAGTATAGTTCTACTGATGTAGTCTTTGACCTTTTTTAACCATAGAATCATACTGTTGATTAATGTTTTGCTTGTGGTCTACTAAAACCCCGGAGTGTTTTCATATGCATTGCTGTCAGGCTAGATGTCACCCAGCTTACACTAGTACATCTGATTTTTCCTGCCTAAATGTACTATCTTAAAATTTATCCTTATTGCACTTCATTTTGTTAATCGTGACCCATTATGCAGTCTGCCATCTTTAATCCCAGTTCTGTCTTCTGAAGAATTAGCTACTTCCTCCCAGCTTTGTGTTGCAGATTCAATGAGCATGCCCTCTTTTCCATCATGTAAGTCATTTACAAACATTGTCAACAACACTGGGCCAAGGACAGAACTCTAAGGCACACCAAGATGGTGAGGAACCATTGGTGAGCATTCTTTGGGTTTAGATCATCAACCAGCTACAAATCCATCTAACAGTAGTATCATCTGGCCCATATTTTACCAGTGTTTCCACAATAATAATATGGTGGGCATTATCAAAAGTATAACTAAAATCAAGGTACACTACATCTACAGCATTCCCCTGATCTACCAAGCTTATACTGTATTAAAAAATAGATATGATTTGTCTTATATGACTTGTTTTTGAGAAACCCATTCTGCCTGTAGTTGTGACTTTTTTTCCAAGTGCTCAGAGACTGACTCTATAATTTTGTATTCTAGAATCTTTCATGTACAGTCAGCCCTCCACATTTGTGGGTTTCACTTTTGCAGATTTGATTATTCATGGATTATTTGCTGTCACCTCTGCTGCCTCCCTATGCCATTTTTTATAGGGACTGCAAGCCTCTTAAGACTGAGAAACTGCGAACGAGGCTTGTAAGTCCCTATTAAAAATGGTGTGGGGCAGCAGTGGAGATGGCAGTAAGCCCCAACAGCCACCTGCTTCTGCCTTGTGAAGGAGCCCTGACGCCTCAAAGGAATCTATGGTGGATTGAATATGGCAATCATACTTTTTTGTATGTTAAATATGGTTTCGGAGGGCCTAGAGTTTTCATGGTTTTTTTCACGGGAGTCCTGTGCCCCTAACCCTAGCGAACGTGGAAGGATGATTGTATTTATGTCAAACTCATTGGTCAATAGTTGTTTGGGCCTTCTTTTTTCCCCTTTTCAAAAATGGAGAACAATATTTGCCTGCCTCCAGTCTCCCAGAACTTCACCATCTCCAACAATTCTCATGGACACAGACTGTAAGATTACATCTATATGCTCTTTCAGACCTCTGAATGCAGTTCATCCGGCCCTGGAGACTTGAATTCCTTTAATGTGGCTAGATGCTAGGTGATCCTCTACAACACTTTACCTGTTTTCAGCTACAGCGCCTTCACTGATTGACCACTGTTTTCCTTTGGGAAAAGAGAGATGCAAAGCTAAACAACCCTGCTTTCTCTTTGTTACCTATTAGCTTTTTTCTGTCTTCTCCACACAGCAGACCCTACTGTTTTTCTTTCTCCTGCGTTAAACATAGCTAATAAAAACTTTATTTTTCCACTTTAAACTCCTTTTGCGAGCCTGTGCAAATTCTCAGCTTTAGCCTTCCTGACTTTCTTCCTACAATATTTACTAATTGTTTGCCCCTTTAAATCTTAGCTTTTCTGAAAGCTCCTTATGTATCCACCTTGGTTTGTTTATGCACTTTCCACTTTTCTCTCTCACTAGAATTTGTGGTACTGGCTACAAACTCTCACTTTTATGAAACTCCTATCATGAACTCCCTTAGCTGAGTATTTCTCACTATAGGATCTCCTAGAATTTCTATAAAATTCCATTTGTGATGATGTAATCCCTATATAGTTATAGTGTTATTTCCACATGGAAGTAGGATGTAAATTACAACTCCACTTCAGGAACACTGCGGCAGGAACAGTAGCTGGTGGAATTTGCCATGAATTTTGCCTTTCTCCCAGGACAGTACAGCATTTGGATTTCTTTCTATTTTGACAGATTTCTCTATTCCACAACTAGTTAAAAAGAAACATAATTGAAGTCATAACTCTGTCCATCCATTTTAGTGCCAACTTCAAACCTATTGCTCCAGCATGTATCAGTTCTGACCACCCCTGGCTCTGCTGATACCTCTCAGTTTCAAAACACAGTCCCCCTCTTCCTGACAAACACCTATATGCCCAGAAAGTAATTATGTCTGAAAGCAGCTTTGAATTCGTTGTTGTTTTTAGACTTTCTCCAAACTGTCAGAATGCGGTACTGATGCAGAGAGAATAGCATTTGGTGGATTTCACACTGTCACCCCTCAATCTCCCTTCAAGGTACTTCATTAACTTCCCCTCCCCACCTCCAGTGCCCAAACGAAAGGTCAGCAGGGGTCACGGGTAGCCAATAAATGGTTTAGAACCCAATTATCCTTTCCTAGTTTCTAGTCTATGGGTGGGGGAAATGTACGCTTTAGATTAAAAAAGTGGGGGAGGACAGGACAGAAGGAGTGAGGAGCAAGGACCCAGAAAGGTTTATGGCCCCACTGCCTATAAAACCTTCCCTTCCTTCTGTTCAGGAACCATAAAAATACTAACGCATGCACAGACAGTGGCTCCATGAAAGAGTGTGAGCAGCGAAAATCATAATTATCATCCAGGGGAAAGGGACTGGGGAATAATGAGAAGGATTCCTGGAGATGTGATGGGGGGCCCAATGGATCAGCTCCAGACAATCCAGTAAGCCTAGGGCAAGGGGAATCATTCCAGATGGCTAATTAAAATCAGATTGGACTACTTTTGTCAATTTCACTCTGGGTGGTGTATGCAAGCTGGCTTTTTTTTTTTTTTTTTTGGAGGGAGGGGGAACAAATTGTTGGGGGGAGAGGGATGGTTGTGGGGAGGAGCAGCAAACGTTTAACATAGAAAAAAAGCCTCAGCGTGTCGCCGATTTTATGGGCAGTAAAATTTCAAAGCCATCCAAGTCTATTAATGCTGGAGAAGGAAATTTCTCAATGAGCTGTAGAATTGGCCAGGAGGGAAGTCCTTCTCCCTACTGCAATTCCTCACACTTGTGCCCCCCACACCTTCACATCCAACACCCCTTCCTTCCGCTCAACCTTCACACGCTCCAAACCATACGCTCCAAACCATACGCCACCTCCCCTCCCAGTTCACATGAACATTTGGAATCATAGATCCTTCCAGAACCATTTCTCTAATGAAAGGGAAGCAAGGTGAACAGAGATGTCAAGCTTAAGGTTCTGAAACATGCCCCAATTCATACAATGGGGCATTGCATCCTACCATTAAATATTCCTTCTCTTCTTCTCCAGAACCAAATTATACCTGTGTATCATATGGGACAGGGATCATCTGTGGATCCAGTTACAGAGGGAATACTGCATTGATACTATACTCGACTTCAGTTTGATTCTTTGATATAGATAATCAGTCTCTTTTTTTAGCAAAGTGGAGATTTTTCATCCTATGGATGGAAACATGGAAACAATATAACCTCTGTGCTTAAAGTCCTGCATCTGTTAATTTCACTTCACATGCCAGCAACCGTATCACTGAAATTTGTGACTGTTCACATTAAAGGACTGAACTAACATATTCTCTGTGGGTCAAATATCTTGCTTCTCAACTACTGTACATCTTTCTTTTAAGTCTGCTGAAGTGGTTTTTCTATTATGGTAATTTTATCTTCTGGTTCAGAGGCCAGGTTTTCTTTTTCAGGCGTGCAATATGTTGAGTTGATTTAAAGTACAGCAGTTCAGTGTGAATTACCCCTTTTGAGGATTTAATAGCTTTCACTTTTCTGATTTTCTTCAGTTTCTCTGCAATTTTCTGAGGAGGCTTGTCATGGAAGCTAAGTCCAAAGCAGAGTCCTGACCCACTATTTTAGATCTGTTTGAGCTGTGGTGGGTAGCATTCTTTTTGAGTACCCAGCATGCACTATTTGTACACTGTTTTGTGTCTTAACAGTGCTCAGGTCTGTAAATAGCTCTCTCCACAAACTCAGGGGTCAAAGGACTATAATTTGAGGGCCCAAGGGGGCAAAGGGATCTTTAAGCAGAGTCCTTGCTTACAACACTGCTGTCACCTCTCACAGTCCAATGAAAATATCAATAGATCTGATTTTTTTCTATAGCCAGTGAAATTCACAAAGGACAATAAGAAAGGAAGGACAATCACTTGTGTTTTCTCTGCTTGCTGCAGACTACAGGTCTTTATATCAAGTATGAGCCGCTTAAGGCCCTTCAGATGTTGGACTGGATTATAAACCCCATCAGACTTTCTGTACATTGTTAGTTATCAGTGATGATGGCATCACAGTTCACAAGCTGGAAGCAGTAAGTTGCCCACTACTGCTTTATACAATGAAAGACCATAATACCTTACAATACACCTTTTGCTGGAAATAATTTCTTAATTTGCTCAGTGAGGCAGTACAATTACAGTGGTACCCTCCAAATGTTTGTTGTTATGTTCTTTCAAGTTGACTCTGACATATGGCAACCCTTTCTGATGGGGTTTTCTTGGCAAAATCTATTCAGAGGGGATTTGCCATTGCCTTCTAAGGCTGAGTGTGTGACTTGCTCAAAATCACCCAGTAAGATTGGATGGCTGAGCGAGATTTCAAATCCTGATCTCCAAGAATCGTAGTCCAACACTTAGATCACTGCATCTCACTGAGTTGCACCCTCCAAATGTGTTACCCTGCAATTCCCAGGGTCCCCAGCCAACAAAGGAAGGCTAAAGCTCAGAACTCATACTGCGTTTCTTGGCTTGAAAAGTAATTTCAGTGAAACAGAAAAAAAAGAAAAGAAAAAGATTATCTTCTCTTTTTTTTTAAGAATTCAGAGACATAGCTGTGTTAGTCTGGATCAGTATGCAAAGGGATCTTGTAGCACCTTTGCGACTAACTGAGAGAAATAAGTTAGTAGCATATGCTTTCATAGACTTAGGCCATTTCCGCACTACACTGTTATAGTGCTATTATTCCACTTTCGACATCTGTGGAATTCTGGGGCTTGCAGTTTACTGAGGCCAAAGAGCTTTCTGAGAATTCTAAGTGCCCCTCCCTAACTGCAAACCCCAGGATTCCATAGGATGATAAAAGTGGAATAATAGCACTATAACAGTGTAGTGCAGAAATGGCTTCTTTCTCTTAGTCTTACAGGTGCTACAAGGTCCCTTTGAATCCAGTTTTAGAGATGAGTAGTTGATGAATTAGAGCCTGTGTGGCATAGTGGTTTGGGTGTTGAACTAGGACTCTGGAGACCTTCAAGTCCTCGTTCGGCTATTGAAACCCACTGGGTGACCTTAGGCAGATCTTACTCTCTCAGCCTTGGGACAAACTTCCTGTGAAGAAATCTTGCCAAGAAAACCCTGTGAGGGGTTCACCTTACGGTCACCATAGGTTGAAAACAACTTCAAAACACACAACAAGAAGTTGATGCATTTATTCCATTTGGGAATACCAGAAAACAAGCCTTATTACTTTGTACCCAAGTTATCTATTGACAGAGCACATCCAATTTGATTAGGCCAGCCAGTCCACTAGTATTGATAACTCTTCTCTTTGCACAGACCTCAGCTTCTTAGTAATAACAAACCAGTATAACACTAGGCATTTTCACACTGCTGCACTCCTGGAACAACCCTGCTTCAAAGTGTTTGATGCCCAGAACTATAAAGATCCATTTCCAGAATAGTCCTTCACCCCTATCAAATAACATCTGTGTTCCAAGGGCTGGGAAACGTAGACTAGAAATGGAGAAGAATCTGCTTAGGCTTGTAGCCCTAAGTTTTCCTGTGAAGTGTAAAACTACCACTGGTTGCCATGAACAAAAGATACAAGATGGTGCTTGATATTGGCTATACTGATGATTCAGAAAAGACACTCCAGAATGTCAAGCTGATCTTGTGCAAAGTTCAGCCTTAATTCTGACAGCTTCATAGATAGTCATAAGCTTTGGAGGATGTGATTTAAGCTGAAGTAGAGCTTCTGCTTCTAATAAAAGTCACCTAACAATTCTGCTACTTGGAGAACCAAGAGGTAGAATGTACTGTGCTGTTTCAGTGCTTTGGCAATTGGTGATCAGTTTCCCAAATCTCTTTGATAATTTCCCAAATCTATTTGATATCATGATAACTTATTCAAATACTACATGGTCTGAATTTGCTTAGTTTCTGAAATCAGATATGATCAGGTTTATATGGCCATAGGCAATTATGACCCAACCACTAGCCCCCCATAAGTAACTAGTGGATCCTTCCACTCCAATTGATAAAGACTAGATAGATGACTCTGATATGGGTGGAGCCTGGATTCTCTATCCAGCATAGAAATCTGTAACGACAAGAAGCAGGCATCAGAATTTAGATCTAAGGATGTGGTTTCCTTTTGGAAACTGCTCTTCCAAGAAGAATGCCAGACAAAAAGGGCAATTTGCTTCAAAACTGATGGCAGACTTGGTGAATACAAGAAAGCAAATATGCTGTCTCTTGCCAATAGCAAGCTGTTAAAAGAGTGTTTCATATCACACAACCATGAACAAGAAAGGCAGTTACTTAGTAACTAGGATCATAAACTGGCAAGCCAAAAAGGTAGACCCCAAAATAGGGGGATACAAGAATATAGAGGAAATGTGAACTAAGGAATCAATATAATTCATATTGTCTAGATTAAGTTCAAGACTTTCCAAAAAAGGATGGCATTTAATTGTGACACAGAATCTTGGGATCTGTACAGTAAAAATAATGATGATCCAGCTTTCATTCTAATCTGAAGGATTCTGTCACAGGAAGATTACCTGTCTTGGTACATGGGAATATATGCTGTTTTTCTATTGTTTTCTGCAATTCATCATGGCATCTCATGCTTGATCTCTCCTCCACTCACAATCCATAAAGAGGAATCACAGTAAAGACAAAGAACTGTCCACAATAAGATGTAGTTCTAGTGGAAATATTATACTTCTGATGAATCTGAAATATAGTTATTGGAAACAGAAAGAATAATGGAGGAAGAAAGGTCATCTTGCCTTTTGGGGGATTGTCTGAACACAAGGAAATACTGTTGCATGAACTGTAACCACAACAGATTGCATATAAGATGATCTTTATAAAGGAGAACATGCAGCTGTAACAGAAACCCTGTAGAAGACGAAACCTACTGAGAATAATTCTCTCCCTTCCCCTCATCCCCTCTTTTTAAGGCATATTTTAATGGAGAAATAAATTTATATGGAAGAACTTTTAGTATGAAAAAAGTCAGCAAATTAGAATACGATGATTTCTGTTAACAAAAGATTAAATAACTTGCCAAGATGGTGGCAGTGTTACACCTCCACTTAACAACTAGCCAGCTAAGGAGTTCCATTGGGATTTGTTGGTGGAGGGGAATGGGACAATATTTCAAGTAGATTCTACATCCAGCATGGTCAAGCTCTTGCATTCACTGTCTTCTATATTCTTTACCCCAGGGGTGGGAATCTTTGGTTCTCTAGGTGTTTTGGATCACAAGTCCCACAATTCCTGGCCGTTGACCATCCTGCTGGGACATAAGGGAGTGGTAGGTCAAAATATCTGGGAGCCAGAGGTTTCCCACCTCTGCATTACAGCTTGAATTCTACATAATGTCTCCTAGCTCAAGAAAAAAGAAAAGCAGGGAAACATACTTTTCCAAGCCTGTTGCATTGCCACAATATAATAGGATGTTAGGCTCTGGCTTCAGCCTGTCATAGCAAAAAAGCACAGGCAACAATTACTTGCTCTGCTCCTCCCTGTCTTACTTTACAGAGGGATGCAGAGCCAGTGATTTTCTTTTTCTGATAAGGGCAGGAATTCCATCATTGGATTTAGACTAATACGGCTGGCCCTCCACATTCACTAGGGTTAGGGGTGTAGGACCCCCACAAAAATGGAAAAATTGCAAATATCAAAATATGTGTGTGTGTCTGTAGGAAGGGGCCTGAGGCATGGTGGGTCCAAACCAGGTCAGTGAAAGGAGAGGAAAAGGGGGTGAGTTGGCATGGTGGCCCTATACTTTCTCTCTCTTGCTCATTTCTTTCCTTGGGTGGGAGTGCATTGGGAGAGCATTTATGGAGCTGAGAAATCGGGCTGTGGGCTCTCCTTAGCTGGCCAGGTAGCTGCTAGTGAAGAAGGAAGAGGAGGACCAGAGGCAGGTTTTTAAAGGGCTGTGCAGCCTAATTGGAGCTGCCAAGGGGGAGGGTTTCCCTGGAAAAGAAGAGGTGGCGGGGGCAGGGGTTGGAGAAATTCACAAATAATCAAATCCATGAAAGTGAAACCTGCAAATGTAGAGGGCTGACTGTATTTCAGAGGAAGGAACTAGCAAAACCACCTCTGAGAATCCCTTGCCTAAGAAAACCCTATGAAAAATTCATAAGGTCACCATAAGTCGACAGGCAATTTGAAGGAACGCATGTGCACACACACGCGCACACACACGCACACACAGCATTCTGTCCTGCTGGACTCTTTGGGTGGAGGACAGAAAACACCAAAGAACTGCATCTACAAGAGCAAAATAAAGCAAATAGGCAATCTTTCCAGCACAACCTACTTGAACCCAGAAGACTTTCAGAAATAATTAGGTGAGCTGAAAGAGCTGAAAGGGTAGAGTCACAGACAGTGCCAAGATAGACTAGAAGATGTGATCATAAAGAAGGCAGGATTAACTCGCACTAAGAAGTATTTTCATTAAGTGTAATGTCAGTTGAGTCCCATCATGCAACATTTTTGTTGTAATTCCTTCTCTGTTTTTATTCACTATACAAACTGTGTTTTACAGATATTCCACCATAGTTAATGGTACTCATGAGCTTTTTAATTACTGAACATTTTCTGAGTGCTAGTACTCTTTTGTTTGCAAAGAAGTTAAATTTTTGCCTCATTCTTACTTTGTTAATGATATCTTGGTCTGGATATCTGAGTGATAACCAGTGGAACATTATTCTTATTATCCTCTGACACATTAGATACCTCTTTTAGCCTATGGAGCTGGTACAATCAGCACAAATTCCTCCATAATTAAACACAAGCACTACCACTGGGTCATTTTTGCTTTAACATATCTGCCAGTATTTACAAAACGTGTTGTGGTTGAAGAAGTCAAAGATCCAGAGTATTAAAAAAAAAATCAGGGATCTCCATCTCATTTCCATCTCTGCTGACTGTTTGAACCAAATGCAGTTTCAGGGCCATTTTAACTGCTCTCCCTCTCAGATGTTCACAGGGCACTGGGATTTAAGGATTTAGGTTGATGATCCAGGTGCACATTTTAATGGGACATTGACTATGGGCAGCTTATTGGTTTATAGACATTTGACAGATGTGTGACCATTTGCCCTTATTTTATGTCCCTGGTTTCCTAAGACTCAAAATATGAATTAGATAAGGATTATAAAGTAATTGCAATATGATAACAAAAATGCCCATAACTTATTACAAAGGAACAAGGCAACAAATATTTTCAGATTCAGGCAAACTCCTCCTCTGGTATACAAGGAGCTGGCAGTGTTGTGCACATAGGTAGTTCTTTTTATGTGGGTCATGGCTGGAGTCAAATAAGACTGTGCCAGCAGGGTTGTTTGCTGTGTAATGAACAAACAACTCCTACTGCTATATAAACATCATTCTTATTCAGGCATACTGCTAGTATTTAGCATCCATGTTCTGGCTGTTGTAAAATTGGTTGAGCAGCAATATCAAAAACATCGCCAGCCAAAAGAATCACAGCACACTTACCCCTTGGTACTATCATCTGCATTCTGTGCTGATTTAAACCCTCACTGAAATGTTGGAGCTACAAAAGCCATGTGTATGTATACATAGGTATACATACACATATCACGTGCACACATGCATGAATGACTAGCATATACTTGATAGCTCCATTCCCATTAAAGTTAGTCTTGGTCAAATTTCAGTGAAAGTAGCTGGATTTAACTTGAATTGTTTATCTTGTCCCACTGGTTTTAGTGGGCTGGTGATAGCATCTACCTTCAGGTTAATAGATCTGAGAAGCACAACTGAGTGAATGGAATGAGACTCTATTGAAAAGCAATACACTTAGATTGTGGGAGAGATTTGTGTGATCTACCTATAGCATTGTATCTGTGATGGCTCATTCCCATAGGCAAGTCATCACTTACCTTTCAGCCATCAAATAATGGATGTGATCAACCTCTAAGAAGATTTGTAGTATCTATTATCTGTTGTGTTTTGAAGTAAGGACTCTCGATCATAGGACATTTTTTTTCATTAAGTCTAGAGTAATATGGGGAGGGTGTTGTGTTCAAGATGGATAAGGCAGAACTCTAGCTAGCCATGTGCTTGTGCTTTCAGATGACTCCTAGATTATGATCTAGAATGGATGAAGCATATATTTAATTCGGCTTTTTTAGTGGTACCACTGAAATTCCAAGGTTTTTACTGCTTTGACAGACTGCTACTGGTGCTTGCTACAATACAGTATATAAACTAGTGATGAGGGGAGAACACCACCCCAACAAAACCTTGCCTGCTGCTATCCAGTACATGGAAGCTACCCAGGCACCTACTTGTGAGTCCTACCTCAGCCCAGCCCAGCTCTCAGCTGTGTTAGCCTGCTGACACTGAACTAATGAGAAAATGCAGAGGTGCCACTCTGCTTGGGTTGCTGCCATCAAGCTAATAGCTGAGGACTTCCACCCATCCACCTCTATGAACCTGTGCCTAATTATTCCAAAGAAGAATCAAGACAACATGAAGCACATACTTTCTTTTTAAAGCTATTACATTATAGTTGAGGGCTTCTTTGTGATCCTGTCCAGAGAAAGTGCCCCAACCATCACCAAACTCTGCCACTGTCACACAGAGAAGTTAACAGAAAGCTTGAGATGCTCTGCATGTTGTCCTTCATGATCTACAGTGGGGAACTCTGTGACATTTGAAAAGGAGGAGGGGCAGCCGTTTCAGATTAACTAACTGCATGGCCAGAAAATAACAGATATTCTCCATCACAACAAGGTTACCTCCAAATACCACAGCGCCTGAAGCATGTTTTGACCCAGGTTCCAAATTGAGAGGTGCCAAACAGAGGTAAATATTGCTGTTGGGTTTTTCACATTCCACTTGCTTACGAATGGACTTGGCAAAGGGCACTCTCACAAGAAATATTGCACAGCACATAGGCCCAGACTGTCACCACCCCCCAGTGACTTTGTTTGTTTTCCCAAAACACTAGGAAACCTTTATTTTTAACTGTTTTTTTGCACAAAAGAAAAATGCCATCCATGCGAGTCTATAATAAATGGGAGAAGTACAAAGGGCCATGGATCTTGGCAGACCCAGAAAGAGCACAGGGAGGGAGGGAGTGTGCATGATGGGGGAGGCAGCTGGATATTCCAAAGGCTCCGGCTGGGCAAACTTCTCGAGCTGTTTGCAGCTGGCGAAAGGGAACCTCACAAAAGGGATTACGCCTTAACTTGGCAGGGGGAGAAAAAGAAGCCTCACTCTCCAGCGCTGAGCAATGCTGTTCCCTCTTCCCACTTGCAAGAGAGCACGGCTGGCAAAGAGTCCTTTCAGAACCATGACACCTTTGGCAAAGTGTACTCCAGGGGCAGAGCCTCTCTGTGACCTTTCGAAGGTTTATTTGGCTTTGGCAGAGTAGTTTTCATGCAGCACCGAGGTGTACACACACACACACACACACACACACACACACACGCCGGCCTCTTTTCGACAGCCTAGCTGGAAAGCAGAGAAAGCTCCGCAAAGAACATAGCGACAAAGGTTGCAGCGAAGAGGAGTTCGGCGCAACATTGCAAATGGAGAGGGGGCGGTCCACGGAACCGCTTTCTGCACAAAGCAGAGCTTTCGTGCAAAGGTGGTCGGCCAAGAACTTTGTACAACTTAAAGAAACGCTTTGGGATTCTCCAGCATAGGGGTAGCAGGGGAGGGACGCGTTCTCCTTTTATTTTTCCAATAGGGGAAGAGAAAGCTTGAATGTTTATTTTGAGAAATGATGCCTTGGACTCACCCAAGCACCAATCCGCGCCCTCCTCTCCGGGCGCTTGTTCCCTGGTGAGCGGGGGACCGGAAAGGAGAGTTCAGCCAGGAGCTAACCTGGGAGTCAGGCAGCCCAAGAGATTCAGACCAACCCTGGCAACCCGAGGGGAGGGCTGGCGGTGCCGTTCTCCTACCTGGTCGCCCCCCCTCCACAAGCATCATCCCCAGGCAGAAGCGAACGCGCGCCTCCCCCATCCCTTGGACTCAGAGGTCTCTGGCGATGGCAGCGCTCGGCTCTTATCTCTGGCTCAAGTCAACAATAAAGCTCAGGACCAGCTGGGGAGCGATGGGCTAGGCAGCTGGGAAGCCCCCTTTCCTCACCCCTCCTGCCTCTTCCTCCTCCACTCCCCCCGCCCCAATCCGAGGCAGCGAAAGTTGCTGTTGCTATTTACGCCAAGTTCGGATCCCCCACTTCCCGCGGTCCCGCCCGGTTAACAAAGAAGCCCAGACTTACTTTCCTGTGCCATGCTGATGACAGTCTCGGTGGTGGCGTGGTACTCATCCTCCTCCAGATAGTCGTCGTGCTGGAAGGAGTCCCCCTGGAAGTCGTGCAAGTCCAAGATCTGCTGGAGCGGCGGGGCTTTGGGCAGCAACTGGTTCACCACCTCCCGGGTGATGTTGGGCGCCTCTTTGAGCCTCAGCTTGCTGAGGATCTGCGATTTGATGCTCTCCAGCCGCATTTCCTTGCTGTGCTTCCGCCACATGCACACCGGGCAGCCCTGATCCTCTCCCTCGGTCACCAGGGGGACTCCCTCCGTGGGCGCTTTCTCCGCCGCCGCCCCTCGCTCCCCGGGCTCCCCCGCTCCGAACTCCAAGGACAGGACCAGGAAGCACAAGAGCACAGGCGACTTGGGCACCAGCATGTCTGGCCAGCGTCTCTTCCCCCACCCAGCGAGCCAACCCCTCTCCTCCTTTCTCTCTCTCTCTCTCTCTCTCTTTCTCGGCGAGAAGCGCTCCGGCTTGGCCTTGGGATGAAGATCGGCTGCAGCTGCCGGGTGCTTTGGGGAGGGGGGTGCCGCCGCCGCCTCCGCTTCTGCCGATGGCTCTAAGTTCTTGGGGGTCGGAGATGGTGGGTGACTTGCTGGTTGGGGGAAGGCGAGGGGGGGCGAAGAAAGAAGGACTCTCCTTTTATATCCCAACTGAACTGTGTCGTAAAAAGCCTTGATTGGCTGCGAAGGCAACAAAAGATCTCCTGGCAAAAGGGCTGTCACCAAAGGGGGAACTGGCCAGGAGTTCGCCGCGCTCTTCGCGTGTCACGGCGCAACATTCCAGCCTCGCTCGCCTCTTCGGTGTCAAACCTTTTAAATGCTGGCAGCTCGCTTTGAAACAAGGCGGGGAGGGGGCGCGGAGGCTCGGGGGGTGGGGAGGGGGTGGGGGGCGTGGAGAGGAGGAATCTGACAGCCCCTTAAAGAAACAAAGTCCCCTTTCCAAGCCCACTCTGACTTCCCCCTCAGATTGAGGCTGCTCGAATCAGGCATCTCCGAGGCGGTTGTGGGGCGTGCAAGCGGGGGCGGAGGGAGAGCTTTCCTTGCAATAAATGAGGAGGGGGACGCGTGTATGCCTTGCAGATTCAGCGCGAAGACGAAGAAGGGTTGATCTAGGCAGCTCTGGGGTTTAAAGGGCTGCCCTTTAAGCAACACTGGAATGGAAGACCGAGAAAAAGAAGCGACGTTGCTGCGGTTTTCTACCAGTTCTCCCCCCGCCCCGCTTCTGCTTCCTCTAGTACTTTTTTGCAATTTCTCAGGTCTTCTGCTTCGGGCAAGTTAAGAGCCCCTTTACCTCCATTCAGAGTTTTCCTAAACATCCTTTCTTGTTTCTGGGCCACTTGACAGTTTCTAAGTGCCCCCTGCAGTCTAAACCACTGATCAATTTGACCGTTTCTAGCGCTCTCTCTTTCTTTCTCTTTCCCTCTCTCCAGGTTCCCCCGGGCGCTTTGACAGTCCTTAAGTGCCCCCCTCCCTACTCCAGCCCAGTGAGACGCGCGCGCCACCGCCAAAAAGATAGATGCATTTTCTGCCGGGCTAGCAGTTTTCTCTCTGCCTTCCTCCCGGGCGCCGGCGTTGCAGCTGTCACCCGCTCCGTAACCCTCCGCTGCCCTTTGCGTGAGTGCGCCGCGGCGCCCTGCTTCGCATGCGGGAGGGCTGGCTGCCGCCTTCTTTCCGTTCACAAGTTACACTCCGCCTCGCCGGCCGGGCCGGGGCTAAGGGAGCGGCGGGAGTGGGGGGCCGCTCCCTCCCCGAGCCCGGCTCTACCCTCGAGCCACGTGCGGTTTTGTTGTTTCTTGGATTCAAAGAAAAGGAAACGGGGGGAGGAGGCAAAAAGCCCCGGCTCTGGACGCCCGAGCTCAGCGGGGGTTGTTGGGCTGCCGAAGGGCTGGAGGAAGGGCTGGGTCGGGGCAGGCGCTGCGGCACCGTCCGCGGCAGGGCTCCTCGGCCGCCTCCCTGCCTGTGCATCTCGGTGCAGTCGGTGCATCTCCCCCGGGGAGGGGGAGGAGGAGGAGGAGGGGCCGCCGCCGCCGCCGCCGCCGCCTCCACGGCAGGGTCGTGCTCGTGGCCCCCCGGGAGCAGGACCGCCACCAACCCCGCCCTGCGCCGCTCCGCTCCCCACTCCCCGCTCCCCGCTCGGCTCCGCTCGGCTGGGCGCAGTCAAAGGCGGCCGAGCCAAGGGAGCGTGGCCGGGTGGCGGGGAGAGCTGGCCAGGTGAGACGCCTATTAATGAGCGGGCGGCGGGGACGGCGGGCGAGCGGGAGTCCTGGCCTGGGAGCGGGGAACGAGGAGAAGAAAGGAGGCCAAGGGCGAGCGGCGCCCGTCCGGATGGGCCCTGCCTCCCTCCCTCTCTTCGTGCCTCGCCCTCGCCCTCGCCCTCGCCCCCGCCCCCGCCCCCGCCCCGGAGAAGGAAGGGAAGAAAGGTCGGGCGGGGAGCGGGGGTCTTGAGGGAGAAAGTGGAAAAGGAAGTTCACAGGAAAATATTAAACCATGGCGTACTCGTTTATTTGTTTGTCCGGAAAAAGAAGCCCTATTTTTCTCCCCTTCGGCCCAAACGGCTACTTTCGTTTCTTCGTAAAAATAAAACACCGGTTCCGCGGGGAAGCCGTTTCGCTCAGAAGTCTCTGTGTCAGCCTTAAAACTCCCACCGTCCCCGCAGCACTCTTTCCTCCCTCGGCAGGAAGAGGGCTCGGGTTCGGGTTCGGCTGCGAGGGACGCCTTTTTGCCTCCACTTCCGCTCTGAGGGGGCCGAGCAGCCCGCGGTGACAGTTTGCCCAGCGGCCCCCTTCGCCGCAGAAGTGACGCT
The DNA here is from genome assembly GCA_948472985.1 of Iguana delicatissima. Classification (NCBI taxonomy): domain Eukaryota; kingdom Metazoa; phylum Chordata; class Lepidosauria; order Squamata; family Iguanidae; genus Iguana; species Iguana delicatissima. The sequence goes on along the minus strand of CAOKZL010000159.1, from coordinate 1,873,674 downwards.
CCTCCCGGGAAATCTGGGTTCGGACCTGCTCAGAAACCCCTCCCGGTTGCGCGCCCTCGGTCTTTGCCAGGACAATAGGCAGCCGCTCACCCGGCGCCTGGCGGCGCAGGGCGAGTCCGCAGTCGCGCGTTTCCCTCCCGCTGGCCTTTGGCGTGTCCGGGGAGACCCTCCTCGGCAGCACAGGCTCCTCGGGCCGCTCGCCGCCCCGTGGGGATGTGTCAGCGCCACGTCTCACGGGCACACGAAGTAAGGCAACGCTTGCAAGGAACAGCTGAAAGAAACCTCGCCTCCTACCAAGAAGGGTCTAGTTTGACTGATCCGCTCACCCGAGCCAAAGAAAGGGACTTCCTTTAGGACAGTATCGTCTTGAGCAGTAAACCGATAAGCACCTATGGCTGTTTGTTCCGATATTTTAGGGTTAGGCAGCTCTGTTCAGATCCGTGGAAGGATCTGCAAATAAACACTGAGGTATACTAAATGGGTAGTGGCGGTAAAGCCTTAAGAAGTATTTCAAGTGTGATGGTGCTCTTACCCTGTGTGTGTGTGTGTGTGTGTGTGTGTGTGTGTGTGTGTGTGTGTTCAAGTTGTCTGTCAATTTTTGGCAACCCCATGAATTTCATAGGGTTTTCTCGGGCAAGGAATAGAGGTGGTTTTGCCTGTTCCTTCCTCTGAAATATATCTTACAGGACCCAGTATTCTCCCGTTCAAATACTAACCAGCGTTGACTCTGTTTAGCTTCCAAGACCAGTCACGTTCTTTAGGATATCTAGGGTAAGCCCACTGATTAATATACCTTCCATGAAATTATTTGGTACATCCATGGGTTGATGGCATTGCCATTAGTACTGTTGCAATTCTAAGAATGCAGAATTCAGCAAAAGGCTATCCTAGAAGTCTAGTAGGATGCTGCGTGAACCCCACCATCATACATGTCCAGTTCAAGGAGGGATTAGGATTAATAGCTATAGACCAAGCCATTTTAATTGGATTTTCCTGGAGTTTGGCAAGATTATATCCAACATAAGATGTATTTTCCATACTGTATTTTCGTACTGATAGAACAAACTGTTTGTCAAACACTACTGAGCTCAAACGCACGGGCAAGCCTGTGCCTGTATAATTCAGCTGCCTGATACTCAGATTTAGACAAAATCTGCTTTCACGTAGCCCTTCATCATCAGCCCCCCAGGCGAGTTTTGTTGCACTCCAAAATGGAAGCATCCATTTGCCCCCTTTGGGCATTGGGGGCATTGATCCCACCAATTACAAAGGCATATGCCAGCTCCTCTCAGGCCTTTGCTGGCTGGCTGGAGAATGGCAGCCATGCTGCATGAAACACAGCCCCTTCAGGAAGGATTAGAAAAGGAATGCCAGATTTGTAAGAGATGCTCAAAATCAACTATCCCCTCTCAGTTCCTTACCACCAGGATCAGTCTAAGATATTCAACTGCCTGAGACAGAGGAGTAAATAGTGCCCCCTCCCCAACAGCCAATCTCCCATGTGAAGGTACACAGTAAAAGCTAAGACCTTTCCTGGATAGGGGTAACCTAGAAACAGTGCGTGCATCCGTAACTTACCACTTAGACTACTATAATGCATTCTATATAGGACTTCCCTTGAAGACAACCTGGAAGTTGCAGCTGGTATAAAATGCAGCAAACAGGTTGCTGACCAGAAAATTGTTTTAGAAGACAACAGATAACAGTAATCTTAGAGGAAATGCATCGACTGCCGATATGCTTCTGGTCTGATGTCGGTGGAAACATTTAAAGCTCTTGAACTGCTCTGGGCCTTGAAGGGACACTTCTCCCTATATACACCTGGTTGAAGTCTGCTGGGGAGGTTGCCCTCTGTTTCACTTGTGGAGCAACGCATAGTGGCTGGAATCCTGTTGTGGAGTTACAAACACGTAAGCGCAGTAATCCCCACTTACTGGGCAGCAGCTGCTGCAATCAATGGGAGCCTGTTTCCCTGCTGATTCGGAAACAGCTAATTGACAGTCCCACCCCTCACATGAAAGAGCTAACTAGTGATAGGTAGAAGCAGACCCCCTGTCATAATTCCCCCTCCCTCCAGTAGGACTGTTAGCCAGTTGATTCCTGAATGACAGGGGAACAGCTCCCCCATTGATCACAATGACCACTGCCCAGTAAGTGGGGCAAGTGAAGGACTTTCACAGTCTGTATGTAGCGCCCAAATGAGGGACTAGGTAGGGATCATGAATACAAAAGAGTCACAAGTGTGTAATTTTAGGTTACACTCTTGTATCTGTCTAACAGGATTCCGGTCAGTGGTGGAGCTTGAATTATGTGGAGGGGGGGCTATGGCATGAGGGGAGGGGCCACCATGCGCAGGGGCATGGCTACGGGCTGGGATGCCCCAAAAACATTGCTGCCCAGGGCAAACTGCCCCCCCACCCCTCATCCCTACGCGACTGATTCCAAACCTTATGAGGGCCTTCTCTGCAGTGGACCCGAGTGGTAACATGCCCTCCTCTTAAAGGCCTTACGGGCACAGACATTGACTTCATTTCAGCATCAAGTTGAAACATTGCTTTTAATGAACACTTTGGTAGTTCTATTTCTTTTATATATTGTATACAGTCCTCCCTCCATGTTCAGGGATTTGACCTTTGCAAATTTGATTATGTGTGAAGTGTGAAATGTGCATGTGCCTCCCCCTCATTCTCCTCCTGCCATCTCCTTGTGTTTTGCTGGGTGCAGAGAAGTAATGCAAGTGCCCAGACAAAAGGCAAGGGAATGACGGGGGAGGCACGTGCACAGACCTTTCTTCTTCCGTCCGGAGCTCCCCCCATACCCCTGCCCCAGCACACAAAAGGCAAGGGAATGGGAGGGGAGCCCTGGAAGGAAACAAGAAGGAATCCATGGGGGAAATTATTTGCGGTTCTTCCACTTTTGCAAGGATTCTGCACTCTGAACCTTTGCAACAGTGGAGGAGGCCACTTTATATACATGTTTTGAATTTGCATAGTTTCAAATGTTTGAGACTATAAACTATCTTTTAATTTTTTGCAAGTTAAATTTATCCAAAATTTAATTTTATTGTAGGCTGTCCTGAGATTTTTGGATCTTGGTTGTGGATATTTTAATAAATAAAATGGTACTCAAGGCATACTATGTTATTTCAGTACTTAAGGCAGAAAACTCCAGAAACCCATCTTCCTCCTTGGTGGTAAATTACCTTAATGATGCTTTAAGCTATAATTCTAGACTGGCATCCTGTTTATCACCTAACTGGTGTGACCTAGTATGCCAAAGTATGTGCTTTTAAAGCAGTGGTAGAAAGAGAGCCAGTGTGATTGTAGTGGTTTAAGCACTGAACTATGGCCCTGGAGACCAGCGTTCAGTTCTCTGCTCAGCCATGGAAACCCACTGAGTGACCTTGGGCATGTCACAGACTCTCAGCCCCAGAAAGCCCCATAAGGGTTACCATAAGCCAGAAACGAATGAAAGCACACAACAAACAAAGAGGTACTCTGTACCTCCTTAAGCAACAGCCCTCCTATATACAAATCCAAATACACTGGGAGGCACCCTCACAGCCAGTTAGTAACTGGTGGAAAGGCATATCCTGAGCACTCTCCAGCAGCAATTTTGCTGCTACAGGAGAGAGATTACCCCCCTCCTCACTGGAAGTCCAGGAAAGTGACAATGCCCTTTTTTTTTTCTCAGCTGCAAAAGTGCACTTGGAGAGCCCTAATGATTTGGGAGGAGGGTTCAGAAGGCAAAGCATGACAGGAGGATACTGGTGGGAAATTTTGTTTAAAAAATGTATTTACATTTTCTCCATTACAAAAATTCCATATCTTACAGATATAACATAAATCTTTCTCTGTTCCTTCTCCTCTTCCTCCAGCCCCACCTCCAGTCTTAGCTATTAAACCTAAATATATCCTTATAGAATCATAGACTTGGAAGAGACCCCAGGGGCTATCCAGTCCAATCTCCTGTCATGCAGAAACACACATCAAAGTACTCTCAACAGATGGCCATCCAGCCTCTGCTTAAAAACCTCCAAAGAAGGAGACTCAACCACACTCCGAGGCAGCATATTCCATTGCCGGACAGTTCTGACCATCAGAAAGTTCTTCCTGAGGTTCAGGTGGAATCTCCTTTCCTGCAGCTTGAATCCATTGCTCCTTATCCTAGTCTCTGAGAAGCAGAAAACAAGCCTGCTCCCTCCTCGACATGACATCCCTTCAACTATTTAAACATGGCTATCAAGTCCCTTCTTAACCTTCTCTTCTGCAGACTAAACATACCCAGATCCCTAAGCCATTCCTCATAGGGCATGGTTTCCAGACCCTTCACCATTTTGGTCGCCCTCCTCTAGACATGTTCCAACTTGTCGATATCATTCTTGAATTAAGGTGCCCAAAACTGGACACAGTATTCCGGATGAGGTCTAACCAAAGCAGAATAGAGTGGTACCATTACTTTCCTTGATCTAGACACCATACTCCTATTGATGCAACCAAGAATCATGTTGGCTTTCTTGGCTGCCGTATCACACCGCTGACTCATGTTCAGCTTGTGATCTACCAAGACTCCTAAAACCCTTTCACATGTACTGCTATCCAGCCATGTGTCCCCCATCCTATATTTGTGCCTTCCATTTTTTCTGCCTAAGTGCAGGACGTTACATTTGTCTCTGTTGAAATTCATTTTGTAAGCTTTGGCCCAGCTCTCCAATCTGTCACAGTCGTTTTGAATTTTGATCCTGTTCTCTGGGGTATTAGCAACCCCTCCCAATTTGGTGTCATCCGCAAATTTGATCAACATGCCCTCTATTCCTTCATCCAAGTCACTGATGAAGATGTTGAATAGCACTGGGCCCAGGACAGAACCCTGTGGCACCCCACCAGTCACTTCTCTCCAGGATGACAAGCAGCCATTGGTGAGCACTCTTTGGGTTCGGTTGGTCAATCAATTACAAATCCACCTAACAGTAGCCCTGTCCAGCCTGCATTTTACTTATCTATCAGCACAAATCTAACTCATCTTCAGACTACTAACAAATGGGTGGTGTAATTGTTCTTAATGTTCAAAACAAGCTTCCCTTCCCCCCAAAAAAAGTTTGATCAGATGGAATTTTAAATCCAGAGTTCACACAAGAGTTCACACAAGTAACATAAAGGTCTTTGGCATTTCTTCAAATGTATCCTCTTTGATTTCTTCTCTTGCTAATTGCTTTTTATTTGCTAGCTTTTCTTTGGTCCATGTCCACACTACACTGTTATAGTGCTGTTATTCCACTTTCAACATCTTATTGAATCCCGGGGTTTGCAGTTTAGGGAGCGGCACTTAGAATTCTCAGCCAGAGAGCTCTTTGACCTCAGGAAACAACAAACCCCAGAATTCCATAGGATGTTGAAAGTGGAATAACAGCACTATAACAGTATAGGACGGAAATGGCCATAAATAAACTGTAGATCTCATTACATTTCTCCACTTTTGTACTGAAATTTTTTTTTCATGATCTCAGAATTTCTAATGTTGCAGTAGTTGACAAGAGTGCTGTAACAACTTTATTTGGCAGCTTTTCATTTTTGTTTTAAAATATGGAAAGTAGGGATTATGCCCACCATCACATTATTTTTCTGGGATGGTGGGAATGTGTGCTCCTGTGAGGCAAGAGGCTATAGTGACAGTAGCACTTCTGCTATTAGGGTCTCCCCTGTACAACAGGCTTTTGCTGAGAAATCAGACTAAAAGTGCCAAATGGGTATTGGGCAGGAGCAGTAGTGGGGTGTGTGTGGATCTCTCGGAGACAATGGCAGTGGCACCGTAGCTAATGCTTGCTAGTACTGTGCAGGAGGAGACACGGTAAACCACTTCTGATCATCTTTTACCATGAAAACCCTGTGATAAGACCATCCAAAATGATAAGAGGGATACTTGGCAGTCTCTCTTTCACAGGATCACCACAAATCAAAGTCAATTTGACAGCAGTTAACAAGAAGAGTAATGCTCCTCTATAAGGAGTCTTTGACCTAACAATTTGGTAAAATAGGAGACTTGCCAGATATGTGGCTAACATGTCCAAAAATCTTTAGTTTATTGGGGGTAAAAGTTAAGTTGGTTAAACTGGTGGACATTTTACACTCCATCAGGACCTCGGGACCTAGAACAAAGTCTCAGTGAGCACAGTGGATTTAATTTGAATTAAATGTGCATAAGATTGCATTGTAATTTACTAACAATGTGCTATTCTTTAAGTTAACCTATAAAAAAAAGTAAACTAATATGTATTTTTGAATTTCTGTTTTAGCCAAGAAAGCTACCTTTACTTTTTCTACCCTTTCATGACTTGCTGCATTGACTACCTGAAACTGCTAACTCACTCTGTCTAATGGTAGAGTTGGCCTTATTTGTTACATAACTCTAAATCGCCAAGCCCAGCTTTAGTAAAGTTATATACAGTATTGTTTGTATATTCTTCTGCTAGGGCTAACAGTGCCAATGGAATCAGTGAGAAGGCTTCCCTTCTGAAGTGTGTTATCAATGCACATTGTGTGAAGGTTGCTCAGTTCACAGCCATGAAACTGTTATCCTGGCTAGAGAAACACAAAATATAGACATTCCAAGCTGCATCAACCAGTCTTTCATGTATCCAATTTGTTGCATGCAAATCCTCAATTAAAAATTATAACAAAATTATAATAAAAAATGCCTCTGGAAGACCACTTTGCTGGAGCCATTGTCCTCAAACCCCATGGTATTAATCTACAGAAGAAGCCTGAGTCCAGGATACGACTCACAACTGCGGAAAGTCTGATACAGTTTAGAGTAGAAGGTAATCCAATTTCAAGAAATGGTTAAATGAGCTTGAACTTGATCTGAACTTCCTGGATTCTCCACAGATTGGACCCAATTTGTATTCCTGAATCCTTATGATGGCTGCAGATGTGTAAAAAAAATGTGTGCAATATAATGTAAAACATTGCTTAATCTTGTCTGAAAATGAACACATGGGGAGAATGTGTTCAAGGATTGTGTACATATATAGGAAGGAAGGAAGGAAGGAAGGAAGGAAGGAAGGAAGGAAGGAAGGAAGGAAGGAAGGAAGGAAGGAAGATACTGGAGCCATCCCATTTAAAACAACAGAATCAGGCACAAGGGCAAGAAAGGACATACACAGCTGTGGGCTTTGTAGATTTTCACCTACCACTATGGGGAGAGACCAGGGTTTGATTCCCTGCTTGGCCATGAAAACCCACTGGGTGACCTGGGACACATCACGCACTCTCAGATCCAAAAAAGTCCTGTGACAGGTTTGCCTTAGCGTCACCATAAGTCAAATATGACTTCAATGCGCACAACAACAGCAAACCGTACCTGAATGAGCATCTAAGCATCTGAGGCAAATAATGGTGAGAAGAAATGAGGTTTTAGACTTCACTGACTGAAAACTGAAAACAAATAAATCATCAGGAACAGATGACATACATCCAAGAGTTCTTGAAGAACTCAAATGTGAACTTCTGATCTTGTAAAAAAAAAGTGTAACATCTTCAAGAGACTTAAGATTACACGATTTAATACTGGTTTGCTGAGACGCTTACATCCTTTTCACACAAATTACTGCCAAGGCAGGTGTCACCCCTCCTGTATTTCTCAGTCTGATTTTTCCTGCTCAAATGTAGAAGATTGCATTTATGATTGTTTAAATTGTTTGCTTGCTTGTTTTTGTTTTGGACTAGTTCTTCAATCAGCTAAGATCATCTTGAATCCTGATTCTGTGTTCTCAGGTGTTAAGATTCTCTTTCCAATTTGGTGTCACTGAAAACTCAGTGAGCATCCCTTCTATTCCTTCATGCAGATAATTTATAAAGATGTTGAACAACACTACGCCCAGAAGAGTATCCTGCAGCACCCCACTTGTTATTTCTCTTCAGGATAATGAGGAACCATTGGTGAGCACTTTCTAGGATAGGTCCATAAACTAGCTACAAATCCATATTACATTAGTTCCATCTAATTTTACTAGTTTAGCAACAAAAATTTCATGGAAGATTTCAATGAAAAACTTGCTGTAATGTATACTATATCCATGACGTTCCCCTGATCCACCAAATAAATTTGTTTTTAAAATGGAAATAAACCTAGTCTGGTATGTGTTTGTTTTTGAGAAGCACATGCTGACTCTAGTAATCACAGCACTCTTTTCTAAGTACCCAGAGACCAAGTCTAGGATCCTGTTCAATATTTATTAAATTTTAAATTGGATTTACAGTCTCATAACTTTGGAGATTCATATTTATGATCGATAGAACCAGCATGGTGTAGTGATCTGAGCAAAGCCTATGACCTTGGAAACCAGGGTTCAATTCTGTGCTCAAACATGGAAACTCACTGGGTGACCTTGGGCACAGCTCACACACTCTCAGCCCCAGAAAAGCCTGTGATAGGTTCTCTTTAGGGTTGCCATAAGTCAGAAGCAATTTGAAGGCACACAACAAAACAAGGGACAGAGCATGACCCCAAAAACATACCCCTTAAGCCAGGCAGCAGCCAAATGAAGGGTTTCTGAAGTTCTGCAGATCAGGGTCCTGAGAAATAACTGCAGCACTCTCCAGGTTGCAAGGTTTATTGAGACAAGCTGCTGCAGCAGGACCCCCAAGGTGTCTCTCCAGCAGCCCACCACAACGCACCCTACAACTGGAAGAGCACTGCCATAGTTATTTCCCAACATTTTTAGTTTGTTGGTAACTCTTTTGTTGGACTGCTGCCTGACTTAAAAGGTAGGAGGTTTTTTTGGCGGGGGGAGTAGTCAGTCTCCCAAGATCCTACCTGTTCTCCCAGAATTCTTGAAGACTGTAGAGAGAGGCCCTTAGATTACACCTGCAGATTTCTATGGATTACAGTCAGCCTTCCACATTTGTGGGTTTGACTTTTACAGATTTGATTATTTGTGATTATTTCTACAGCCCCTGTGCCCCCACCTCAGGTACTTCTTTCTCAGGAGAACCTTCCTTCTCGGCAGCTCTGATCAGACCTGTCTCTGGTCCCCCTCCCTCTCCACCAGCCCCTGCCTGACCAACTGCCTGATGAATCGCAGCCCAATTTCTCAGCACCACAAGCCCTCTCCTGATGTCTCCACAACATACCCAAGGAAGGAGATTGAGGAAGTATAAGCCCACAGTGACAAATCACCCATCCCCTTCCCTCTTCTTTTCCTGACTTGGTTTGGACCCTGGGTGCCCGTTCTCTCCACCAAACCTCAGTCTCCTTCCCACAGAAACATAAACACATTTTGATTTCATCCATAGTATGGCTCTGTTGTGACAGAAAGATAACAGTTTTTTTCTACACTGACCTCATAGATAGACCTCAAGTCATATTGCAATCAGCATTTTTTTTCCTGGCTTTCAAAAAGAGAAGGCTTGAACACTAAGAAAATACAAAAGGGATGTTTCAATTGTTTGCAGAACAGCCTAGGAGAAACTGGGTATAGCAGAGAATTTGGAGATGGAAGCAGAAGGAAGAGTAGATTTGGACTGGGCAATGAACTATTGTATGGAATGGATGGATTTAGACTGGATCCACCATATCAAATGTTCTGTTTCAGGAACTCCCACGAATGGGAAGAATCATGAATGCTCATGCCCCATATTACTAAGTGGCACCAACATGAACATGGACATCACTGCCATTTAAGGTATAGGAGGCAACACTCTGTGATCACTTAAAGTCACAGATCTGGAGGTTACTTACACGGAAGGTCTACTGTAATTACTCCTGGCTCTTAGAAGAGTGCAAGTCAGAGTTTCTCGGTGCTGTTCAGGTACCATGAACTCCATGGTCTTAGTTCTTCTAGATGATGCTTTTACTGTACAATTGTGCTGCTTCATTCATGGAAGTTTATGGGAGTTTAAGATCACATAAGTGTCAGCATGGTATAGTAGTTTGAGCATTGGATGTCAACCCTGGAGACCAGGGTTTGATTCCTCACTCAGCCATAGAAACCCACTGGATGACCTTGGATGTGTCAAATACCTTCAGACTCAGAAAAATCCATGCTAGGTTTGCCTTAGGATCACAACAACAAGGCCACATAGTTTCAGTTTGCAGGCCATATGCTTGGCTTACTGCAGCTTTCTGATTTCATTAGCCAACACATTTGGCAGACAACAGTTTCATTCACCAATTGATAACCTAAATACAGTTTTTAGGAGAATGGCCAAAATAACTGCCAAAACAGAAATCCAGTAGTATTTCACTAATATATTGGTTCTCAACCTGTGGGTCCCCAGATGTTTGTGGACTTCAGCTCCCAGAAGCCCCAGCCACTATGGTCAATGCTCAGGGCTTCTGGGAGCTGAAGTCCAAAAACATCTAGGGACCCACAGGTTGAGAACCACTGCACTAATACTATCAGTACAGTACAGACCCTGACTTCTGAGTTTTCTCTTTGTTTCTCCTATTATTATTATTTTTTATATCAGAGAAAATCTATTAAGGAAAGAGATGCTATAGCAGCAGAATGGCTTTTCACTGAAAGCAGTAGGTGTCCTCAATTTGAAAGCACCCCTAATCAACTGGGAGTATGATGAAGTAGAATAGAGATTGGTATGTGTGGAATATTTGGGAACCACAGAAATTGTCCAGTCACTGGCAGGGGGATTCAAGGACACAGTGACAATGCAGGAACACCAAATCTAATATGGAAATGCAGTGAAGATCCCTTTGGTCCAAACCTGATCAAATTTGCAGATGACACCAAATTGGGAGGGGTTGCTTATACTCCAGAGGACAGGATCAAAATTCAAAATGACCTTGACAGATTGGAGAATTGGGCCAAAGCTAACAAAATGAATTTCAACAGAGAGAAATGTAAGGTCCTGCACTTAGGCCGAAAAAATGGAATGCACAAATATAGGATGGGGGACACGTGGCTCGATAACAGTACATGTGAAGGGGTTCTAGGAGTCTTGGTAGATCAGAAGCTGAACATGAGTCAGTGGTGTGATGCGGCACCAAGAAAGCCAACATGATTCTTGGTTGCATCAATAGGAGTATGGTGTCTAGATCGAGAGAGGTAATGGTACCACTCTATTCTGCTTTGGTTAGACCTCATCTGTAATACTGTGTCCAGTTCTGGGCACCTCAGTTCAAGAAGGAGATTGATGAGCTGGAATGTGTCCAGAGGAGGGTGACCAAAATGGTGAAGGGTCTGGAAGCCATGCCCTATGAGGAGTGGCTTAAGGAGCTGGGTATATTTACTCTGCAGAGGAGAAGGTTAAGAGGGGACATGATATCCAAGTTTAAATATTTGAAGGGATGTCATGTCAAGGAGGGAGTGGGCTTGTTTCCGCTGCCTCAGAGACTAGGACAAGGAGCAATGGATTCAAGCTGCAGGAAAGGAGATTCCACCTGAACCTCAGGAAGAGCTTCCTGACGCTCAGAGCTGTCCGGCAGTGGCATCTGCTACCCCGGAGTGTGGTGGAGTCTCCTTCTTTGGAGGTTTTTAAGCAGAGGCTGGATGGTCATCTATTGGGAGTGCTTTGATGTGGGTTCCTGCTTAGCAGGGGATTGGACTGGGTGGCCCCTGGGGTCTCTTCCAGCTCTATGGTTCTATGATTCTATGGTTTTAAGGATGGTGAGGAGAGGGATGAGGTATGACTTATAAAAACACTCAAAGAGCACTTGCTTAATTTTACTCTATGCCCTCATTTACATGTCTATGCAGTTTTGCACCTGTATATGTATGAACCTAGCCAGTCTGTCAACACTAAGACTTTCGGGGAAGTGTGGGACAATGTTCATATATTGGCTTATTCACTGGTGAAACTAACTCACCAGAAAAGATTCAGCTTAAAATTGTTGTTGTGGTGTACCTTCAAGTAGTTTCTGACTTATGGCGACCCTAAGGCAAACCTATCATAGGGTTTTCTGTTCACAGAGGGTTTACTCTTGCCTTCCTCTGAAGCTGAGAGAATGTGACTTGCTCAAGGTCACCCAGTGGGTTTCCATGGCTAAGCGGGGATTTGATCCCTGCTCTCCAAAGTTGCAGTCCAGCACTCAAACCGCTATATACCATGTGGGCTCTCCCAGCATAAAATACATAGGTCTAAATTCAGCAGGTCAACTGAATCAATGGGAATGTGGTAAGTCAGTGCTTTCATAAATTCTATTGATTCAGTGAGTCTGCTTTTCTTAAGACTGACAACTGGATTTAAATCATTATTACTGTAATGCAGTAATTTGTTTTGTGTTTTAGCATTATGATTTTATCTGTTGTTACCTGTACCTGCTTTTATCAGTTTTCAATCTGTACCTATTTCTAATATTATTTAATAAAGTATTTCTATTCCACCCTTTTGATCAGGAGATCTCAGGATGGCAAAAAGCTAAAACAATAAAAAATTTAAACAATTCCAAATTAAAATCATTAAATAATTTAAATAAGATAAAAATATTAAACAATTCAAATAAGTTAAAAGAGCTTTAAAAGGCCAAAGAAACTAAAGCCACATTTATGTTTAGAAGTAAGATAAGCTCCAAAGGCTATACTACAAAGCAAAGTTGCTGAAAAGAACCCTTTGGTGCCACTCAGGCCTCCAAGGGGAGGGCGTTCCGCAAATGGGGTGCCACAGCTGAAAAGCCTCACTCCCCCAACCCTCCCCCACCACGTTGTCCCCACTGGTGAGGCACAGAGGAGGGGCCCTCCAGGCAGCACTTTGAATTCAGGCTGGAAGCAGGTTGGCAGCCAGTGCAGCTCCTTTAAGAGCAAATGCCAAGCACTGCAAGGCAAGGAGTCCATTTGGGCCTCCAGTGACAAAGATGGATCTAAGAGAACTCCCAGGCTACCTATATGATCCTTTGGAGGGGGTGGGGTCCATCCAAGGCAAAATGCCTATCCAATTCCTGGTCTCAAGAACCACCATTCCACAGAGCCTCCATCTTATCAAGATTCCACTTAAATTTAATGACCATCATCCAACCTATTACAGCATCCAAGCATTGGCTCAGCATCTGTACAGTCCCAACTGACTCTAAGAAGGAAAATTAGAACTGAGGTTCATCAGCAAGTGATGGCACACACTATCCCCAAATTCTTTATGATTTCCTGCAGTAGCTTCAAATAGCTGTTAACAATGTGACAGACAAGATGGAACCCTTTGGCACTCCACAGCTTAATGGCCATGAGGTTGAACAGGAATCCCCCAGTGCTATTCTTTGGAACCAGCCCTGCAGTTAAGAGGAAAACCACAGTAGCAGTGTTTCCTCCCATTCCTATCCAAAGGACCTCGTCCAGGAGCTGGTCCAATAACTACTGAGAGGTCCAGGAAGATCAACAGGGTAGCACTCCCCTGTCTTTCACTCCAAGTAGGTTGCCCATCAGAGTAACTACAGCCTTTTCCATACTGTGACCTGATATGAAATGGGTCCAGATTATCTTCCTCCACGACATTTGTCTGAAGTTGCCCTGGCCGCCACCACGTGCTCAAGCAGCTTGCACCCAAAGGGGGTATTAGCAATGGAGGAGTTGTTCTCACGTACCTCTGAGGTCAGGACGTTCCTCCTCAGAAGAGGGCACACCGCCAGCTCCTTCAAGGCATCAGGCACTTCTCCCAACACTGAAGTGTTTATTACCCCCACCACCACCCACACAGTCAGCCAGTCTATGTCTGATAGATGTTATCAGCTGAGATGAATGGCTAAGCTTACATGTGGTAGGATAAACTAATTCAAGCATCTTGCCTGCATCGAAAGGTCACACCAACTGAAACAGATCCTAGAAAACCTGACCAGGTGAAGCACTGGACGTTTCCTCAGGCTCCACAATAACTGTGGCATTGTGCTCTAAGCAAAAAAAAAGTTACTTTCTTTTCAAAGTGCCTGGCAAGTTTGTCACACCAGGCAAATGAGGGCTATACTACTACTTTCTCTAAGTTTGATCTCAACAGGCTTCTAATCAGTTGAAATAACTGCTGGGTGACATGTTGAGTAGGCAATACTGGAGGCATAATATAGCTTTTTGCCATTTTTACTGCCACGTAATAGGCACAGCTAAGCATTTTCTCAATCTTGTTGTCTCAAGTCCTGGAAGAAAGTCTCAAGCTGTCTCAAGTCCTGGAAGAAAGTCAGACTTCCAGTCAAGTAAATAAATGTTAAAACAAGCCACAGTTGTACGGCAATAAGCCTGGGGTTTCAGATTGTGCTTTGTGGCTGGCTAAGAAATCACAGCTTGTTATCACAGGTGGGTTGGCACATCACAACCTGCCACATTTCAAGAAGCCACACCATGGCTGGCCATGCCATGCAAACATGGTCCGTGGCTCAACCCTGACGGTAACAAGGGAGACCACCAGAGCTAACCAGTGTCAGCAGCAGAGAGGGCAGCAGCTTTTCTTCGTCCTCAAGGAACCTTGAGAAACTTAGCTGTTACGGCTGCCTCACCTCCCCCTCACCCATCCTCTGCTCTTGGACTTTCGGGGCCCCACCACTCTTCCCTGTCTCCTGTCAGGTGCCTTATCTTGTTGTGGACAGGCCTAGGCTACCAGAACATCTAATTGATGGGGGCTGCTGTAGGAGAGAAGGGATCTTAAAGAACTATGGCTCACGGGGATGCCCACACAGGGACTGACAATTGGAATTAAGCCATTAATAATATTGTACCATCAATATTTACAGAAACGAAAGCATGAATTAGTGTACCGCTCCTGAACCTGCCAACCACTTCCTTATGATTCCTATCAACAGTGACAAAACAAGAACAGATGGAGGACAGAATGTATTCTTCACCAAATAAGGAGTAGCCAGAGCACTCGGGAAAGGCTGAAGTGGCATCTGGAAACATTGGCACAACAGGGCTTTTTGCGTTTCAGTGGCAAGAAGATTGGCCACACAGAGGCAAGAACATATACATTTAAATTGATATCAGGAAAGAGAAACAAAATGGAGGGTGGGAATATTTACAGATTTCTAAGGAAATGGAACATGGAGGACTTCATTTTCTGCTTGGTCACACTCCCTAGGAAACCCAGCCTGGCTATTTGGGCTTCTTGGGGGTTTTGGGTGCTAATGGCACAAGGGGGGAAGTTACACGGGTTGGAAAACTGCTGTGGGGCACAGGAGCCTTTGCTGCCATGCAGACAAAGCCTAATACAGACAATGATCGAGAGCGGGCAGCTGACTACTAAGCCATTATTAGGAACATCGGAGTTCCACACATTACAGAGTGTGGCCACAGAAATCAAATTTGGAATAGAGAACAATAAAGCAATGCTTCTCCTAATTCCCTGGCTAAGCGGAGGAAATAACAAACATGGAAAGAGAGGCGGGGGTGGGGGTGGGCTGAAGGAAGGAGACAAGAGAGGAAAGCCAGCTGTGTGGGATGGCCTGGATGGAAGCCCAGCACAACACCTTCAACTCTCAGCCTGTCAACAGGAAAAGTACCCTGTCAAGCTTAAAGCCACCCTTAGCAGTCACACTGCTTCCTCCCACTGTGAGACACAGCCTTCTCTGTCGATCCAAGATGGCAAGCCCACAATTACTTGGAGCACACGGAGCATCCCGTGAGCAGCACTTCCAACGTGGCTGAGACCGTAAAAAGAATAACTGCTTAAAGTGCAGCAATGGTGACTTTACAGGATGATGCTCTACATAAGGGGGTGAGCAAAGTCCAACCTGTGGGCTGCATGCAGCCCCCCCAAGACTATTTGGTGGCCCCAAGGGTCCCCTCCAAATTGCCCTAAAGTATCTCCCAATGCCCTTTAGAGGGAACGGGGGAATTCTGGTCACACTTTTGCCCTTTCTGGGTCTGTTTAGGCCCAGGAGAGGCCTTTTTTGAAACAGGAAGTTACTTCCACTCACTTCTTCTTGTTAAGAAAGGCCTCTCCTCAGCCTAAAACAGCCTGGAGAGGTGCAAAGACATTGCGTAAATGCCCTTCAGGACTCCTACAGGGCATTGAGGCAAAAACAGTTTCTTGTGGGACGGGAGGGACAGCCCTCCAAGGTCTCCCAGGGGAGCTAGTGCAGCTTCCTAGCCTTCCACAGTCGCCCACACCTGCTCTGCCTGAATACAGAAAGCAGCAAGGTATCACAAGCAAGCAAGAAAACTGTGGAGCAGGAAACATAGATTTAGGCCCAAAGAGAGTGCTATAAGAGTCATTAGTACTGGATAGCAGAGCAGAGCAGGCCCTGGAAGGATCCTAGAATCAACGTTGCACAGTGTCTGAGTGTGAATTCCCTGGACGAGATTCTCTGTGAAACTTCTCAAAGGGAGGCTAGGCTCAAGGACAACTACAGAGTTCAGGAAGAACAAAGGAGATAATGACTTGGGACGTACACGAAACAGGGTAAAACAAAGGATTCACTACTTTGGCTCTGGAGAATCTAACTGAGGTCCCCAACTGAGTTTAGATTGACTGATAAATAATGACAAAAGCTAGACTTCCACGGGACAAATAGGTGAAAACAACAAGACTAGGAGGAAAACCCTGGCATGGCTTGATGTGTCTAGGAGTTAGCACAACTCAGGACTGGACCAAATTTTCTGCCAAGGTTTTAATGTTGTCCAATTTAGGCTTCCCTTATTTGACTAGAGTTCTGACCTCAAGAGTCAGGAACAGATCTTTGTGTATTAATAAAAATCTAGACCACATCTTTATTTCAAAGAGGACTTCAGGGACATACAAACACACAAACACATACACAGTAAAAGAAATAATAATTTTAAAAAAATTAAATCAGCATGGTAACACTGAGAGGCATGAAAATATAGATTTAAACTTTAAAGGCTTGGCTAAATAAAAAGTTTTAATTTGGTGCCAAAAAGATAATAGTACTGGTGCCCCCCATGCCATCCACTAGAGCAAGGGTGGGCAAAGTTTGGCCCATAGGTCACATATAGCTTCTAATCTAAGGCCATTAGCACACAGACACACAGACACATGAACCTGTAGAGGTACGTGCCACCACCCTTCTAAAAACAGCTTTGGAGCTAAAATTGGCCAGTTTTGTGCCCCAAAGCTGCAGTTGGCCATTTGGAACCACACACGACTGTTGAGGCCTTTGGAGAAGGAAGTCCTCTGATAGTCTGAATACACAGGCAGACTTGTGCAGGACAAAATCTTCCTTCAGCTATTTGGGTTCCAAAGCTATTTAGAGCTTTAAGAAGGTAAGCACTAACACATTAAACTGAGTACAGAAGTGAATAGCCACAGGCCTACCTAGATATAAAATGTAATATGACAGTTGTTGTGAGCCTTCAAGTCGTTTCTGACTTATGGCAACCCTAAAGTGACTGACCCTATCAAGCGGGTTTCTTGGCAAGATTTGTCCAGAGATGGCTGAACAAGGCTGCGAGAGTGTGACTTGCCCAAGTTCATCCAGTGGGTTTCCAGGGCTGATTGGGGATTCAAACCCTGATCTCCGGAGTCTTAGTCCAACATCCAAACCACTAAACAATACTGGCTTTCATAATATGACAGAGGCATTATATGTAAGGTAGGAAAAGATTCCATCTTAGGCCTGAACTCTAAGAGCCAGATTTTTTACTACTTTGTGCTTTCAAATAATATTTAAGGCAGCCACATGCAACACATTAATCTCCTCCAATGTGCAGGGTACTAGAGAATGGATTTCTGTAGCCAGACTATTCCTATCTCGAGAAGACCGCACCTAAGGAACCAGCTGAAGCTGGGAAAAAAGTGCATCAAGCCACCAAGGTTCCTTGGGCCTCAAGGGAGAATGCTGGATCCAAGAGCACCCCTAAGCTGCACATCTTGTTCTTCCAGAGAAATGCAAACTCATCCAGAATAGATTGTACATTAATCAGTTTTCCAGAGCCAGGAGCCATCTCCTCAAGATTCAGCTTCAATTTACTGGACCTCATCTAACCGATTACCAAATTCACATAACAGTTGAGTACTTCCACAGCCTTGACTGACTCCAGTGCAAAGAAGAATACAGCAGGATGTCATCAGCTTACTCTAAATCAAATACTTTATTCTGAATTTATCTACTGTACCTATTTGGAGGTCAATACCTGGTCATTAAGCTGCAGTAGGGAATGCAAAGGTGATGAACTTATATTACAATAAAAACACGTAACTAGGATATTACCATCAGAATCCTCTTGCTCTTCACAACCATGAATCCCTTATCCATACATCTTTTTCTTGAACAAAAAACATGTTAGACATGGTATAAGGGTGTTGTGAACAAAATACACATGTAAAAGGCCGTCAAAGCTGACCCCCTCCAAAGGTCTTGTAATATTCTCAACAAATTTTTGTATACACTTGGTGGGCCTGCTTTTGCAGGATATATGTTCTACAAAATCACACAAACTTTTTACATTTCCATTCTGATATTTAGTTAATCTTGTGATTAATTTACCTGGGAATGAAACCAGGGTGACAAGCAAATACTACCTAGACACCCCACACTGCTTCTTTTCAGGATCTCTGTTTGAAAAACAATGTTACATTGGGCACCTTACAGTCATTTGCTATGAAGGCTTGAGTGGCAAATTACGTTTTATTAAATGTTAGCTTTGCCATTTCACATTTGAGTGCCTTTGATTTATTTTTGAACCAGAAATCCAGGCTCTCTGACCACGTAGACCAACTACCAGGTACTGGGAACTAACAACAGGGGATGATAATGCCATTGTGCTTTGCATATGAACTGCCCAGTGGCATCTGGCTGGCCATTGGTGGGACAGACCACTCCGTCAGAATAAGCATTGAGTTACCAGTGTTGCCACCCTGCTGTTCTTGCTTTCATGCCAGCAAGACGAGCTTTAGGGAAAATGCACTTGCAACTCTGGGTTTGAGAAAACTTCCTTTCTTTTAACCTATGCAAAGGGCCACCTCTTTTGCATTAGCTAGCTTATTCAAGCAGAGCAGTTCAGCTCTATAGGACTGTGTTCTTAAAGTTTCAAGGGAATTTAAGGCTCGAACATTATAAGAGAAAAGCTCACTTTAAAATAAAAGCATGTCACATTTGAGGGGGAAAACATCAACTTTCATAAAGATGAAATGGGTTCCATTTAATGCTACACTCTCATGGCACCAGTCAGTAATTACTTCTGTCCTTTTGTTGTCACCTGGCTTTATATTATATACATTAATAGTGAGCTCAAGTTCCTAAAGGGATTCTTTAATGTATTCAAAACAATACCATTAGCCAGGTTCAGAGATCCCCATGATTTGCAGCAGTTAACAGCCCTTTAGGAAAGAGCGTAAAAGCCCCCCTCCCAATAGCCCACTGAGAATTGGGCACATAGTACTGGGGGGCAAGAAGGGGAGCAGAAAGCTGAGCAAGGAAAATCAAATAACTTGGGACAGAAAGGAGCATGGCTGGCTGGCATTCAGAACAAGAGCACTCACACCACAACATTGTTACCTGTAAACATCCTGAATTTCTTTTCCTTCCTTCAGGCTAACAGTGCACATTAAGCCACTGGCCAGGTTTACTAAATATTGACCAGGAGGAAAAAAAACACTGCTACTCGTATCTTCTACATTACTAAAATCTGTCATCATGCTCCACCTCTGCAAGGCTCTCTGCCCAAGATTCCTCCTAAAACAATTTGCCAGCGTAGTTGGGAAATGTCCTGCACTTGCTGGAAAGCTAATGAGGAATGAGCAATATAAATGAGCAATATAAATGCCATTTTCTTTTTCAGAACTGTATAAAGGAATATCATTACTTATCCCTGCTTCATGCAGGTGTTAAGGTATCTACCAAGGAAGGAAGGTAGGTAGGTAGATGTCTGTCTGTCTGTCTATCTATCGCCCAGGGCAGCTTATGAGACAAAGCTAAAAATCTGTTAATTATGAAGTTAAAACACAAATAAAAATGTAATTAAATTGAAAAAATGTAATTTAAAAGCATGACAATAAATCTAGAAATATAGCACTTGCTGCAACCAATGCATCAAATGCCTGTTAACTTTTTACATTTCTGTTCTGATGACTTTTACCTGCTGGCAAAAAGAGAATAGAGAGAAGGCCAGCCAAGCCTCCCATGACAGGAAATTCCTCCACCTGAGAGCAGCTACTGAGAAGACCCTCTTGCATGACCCCACCAGACAGGCCTGTGACACTGGTGGGATCAAGAAAAGCTGTCCCCTGAGCATCTTAAGACTCAGATAAGTTAAGGTAGGGACTTTGTGACACCCACAGCAACTGTGCCAGTCTCTACACACACATCATGTATTTCTATTTCTATGCCTAGCCATTTTACCTCATCCTACAAAAGGGCGAACAGACTGTCAGATATTGTCCTGGGGGGAAGAGGTCAAGAACGTACATGAATTTGAGCAAGAGCAGCAACTAGCACAGTTCCTCCATATGCACTCTCAGCTTGGAAGACTTTTTTCTTGTTACACAGAATATCCACAAACGAGGCCACCAGTTAGAATTTAAATGTTTGCCTTTGTATGGATATACCACTTCTGCTCTTACAGAAGAGTAATGGAAGAACTTGCTTTGAGTGGCTCTAGAGTGGAATTCTACCTTCCCATGCCAGGTATGAGTGAAGACAGAACAACAGCAATATTCAACAGTTCACGAAGTAGTAACAGCAGTAGCAGCAGCCTTTTGAGGATTAATAGGCCAAAATCAAATGTCCTCTAGCTGCCAAAAGAGGGAACATTCTCTCTCTACCTTGGAATAAGGAAGTAATGACTTCTCCTTTGTGCAGAAAGAGGTATGGGACCTAAGCTTGCCAGCTGAAAGAAAGTAGAAGATATTTGGCTGAAGAGAAATCTATGTTCACCCAGCATGTGTGAGCAAGATAACTTGACTGTTATGTAATCCTTAGTACTGAGTCCTGAATGGCAGAGCCCAGCAATATTTTTAAAAATATGTTTTAGAGAAAGTGGAGCTTTTTTTTTTTAAAGGTATTAAGAGATGAGAGACAACCATTCTGCAGCTAAACCAGTCCACCTTGCATGATCCAAATATGTTTTGGCAGCCAGGGATGGGGAAGTTCTAGTCCTAGTGAGATGAATCCAAGTCTGCCTTAGAATTAGACACATGTTCACATGTTGGCTATACTCAATTCTCCTTCACTGCCTTTTGAAATTTTGAGATTCATAATAAGGACATTAGTAAGGGTGGGTTTTTTTCTTAGTGCAGTATACATATACCACTTCATTTGTGCTTTGGTGTGAACAGTAGATAATACCTCAAGCCCTTCTCTTGCTGAAATTTTTGTTTTTTCTATGTGTTGAATACACATTGGCTTTGCCAGAACAGTAAAAACATCCTATTCTCTCTACCAATTTTTACCCAATCAGATTTCCTTTCAGCATTTAGGCCAATTGCACTTACTGAAACAAAAATCTAACTTAAAGACCCTACCTGGAAAAACTAATTAGGTCTGGGGTTAGGAGGAACAGGTGAAGGACAAAGAACTTCATGTTCACTTTATGCTTTTTGGATCTTGACCAGTATCAAATAGCCCTGCCCATGGAAACTATGTGCAAGTGTGCATGCTATTGTTTTTTTTCCTAATTTTTAATGGATTTCTTGTTCATCATTCTTGTCACTGAGAACATCCTGGAATTCTTAATATATATGTTAGCCCTCACATGTTACCTCCACACAAATGATGAGAAGGCCTAAGTCAAGTACACAGCTCTACCGGTATACTACAGAATCCTTCCGGAATCTGATAATGCATGCACTTGAAACAGCTGGCACAGTGCCTTAATGAGTCTCACAAGATGCTTTGGGTGCACAAGTTTCTCACTTGATGCCACCATTTTGATGCTACTTACTAAAGTTTTGTTTGAATTTGTCTGAGAACTATGCCTTTCTCAGTGTTGTTGTAGGCTTCATATGGGGGTCCATGATTAAAACAGATATTCATTCACTAAAATACTGGTAAAATAAGGAATTTTTCTGAAAGACAGAACATCTTGATATAGGAAAACCTCTTTGGGAAAACCCACCCACTGGCTGTGCAGTTTCATTTTCCTATAAAAGGGTTTAGTGCACCACCTTCTGGTGAATGTGAGTGACTAACACATTGCGATTATTTGCTTAAAGAACACACTGAGTAAATAAGTACAGCAATGTAGATTTTTTTTACAGATTTGTTTTCTCTTCTAGAAGTCCAAAATAGATTAGATCAGAATAGGAGAAAGCCAATTAAATTAAATTAAACACTAAATGCCAATTACTAAACATAAGCATTCACCACCTCAAAACTAATGGTTTTAACAAATAATATGTATGCTTGCTCAGAAAACTAAATCCCCTTGAGTTCAATGAGACTTTCAGGAAAGATATGTATTGCAAATTGGTCGTCTTAAGACAATTGTTCAGCACTGCTGATCTTGCTCAAAGCTGTTTATGTCTTCATCTGGTAAACTTTCATCTCGGTTGTAACTGAACATAATAAATATTTATTTAACTAACTCAAACAACAAGCAAGTCAGACAGAAAATCACGATGTAAGTAGGTGTGGGAAGCTGTCGGACTCAGACTCACTCCTGAATCTAGAATATGGCGGTAGTCATTATGCCCCTGAACCATCTCTGGGCAAGAAAAGGAATGACAGAATAACAAACCAGATCAGCAGGAACTTCCCCTGCTACATTGGCTAGAGCCAATTGTTTCAGAAGCTTTCTCTAAGAACTCCCACACGGTGCCTGGATCTTTGGCTCATATTAGGGTCCATTGTGTACATTCTTTTTGGTTGGACTCTGCAAACAGCCCACCACAGATCTCTGTACATAGGAAGTGAGGCAGACAAAAACCAGGATGAAATAGCCTTGACTGCAGATTAGAAAGGAGTACAACTGGCAGAGGAGACAGAGGGACATGAGGAATTTAGGATGTGCTCCAAATCTGTAGGACAAAGTGGTGAAAACATTAGGTACAACACTGAGCATATGAGAGACCTCTTTCCCTCCTTTGTTACTATGACTGCATGAAAAGCCCTGCTGCAAGGGCAAAGTTACCAAGCCTTTCTAGTCACCTGACAAAGTAAGTCACCCAGTAGCTCTCCTTCCTGTCAGTGCAGCTTCCAAGGCCTCAGACAGGCAGAATTACAGATCACTGAAAATCCAGGATCCCCTTATGAAAGAAGAAATGGACCTCTTGTACTCTAACTTGCCATACAAGGGGAAAGGTGGCAAAATACCACACTGATACTGCATTATTATTTTTTTACATAAAACAACAAGGCCTTAACCTCAAATATGAAAACCCATTGCATTCCAGATTATCTTCAGTCACCTTAGCCACCTTAACTAAGCCTTAGCTAACCCACCTTAACTAAGTCTATACAACTGTACAGCAGTCCACAATCTTTCTCCAAGCATGAATGCTACAGTATGCTTCCCACTGACATTCCTCAGACATGCACACCACCACTAACACAATTTGTACTGATTGCTATTTGCCTCTTCAGTTACATGTAGTTGGATCTCATGCTTCTAAATATCATGATACTAAGAGCCTTAGCTGTCAGCTAATGCCTTTAGTTTCCGACATAAGTTAAATACTGCTTTCTTTTAATTGTTTGGGAAAGGAGTGAAACAAGAAATTGCTATAATGTTGTGCCATATAGAAGAGATAAGGATGAAAACAAAGGCAGGAGTTTCCAAGGCATTTATATGTATTTATAGAAAGGGGAATACAGATGGTATTAAATATATGTATGTACATACAAATATGAACTTTTAAAAAAGTAACCTTCAATAAAACAGGTTGGACAGTTAAGGTGCTAACCATCCATGTCAAATCATGGAGTCTTATTCACCAGCTTTGTTTTAACTGGTCTGACCATAGTCCTGAAACAGAAGAGACAAACAATATGTGCTTGCCAGGATCAGGAAAGAGCAAATCAAGCACCTTAGACAAGGACTTGGATTTCTTTAAGAGTCACTTTGTGTTCAGAGCCAGAAATGGCCAGTTGTCTTTAAACATGGGGTGGTGCAGAACACCTCCTCTCAGTAGTTTTACAACAGAACCATAGAACATTTGAGACTCAAAAGTAGGAGCAAAAAACCTGCTTGTCATAATCCTGAGTATCTGCATCACATCTGTGCAGCCCCTATAACAACTAGGATGCAATTTCATCTCCTCCTAACTTTACTAAGTTTGGAGTCAGACAACGAATTAATATTTTCCAACAAGGATGCTGCAGGCATGGTGAAGAGTCCTTTCACCTCTTCTAATATAGCTGGGCCAAACATCCACATGAGGCAAGAAGATGGCTGCTGATCTTCCCAACAATGAAATGGGGGTCCTTTCCTGCATATCTTCAGCATTAGCACGGGTAAAGTCAAGTCTTTCAAGACTCAGCTTTTCACCAAGTGAGCTAAAATGCTTCTGACAACAGGAGAAGTGGAGTAAACAGAAACGTTTCCAGTCCAAGCATCCTTGTGGACAAAAGCTAAGTAACCAGCTATGAATACTGGTGTCAGCCATGCCCCTGCTGAAGAGGGGAATGTCAGACAATTATAGAAGCATCTGGTTGATAAAGTCTTCATGATGATGCTTTCAGGAAGTCATCCACTGGAGTTCTTTGGTATCATGAGGCCCACATCAACAATTGCAGTGGAAAGAGGAATGTCATTTTCCGGCCTCAAGTTACTGGATTATAGATTAGCCCAGATTTCTGACACTAAGAATACACTTTTTTTCCCTTTTGAAACAGCCCTTTTGCCACCTGACAAAAAGCTTCGGAGATTCAGGCAGGCCTGGAGATTTTACTCCCACTGAGTCTTGGCCTCAACGCTGAAAGGGACGTCGCACCTTTTTCCGCCGTTTCTGCTTTGAATCTCCCTTCTGCGAGGTACTGTCCACCTTTGGTGGTGGGGCAGGAGGAGTTGGCACACTCCCTGGGGATGGTGACTGGGGTGTGCTGAAAAAGTTCCCATTCGGCATCTGGCCATGGTTTCCTTGGAAAATGCGGTTGAAGAAGTCCTGTAGTTCTGCAGCTGAAGCAGGATTGTTTTCTGAAGCAGCTCTTTGGGACAGGAGAGAAAGGGAAACAAATAAAGTAATCAGATCCAGCACAGACTACAACACATGAAGATGGTGATCTCAATGTAAAGAGGGAAGTAGAAGATAGGCTTCAGAGCTCTCAAATGTAGTAGGGAAAAAAAAACATTTGTCATGGAATACGGGTTTCTTATCTCACCACTTTGGGGTACCACCTCCAATCTCTTGTGATGGAAGGAGAAGGGAATCAATAACCCACCCTCTAAATGATAAGCAGCTATAGAACTTCTGACTCAACTGGATATAGGACTCTGCTACATTCTGATCTAGGCACTAAAGTAAACCACATAGAAATAAAAGTTGGCCATTTAATTAACAAACTGGAAAAAAGAGTTAATATCTCTCTTAGACACAAAAATTAAGGGTCAATAATTCTGTCAATGAGCTCAACAAGCTGTATGTATTTTCTTCCTCCTTGCTTTATCTTCATAACAACTGTGTGAAGTAGGCCAGACTGAGTGGGAGTGACTAGGCCAAGATCATCCAGTGAATTTCATGGCTAAGTAGGGGCTGAACCTGGATCTTAGAAGTCCCAGTGTAACACCACATTCATTCTCTGATTGTGACTAACCACTAGAATCTGGCAGCTGAAACCTTCTGATTCTGAAAATTTAATAACCTGAGGAAAATAATCCAAACTCACAACTACAGATAGAAAACTGTATATACATAGTTTACTAAATGCTTCAAATGAAGTTATTAATTCTCTGTGTCATTGCAAATAGACTGTTCTGATTGAACCACCACTCCAAGCCCCATTGTGGGTTAGGTTTATAGATCCCATTTCATAAGTACATGTACATGACAACCCAGATCTTCAACAGGTTCCATGAAGAAGAGCTCTGATGTGTAGTCAGCATTCCCCTACAATGAAAGGAGCAGAAGCTTTGGCAGGGAGAACCAGATGTCTCTATGGCACTGAACAAGGGTCTCCATTCAACAGACATAAACAGATCTGAGACATGTACTGATGTACAAGTGGACACTGTTTTCTGAACTGTGGTACATGGAACTTAACAACACTTCTAATCTTAAGTAAGGCTTATTCCTCCGTAGACAATGGGGCCAAAAACTTCTGAAGGAGAGTTAATAACTGTAATGAACCCGGGGGGGGGGGTATGGCCAGTAGAGTGGCCCTAGCAACACAGGGGATTTAATTTGATTGGTTCTCTGACTAAAGAACCCAGCTTAGCCAGAGGGAGGCATTATGTGTGTGAGTCAGCAAAACAGATATATACCAGAGACAGGATCTAGAGAAAGAGTTCCTTCAGTGAGAGGAGAGAGAGAATGCTGAGAAAAGGCTTCAGTCAACCAGAAACAGGGAGGTTGTCTGAAATGTAGGTCTGCTCAAAAGTCTAAAGAGAAAAGACAGAGGAGAGATAGGTCATAAGGGCTGACCTATACTTGATAGACTTATTTTATGTGTGGAAGGAAAGACAAAGGCTTGTTAATCTAAGGAAGTGTTTGCCTATTAAGAGCTGGAAGTTCTTTTCTGTTTGATAACATTGAATTTTGCCCAATACCTTTCCCTTGTTAGTTCTTTTAATAAAGATTTTATTCCATTTTTTGAAGAACAGCCTCAGTACAGTGTTTCTTCAATTTTAGATCATTTACACACATTCATGTGGGATAAACCTGAAAACACTTTGCCCTATATCCACAAGAGTTGTGGGCTTAGGGAAAGCAGAAGTCTGATTATGTGTGGAGAGGGAGCCAGGGAGTGGAAATTATACAAAAGAGTGCTTCTCCAGGGAAGGAGAATAAAAAGCAGACCTGGTCTGTCGTAGCCCTGGCTGGTCCTGATCTCCATATGACAATAAGATCACACAAGACTAACCTCTGGCGTCCTCCAGAGCCCCTTGCTCCAAAAGATATGTGATATGGAACACGATGCGTGTCTGGAGAAATTCCTACTCGCTGGCAGCCAGCCCATTCTGCAAATTAAAAAAGAATTTGAGAACAGGAGATTATGAGAAGCAGCTGATTTACAAGAATTTGAACTCTCATCTGCAGCAGATTATTTATCATTCACATGGCACTTTTTGAGTGTTTTGCTCATTCTCGTGGCAGTCTTTTGGGGCTAAAGTTACCACCACATTTTTAAATGAAATATAAGACAGGAGAGTTCTATATTGTACATCACGAACGTAAAAGCAGACTTGCTAGATGAGAGCAAAGGGCTTTCTGGTCAAACATTATTTTTCTTGGACAGCCAACCACATGCCTATGAAAAACCCATGCATCCTAAAATGTGGGGAAGCTTACACCTCCCAGCAAACGTTATTCAGAGGAGCCACAGCAACTGGCTATGTGTGCAATTGGGAGAAAAAAAATGTCCATCATGACTAATGGCCACAGACAGCCATATCTTCCATGAACTTGTCTATCCCTGTCCTTTTAAAACTCACCAAGTGGGTGCCTACCGCTCTGTCTTGTCACAATGAATTCACCTACAAGTTTGTCTGTCGTGAATCTTCTCCACTCACAGCTTGATTAGATGACTCTAGCTTTGAATACTATGAAAATTAAAACTACCTCTTATGCACTTTCTCGACATCAGATATAATTTTGTACAGTTCTGTCAGATCCCCTCTAGCTTGCCTTTTTGCAAGTTAAGGCCTTAAATGTTGTAATCTTTCCTCATAGGTAAATTATTCCAACCCCTTAACCACTTTGGTTCCTCTTTACGTTATTTTTTGCAACAATACAACACTATTTTTAAGGAGCTGTGAACAAAACTATTCCAAGCGTACTGCACTTTGTATAAAGATATTATAAAAATTGCCAGATATATTTGACATTTTTTTCCTGATGATCCCCAACACAAAATTTACCTTTTTTCAAAACAGTCCCATGCCCGATTGACCAAGCTAACCTACTGCAGCTCACCTTCCTGGTCAGTCACTTCCAAACAGACCCCAGCAGCATACATGTCAGATCTTAAGTTCCAATAAATAACTGTACTTACCATTGGTTGTGTTCAACTGCTTTTGACATTTTAAGGACCATTCCCTGTTTAGAGATATCCTTTGAAAGCTTTTTGCCGTTTTCCTCCCCCACTCTCATACACATGCACTTTTTAACTACAAAATTAAAAAGAATTGGTCTCAATACAGGGTCTTAGGGGATGCTACTGTTTACTTGCCCTACTGAAGGAACAGTCCGTTTATTCATAGTTTCTCCTTTCATTCTTTTTAGTCTGTTACTGAACCATAAGAGAGTGTCTCTTTTATGCTATAACTTCTAGGTTCATCTATGGTTTGTAAGAATAGAGAATACAGTTTCCAAGTAGTAGTATTTTTACTTTCACCTTGGCAGCACAGAAACCTATTCAGTCTTTATGAGCTTGCCAGCTACTGACTTAAAGGGAGTATCTTTGTTGATCATCATTCAGGAAACTTCATGGCACCGTGCAAAGCTACCTCAGCGAGAGCTGAAGACTGCTGCTGGTGGTTGCCTAGCTTAAGAATAGACTAAATGCCAAGAGTAGATGCAGCTCTCACTACACAGTCCACATTAAACTGACTGGCTGGAGTCCTTCTGGGGCACCATACTTTTGAAAAAAACAGTTGTGCATGCAGTCACACTTTCCTAGCAGTTGGTTATTAATGTGGTCAATCGTTTTGCAAGCACACACATAGCCCTCTCCATCACTTTTGGACTTTGTGGATGATGAGCCAACCAGCTGTTGCACAATGATAGCCACTCCACAACAGTACAATCCAGTGTAACTGCTCTAGTGGATGTTTACGCTGTACTAGAACTGGGCAGGATCTTGGTTTCTCTCTTTTATGGTCTCTTCAACTAGGCCCAATTAGACTAGTCACTAGTCATTTAGGGAAGATGAAACAAACTCGAAGTCATTGTATTACATGCCTGACGAGGTGCAGGGTCTGGTGACATCTCACTTCATCCTTAGAACTGCTCTGCTTTTTTTACAAAATACTAATGACTGTATAGATGTTTTGTTGGATAGAATAAAAGAATTTGGGAATGTATCGGCATTTAAGAGAAATAATAAAAAAAGATGATGTTGACAAAAAAATGCAAAGAACCAGATCAGGATAGTTGCGTGCAAAAAGCTAACTTTAATATTGAAAAAAAGAGAGAAATATATGTACCTTATTTTGACAAACATGAAGTGTATGTTACTGAAGAATAATTATATTAAAATATGAAATGAAATTAAAAGAGACATAAAAATGAGGAAAGCTTAATATATCATTAATGGGGAGAATTTCAGTGATAAAAATGAATGTTTTTCCCAGAATGATATATAGATTCCAGATGATACAATATTGACAAATGATGCAATATTTAAGAAATGGCAGCATGATTTACCAAAACTTGTCTGGCATGGAAAGAAACCTAGAGTCAAATATAAAAATGTACAGAGTGCCAAATAGAAAGGAGGTCTGGGATTACCATACTTGAAACTATATTTTGCTTCATGTGGATGGGTGTGGACTAAAGAGTGGATTATGTTAGTAAATAAGCAAGTACTGGAATTAGAAGGACATGAATTAAGATTTGGCTGGCATGAATATCTCTGGTATGAAAAATACAGAGTGAATGCTGCCTTTTAATAACCACTGTTTGAGGAGACACTTGCTAAAAATATGGAGCAAATATAAATTGAGGCTTTATCTGGTTACAGGTATCTACCCAAGAAGCTATCTATAGAAAAGGGTTGACGGCTAAAGAAAGGTGGTTAACTTATTGTGACTTATTGGAAATCAAACCAAAACACTATAGAGTTAAATTAATTGAATAGAAAAACTGTAGAGAAATACAAGAAGGATTAAGAGGCGTATGATCTTGAAATAAGTGAGAATAAATTTGAGAAACTAATTTGTACAGATGAACAACATTTAATTAGAAAAATGTGCAAGCTTCTGTTTAAGTTAGAGACTGAGCAAGAAGTTATTAAAGACTGTATGATGAAATGGTCTCAAAATGTGAGACACAACATTACATTAGATCAATGAGAAAAAATGTGATCAGAAGTCTTAAAATTTACACTGTGTTATGATCTCAAAAATAATTTTTATAAGATGATGTATAGATGGTATTTGACTCCAGAAAGACTGGCCAAGATGCACAAAAACGTATCAAATAAATGTTGAAAATGTGAACAATATATGGGTACTTATCAAATGCAGTAAACGTGTGAGAAGGCCAAAAAATTCTGGAACCATACATTTTATGGTGGAAAGGATACTGAAAGTAAATTTCCAGAAGAAACCAGAGTTGTACCTGCTGGGATTGATGAAGATTCACTAGATAAGAAACATGTCCAAATTCTACAGTATATGGTATGGCAGCAAGATTGTTATGTGCTCAGAAGTAGAAGCACAACAAGATTCCAACCAAAGAAGGTTGACTGGTGAAACTGATGGACACAGTAGAGATGGACAAACTAACAGTTTTGATGAGAGAAATTATAACAACATTGTTAAAGAATGGGAGCCATTAACATATTTTTAGGTTAAAGAGATGAACATGCCAGTTACTGGTTTTAGTTATTAATAGATGCTAAAATTAGTAAAGGAAATAATGTATTTTATATTATAGGGATATAACAGAAGTTAGTATGATAATTTAGACTCATAATCTATGTTCGAGGAGTTGGAAACCAATTTTATTGTATGTTAAGGGTGTGGGGGAAGTGGGTGCTTGTTTTAGATTAGTGGGGGATGAGTAGTGGGATATGTTTAATAGGGGAATAAATATGTATTGTAGTGTCTTGCTATGTCATGCTGTGTTATTAAAAATAAAAATTAAAAAAAAGAATTGCTCTGCTGAGCTTTAAGAGTTGAAGCAAGTTGCCTTTTCCTATATACCTTGCAAAGCATCTTTATTAGGCTGTCAACACTGAGAACTGCCCATTCTGGGGTGCCTGGCAGATGAAATGGAGAAGAACCTGATGAGCTTGGCTATCTAATCCTCTTGAAAGCCCTAGAAGTATTTGAGCATCATTCAGCAGCTCAACTAGCACTATGGACTTAATTTTGCAAACTAAAGAGGCCTCCTTAATAGTCTTGACTGCATTACAAAAATGGCAAAACTTGTGCAATAGCAAAAGAGGTATAACTTGGGAATGCAAATTGAAATGGTCACTAAGTATAACAAAGTTAACAACATGGCCACCACAAAGCAAGAGTAACAAGCTATACCCCCACAACTGAGCCCTGGTGATTTACAGCAAAATAAAGGTCCCAAAGCATTTTCACGTTCTTTCTCTAGTTAATTTAAAATGGCTATAACTGCTGTTTCATGACCATCATACAAGAGAAGTCACCAGTACTGTCCCCTGTCCTTACTATATTATTCAGGTATCATCAGCCTTGGGTCCCACTCTAGGAGAAAGGCAGCCTATAAATACAATAAATAAATAAAAAGAAAGAAAGAAAACCATATCACACTGGTTTCTTTCCATTCTACCGTCTTTCCATTATGCCTGCTACATCCATGTTCTCATTAAAACCAAATACTCTGATTCATCCACCTGTGCTCAGAGGCTTCTAACTTTAGTTCTTCCCCAATGTCTCCGGCATGCACGTTCCCTTATGACTTTTTTGGTTGACTATATTGTTCTCTCTACCATCTCTTGGATAGAAAAGTGTGGCCTTCCAGATGTTGTCAGACTGCAACTCCCAGCATTCCTCATCATTGGCTATGCTGGATACAGCTCATGGGAGTTGGAGTCCAGAGACAGCCGAGTGGTCACACGCGTTCTACCCCGTATTATGTGTTATTTTTAGCCTTTCCTCATTTGAACATTCAAAAACATTTTCACCCTTATCCTCTAAGCCTGATTTATCATGAATCGGATGCCTGCCACTTCCTGTCAGCCTCCTCGTAAAGAGTCAGTTTAACTACTCTGACAACTTTTTGATAATCTGGTTCAAAGTCTTTTTGCAAGCCTAACTTGGCTCTCCCATCGTCTAGGAAATCAACATTCTCCTTCACTGCATCATCCGAGCTTGCCCTCTGCATGGAAGAGGATGGCAGCTCAGAGAAACCTTCTCTAGAGGTCCTGGATCTCAACTTCCTATCCTGGTGACTGACATCTGGCTTCTAGGACAGGACAACAACAATCTTTTTCTCATTGTTGACAACATATACACTACAACTCCCCTTTCCGACTCTGCATTAGCACTGGCCATGAGATTATGTTGGTGATGCACAATATCTGCAAACCCATTTGTCTGCAACCCTAATTATTAAATTCCCCACTACCAAGTGTCCCCTGCCCCTGTGTGCTCTCAGGATGCCTGCTCATCACCCAAGAATTGAGTTCTTTCTAAGAGATCATTTCTTTCCTTAGAAGAACACCCTCCAACACTCTCATTCTGTGATGGCTCAGGATCTGTCAGTCTGAGAACTGGGCATAGCTGCCACATATGGAAAGACCTCACTTTCTGCATCTTTCAGTTACCTCAACCTCAGACAAACAAAATTATTCCCTAAGAGCCAGGAGCTAACTGCACCAGACAGACACACACACACTATTTCCTTTGAGCATACAGAGACTTTTACATGTGAGATTCTATGCAACATACTGGACAGTCCCACAGCCCAGCAGGCTTTCTGCCTTCATAGCTGTTCTTCCTTATCAGGTAATTTGCCTGGAAAGCTAAATTATCCACTATAAGGAGAAGTGCCTGCCCTAGACTCCTCACCTTGTTACTAACAGAGTTGCTTAACTTACATGTTTGCTTAATATATTATGTGCACACTTCATAACTGGGGCCAAGACCGATCATTAACTCGAATTTGTAGAGCTGGCTCTATCACAAATTAGGGTTGATTTGACTAAAACAAAATTAATTTAAAACATGATTTAAAATTTACTCTCTGAAGGACTCGATTTTAATGATAGAAATCAATTTCAACCACTAGCAAAAAAGATTCTGAGGGGGTATCTTCCATCTTCATAAACTGTTTTTAACATATTCAGAGACTATAATTAGAAATTGTATTCATGGTGACCTCTTTCACCTAGGCTCTTTTTTATTAACTCTTTTAAGAAACTTTTTAAAACTGATTTAAATTTTAAAAATCTAATGTCTTTATATTTTTTTAATCCTTTCTAATCAATGTCATCACAAGCCAGCCCTATTTTTTTATAGTTATGGCTAGTGTCACCCAACTACTCCTGCAGCCAACTAAATCTGGGTAACTTCATTTAAAACAAAGGGTATGTCCTTCACCTACTAGGCAGCACCAAACTCCAGGGTTGTAACAAATTTCAATTTGAGCCCCTTGGAAAAAGGGAGAATGGAATGTCAATACTAAGGTGGAATTAGGAAAATGTCATTAGAGCCTCTTTGCAAATAAAAAGATCTGACCATGACCTAGGCTCAGTGTATCATTTTCTAAATTTACATGCTAGTTTTTAAAACTGAACTAAAAATTGAATCTCAAATCGCTCCATGGATTGCACCTTAATGGTTTGTGAGCCACATTTAGAAGAGGCGCACTTAAAAACCCTTAAACTGAGCTTACTGTGAGCTTGATCTGACAGCTTGAACTGAGGAGTAAACCTACAACTTTTGTTTATAAGCAGGCTTTCCAGCTAGCTAGGTTTCCTGAAACGAATACACAGTTCATTATGTACATTTGTAACAGATACCTAGGAACTTGGATGAGAATTTTGAGCCCCATGTCAGAAGATGGGCATGTGTGTGTGTGTGTATGTACACACATATATACACACACATACATATGCTGTACAAACTTCATGTACTTCGTGTTGTGTAAAAAAAATGTGGACGTGCTCAAATTTGCCATAAGATCAAAAAAAAAACTGTACCACAGACCATCCAAGCTAAACACAATAGAAGATGCCTCTGAAAACATTAGCACCTACTTTCTAAATAGCAAGTAAACAGATTTATTGGAGAAATGAGTCCTAAATTCCCACTGAAGATTTAACACTTCACCTTCCGCCTCCATTTGTCTGAGCCCAATAGTGTGATGCCATTACCTGTGATGTCATAAACCTTTCCATCCATCATGGCAAAGTACGTGATCTTCAATCCTAGCATGCTGGATTCTGCCCAGAAGTCACCTTCTTCAGCTGGATGAAGCTTGCTACATTCTGCACAGTAGCGGGCATTCAACGGGTCACGATCCATCTCAAATCTCCTACAAGAAAGAGTGCAAGGTTGTATCTGGGGTGCTACAATTTCAAATCTTAATTTCTGCTCCCCCTACAGTTTTCTTAAAGAGGATTCTAGACTGTGCTTCAAAAAAATGGATCATAGAAAAGAAACTCAAATGTCAAACAAGCTAGACTCGTTTATAATTTAACCTTGGTTGGTCCTATAGAATTTAGATGTTCTGATAAGTAATGGGACAAGGGACAAGAACGAAAGAGAAGAAAAAAACCAGTGGTTGTTATTACATGGCCAGCAGTATCAGTAGTGTTTTACAAAACAGGAAGCGACATACTAAAGCCACATCTCTCAAACTGCTGGAAACACCACCCAGCTGCTTTCAAGTATCTCAGCTTCTCTAGCTACTGGCCAGCTTTCTCAATTTTTCCATGGAGCTTAGAAACATCTTCGTAAATAAAGAGAGGAAAACCTCAGTGATGAAGTTATGAATTTTGAATCACAACTGAGTTTTGTCATTATGTAACAAACTTGCAAAACATACATAAAGCCATGGCTATGAGACTTTAAAGCCTAAATTACAACTAGCTTAGTCTTGCCTAAAAAGATACCCACCACTTGTCAGTGGGGAGAGAGGCCCTGTGCTCTAACACCATCCTTACAAGAGTTTGTGCCTAGTCTGTCTGCAGCACAGTTGTGCAGAAACAAGCTTTTGGATTCTGCACACTCAGGAAGACAGATAAGGCTATCCTATTACCATGTTAGCTTGCCATAACAGTGGGACAATAGGTATCTAATGGCAGCTGGTCAACTTACTTGTGCTTCCCCTGGCACTTGTTGCACATCATTGTGTTCATGGCTTCTTTCAGGTCATCCTGAAGTTTGGAAAGGAACTCATTCATTGACTTTGTAAGCTCTGTTTCTGCCATGCGCTTTCTGGAACAGAAATGAAGGAAGTCATAAGCCAATGACAATAGAAAACAGGCCTCTACAATGCCAAACTAAGATTGCAGTACTATACATAATTACTTAGCACAATCAAAACTTGCTTCTAAATAACCACGGTAATGATTATGTTGCAAGAAAAAAGTGCCATAAATTGAAGCAAATACTAGAGTCCCCAGACTGGATTACAATGGGCATACCAGAGTAAGCACTTCTCTTATGCACTGATAATTCCATACTTACCTCATGGGTATGCAGACAGTAAGACCATTCTGCTTTTTATACTTGGAATATGCATGCAGCTTCTGACAGCTTTAGTATGAAACTAATCAGTATTTCAAACATCTGCATGAGTGGGAATATATCCTCATTATATTAAAACAATGAAAGCCATTGCATGACATAGGGAAAATCTGGAGGGAATGCAACGCAGGATGTCCAATGTGCAATATTTCTCTCTGAAAGATTCCTGCCTGACCATACAGGCATACCTCAGTTAACAAAGTCTCTTACAAGAAAGCTCCTTTTCGCAAAGTCTTTTATGCATGCCTGACCCTTGCTTTTCCCTTCATCTTGTCTAACTGGACATTTTTAGCAGCATTGAGAGGATGGTGAACAAAGTTTGAGGTGGGAAAGAATGGGATTCTACTCTTTCTGATCCTACTGTAACTCTGCAGGACTGCCTACAACAGCAGCTTACTGCAGAATCATTGACTGAGCAGGAGAGAAAAGGGAAATGCACATAACTTGCCTCACCAGCTACCCACCGCATGTTAAAAATATATACAGATCTATAAATCTGGCCACAAACATGGAAATAATAAGATAAGTGGAGAACGGTGAAAGAAAAAGTCATCCCTACATACATTTTGGAAGAAGCCTTCAAGTGGGTTTCAGAAGTTCAAAACGTTTTTATTTACTTACAGAAGGCTTACCTGACCTGGGTGTTTCATTTCACATACGCAAATTATTAGTTTTGAATGCAAAGTTTGCTGAAGCATACTGAAGTTGTTGTTTTTTTTTTGTGGTGCAGGAACCTATCCCTATTCTTTCCATGTTACTTCTGGTTCTGTTACTGAAATGTCCAGAAACACAACTGCTTTGATAACCAAAATACACCTGTCCTGTGACTTCAGTTAGGCTATACAGCATACTCAGAATGACAGTGCAACCTTACATTTAACACAAACAGCTCTATCTAACAGCAATCACATGTCTTTTTTATGTCCGTTTTTTCCTGTGATGACTAGAAGGATGAAGAATTGAACAGAAATCTACTGCTACTTCTGGTAGACTGTATATAGCCAGTTGCATGTCCTAAGGGAGGGGGGAGGGAGAGACAGAGATAAAAGAAAACCTTACTACATTCTGGAGGACTGCTGGGAACCAAAGGGCAAGGAGAGCTGCATAGGAACTCACACTGACCTCAGGCGGCTTTGGACACTAGCCTTCCGTTCTTAGCTAGTTAGTAAGCAGATTCTAGGCTGAAGCTGTAGTCTTACTAGGGTGATCAGCCAATTAAAGAAATAACTGATCAGTCATATAAGTCTCAACTGGCTATTTGTTGAATTGGCTATTCAGCTAATTAGCTAATTACATCTGTAAATAAAACTGCAACATCTCTACAAAAAAAAAGCATATTTCATATCTCAGATGATGTACATATGTCATAGCAGACATCTAGTCAGAAGAGACTTCCCCCTCTACTATGACACACAAGGGACATGCTTCTTCTCAGTAGATACTTATTACCAGCATTTTTAATAAAACAGTATCAAAAATATTTTTTTAAAAAATCAGAAATCTACTGACCAATTAACCAGAGGCATACTTTTAGGTTATTAAAAGTGTTTTAACAGGTTAGCCTGAGTAATCATATAAGTGTTGCGAATTTAAATTTTAAATATATTTACAAGGGAGTAAGTCTCAAAAATTCAGTGGATCTCCCTAAATAAACAAACTTTTAAGGTTTCATTTTTCAATTTTGAAAATCATTTATAAGAGCTTTGAGTCACAGTAATTACCCAGTAATTACTCAGTTGGTAAGCCTTGCATTATCTCTAACTCCTCTGGGCTCATCCCTCTCCTAGAAGGCCTTTAAGCTAAGAACGTAATTTGAACCCTACTATTTTCTGCACAATCTTGTTACAGTTTCCATAACATCCTTGCTCAACTACTACCTGGAGAATGCTTGGGTTTTCCCTTTCTTCCTATAATGTCTGAACAGATTCCTGTCCTACAAGCCTTTAGCAAAGGGCATAACTCTGATGCAATTGTTTAGAGAATAGAATGTGCTATCGCAGCACTAGGTTTAGTTCCTGTTATCATGAGAACAGAGGCAGAGATGGAAAAAAGGAACAATTCCAACAGGGATGGGGAATGTGTAGCACTGCAGAGGTTGCTGAGTTTCAGCTCTCACTATCTATCAGCATCAGCTACCCCAGCTAGTGCTGATGGGAGTTGTTAACCAACATCACCTGGAGGAGCACACCTTTCCCACCACTGAGTTAAAAGAGCATGTTCTTTTTTAAAATTAACATCCTTTAATGATCTTTATCGAGCAGTGATCACATGTACTCCTGCGTGGACCAGGGCACATGCTTCTAAACAACCCACAAAAGGGCACTCATTAAGGCTTGCTTTGGTTGTATGTCAATACATTAGTTATATGTGGGAGATTTATTTGTTTGGAAAGACAAGGTAGAATCTTCTCAATGTACACATAGAGCTCAGGGTGGGACTTACACGTATCTGGAAACATTAATAAGTCTTGCCACAAGACGAAGCTGATGTTCATCCTCTCATTTCTGAGGTACCCTCTCACCTACTAAAAGAGATGGCCCTCTGGCCATTGCATACGCTCCCAGTCCACAAGTCGAAACATCACACCTGCTGCACAATTCTCATTCTGATGCCTAAGATGATCAAATGGATCTCAAACCACTCACATTTCATATTCCTTCCTCCTCTCAGGATTGCTGACGATATCCCATGCTGCCCGCAGTACCTTGAAGGCCTCCTCTGCCCGTGGATGCTTATTCTTGTCTGGATGAACCTATGGAACATTCCAC
This sequence comes from Iguana delicatissima, assembly GCA_948472985.1. Lineage (NCBI taxonomy): Eukaryota > Metazoa > Chordata > Lepidosauria > Squamata > Iguanidae > Iguana > Iguana delicatissima. Next base: position 1,835,532 of record CAOKZL010000159.1, on the reverse strand, counting down.
CCCGTCCCCCAGATCTACAAGTCAGAAATGCCCATACAGTGGTGTTGTTAATAATATTCCCCAATAACATTTGGGAAAACACATCATATACAATTTCTCAAAAACCCTCAGAGCTATCCTGTAATGCTGGTCAGTCTTAACATTCCTAAGAATGGCATGCTTAAGGTAGGGGTGAGTATGTACAGACAATCAAAGGGCCATTTTCAGCTCCCCTGAAACCACACAGGTTAGGCTGCCACCATTTTTAGTAATCAAAAGTGATGTTCTGGGAACCAGAAGTCACTTCCAAGTAAATCACAGCCTGGCAGATCTAATAGACTGGGTGAGGGCAAATAAATTGAAATAAAGTAAGACAAGTCAGAAACTGAAAGTTAGCTGGTTAGATAAAAGACAGATCTGGGAGTTGGTATTCAGCCTGTGTTAGATGGGATTACATTCCTGCTGAAAATACAGATTTGTATTCTGGAGTACTCCTGCATCCAGCTGAGCCTGAAAACCCAGGTTTTAATAGTGATCACGGGAACATTTGCACAGTTAAAACTAGTGTGACAGCTCTGCCCATTCCTGGAGAAGTCAGATCTGGTCATGGTAATGCATGCCTTGGTTACATCCCATTTAGATTAAAGTAATGCACTCTATATAGAGCTGCCTTTGAAAAACAGTCAGAAACTTCAACTGGTTCAAAGAGCTGCAGTCGGATTGCTGACTGGGGCTGGCTAGAGAGAACACACAATTCCCTTGTTGTAACAGCTCCACTAGCTGTTGGTCTGTTTCTGAGCACTTGGGTCCAGGCTATGGGACATCTCCCCTTATGCGCCTATTAGAGCTCTAAGATCTTCTGGAGAGCCCCTTCTCTCTGTCCCACTACCTCCTAAGGCTTGTTTGGTGGGAATAACGGAGAGGGCCTTCTCCGTGGCTGCTCCCAGACTAGGGAACCCTCTTCCTAGAACGGCCAGGATGGTTCTATCCTTGCTGTCTTTCCACTGGCAAGTTAAAATATTTTTATACCATCAGCCTTTTGGAAACTGACTGGGATGGGCTTCCGCTGCTGTGTGGTGCTATTCTTATGGTTTGTATATATTTTTTAAAATGAATTTTAATGTATTTTACACTATAAATTAGTTGCTTTTAAACTAACTTATATTTATGCTTTTATTGAAGTTTTTGAATAATTTTTAATCTTTTACGTACGTTGTCTCATTTGTGGGAGAAAGGTGGGATGTAAGTAAGTAAAACGAATAAATTTTGCAGGTGATTTTCTGCTGTTTCACAGTGGAATAGAAACAGTGTTAGAATACAAAATCACACCTTCTGCAGTCATTTATGGCCCAAAATTGCATTTTGAATGACAGCAAACTGCATTAAGGGTTGGAGGAGTCAGTGGGTCTCAAAGTCCTGCCTGAGTCCCCCAGGGCACACAATTCCCTGATCATTTCACCCTGCAGATGTTGCTAGACTGCACCTCCCTGCCTTCCTCACCATTGCCTGTGCTGATTAGGGCTGCTGGGAACTTTGCTAGTTGTCAAACAACATCTAGTGGGCTACATGATTCCCTGGCCTGAGACAAAGCAGCAAGTCCACAGCAGCACTATGATCTGAACCAGGACATAAATAACAGCCTGTTTCCTGTTCAGAAATAAAGGTAGGAAGAACATGTTTCCTCCAGGGTGATCTCTCTCCCTTCTAATAGAGGAGCAATATAGTATGACTGCCTTCTGTCAAAAACAATCCAAGATGCAAAGTGGGTGCTACCTGTTCTCGTCAATAGGAGAGATTAGCACAGGCCAGCCAAAGCAGAGTTTGAATGTAGTGGCCCCACACTGATATTATTCTAAGGTTGTTTTCTGCCTTTCTTTTTCCCATGCTGCATGGGTAGAGGAGAACAGGAAAGGATCTGTCATTCAATATATCTTCAAGGCTCTGGCCAGAATTATGAAGCCCTGGAAATTAACTAGAAACCTTAGTACCTTAAGACATGAAGCCAAGACAGGTCTGACTTGGTTCTCCGGCAGGCAGTTGTTTGATACCTCAAGAAGATAAACTAGCAAAGCAATTACTCATTGCAATGGCTTGGGCAACCCAGCCATCCATTGGTGATAATGCTGGCCCGATAAGGAAAAGATTTAAAAGCAGTTAGGCACCACCCCCAGCCCTCCTTCCTCAATAGCAAATATCATCATATTGTGGTTTGGGTGGTCAATAATGCATTAAAGAATAGGACCTAATCTGTAAAGAAGGCACTGCTGAAGGAATTAATTACATAGTATAATATGGACTTCCTCTTCCACACAAGCCACAATGAATGGCAGATTGTGTTAGCCACATACAGAGCTCCCTACACTGCAGTACCTAGAGCAGGAGTAGGAACCGTGGCCCCCAGAAATTCAACTGCCAGAACAGCCAAAAGTGAAAAAAGCTGGGAACTGCAGTCCAGCAACATCTAGAAGACAACACAGTTCCACCCTGATGTACAGCGAAGCTATAAATAGCTTTGTGAATCTATATAGGCAGCACAGTTGAGTTCTTGAACCACAGACATTTTCTACAAAGAAATGTGAAAGAAAGCATCTCTCCTTGAAGGAAAGACCTTCCCACATAATGACACCCATCAGCCTCTCCCCAGCTCAACAGGAATGCTCACCAGTATTGCCAAGTGCCGATAGGCTTTTTTCAGCTCTGCATCTGATGCTGTTGCTTCCAGGCCCAACACCTGGAAAGGATTAAGCTCTTCCTCAGGGATATGTGCCATCCCCAGCAAGCGTGCCACCTCTTCGTCAGGCTGGTAGGGTCCAGATCCACCAGGAGAACCATTGTAAGCAGTGTCCCCTACCTGAGTGGTCCTTAATCTTTTGGGCATCCAAAGGAGGGCATAGCATTTAAGCAGCAGGCCTGCCACCCACTTGCAAGTCCAGCTGTCTTTGAAGCGGGCCCAAATTAGGGATACGTCGATGGCAGAAAGAAGCCAGGCTCCATAGGTGCTGTGGGCCAGTCTACCCAGGAGACTCACCAGGGCTGATTTGGAGACCCGCCAACAAAGCCTCAGGCTACCCAAGAGAAGCATGAGCACCAGGAAGAGCACAGCACATAGCATTTTAAGCAGGCGGTAAGCCAGGGTCACCCATAAGCCCAGCTGCTGTGTCAATTTTCTGCACTTCAGCCCAGCCTGCTGGATCCAAGTCCTCAAGCTGCTTCTCATGCTGTCCAGGTCACGTGGGCTAAATGAGCAGCAGGAGTACAGTAGCTTCCCACTGGCCTCCACACCTTCACCACACCTGTGGGTGACCTGCACAATAAGACTGATAAAGAGTTTGAGGCAGGAAACACAGAACGAAGCCAATCTCTCCAGATGTTTCAAAAGCTCAGCTCGGACATGATGACGCCCCCCATCGTACTTCTTCCTTGTTTGCCTGTGTTTCCCCCAGATAGGGCAAAACGCCCTTCTCCTTTATCTTTGGCAGCAGAGCGGTGCTTTTGCTGCCGGGCAACCTTCCTTCCAGCAGAAGCCCGACTGCAGTCAAGAAGGTCTTCCTTGGCCTTTGCTGCCATGCCATCTTCAGCATCTTCTTCCTGGCCTAAGAGCTGCTTTGATGTGTTCTTCTCCTTGGTGCCTGAACACCTGTGCTGGCAGGTGAAGTCACATAAATCAGTCTCCTTCTCAGGATAAGCTGCAGAGAGATCAGAGACATCTCCCTGACAATTACAAGAGACAGTTTCATGGCTGTTGTAGCTACTAAAGTGCAAGCTGCCACTGCCTCCATCGCAGTTCCCATTCCACACAATTTCAGTCTCCTGATTACCTTCCTCCCCACCAGAAATCTGAGCATTTTGAGGAACCACACCAGAAACCTCTGGTTCTTCCAAAACAAGCCCCTCTTGGCTGAAAGGGACTTTGCAACTGCAGTACTTGGAGGAGACTCCACCACCAGCAAAGGCACTGCTTCCTGTACTCGCACCCTCCAAGAAGGGGCACTGCTCGGTCCCAGGAGGGCTACCAGGGCCCACAGCGGGATCCTCGGACTCCAGTTCACACAGACCTCCGCTCCCCGATCTGAGGTTCTCCATGGTATTTGGGTCCCGGAATTGCTCTGGCCTTCAGGAGTACTAAGTTACGGCCATCGTCAGCTCCTCTTCCTAAAAGACAACCAAACAGGTGGGAAGCCAGGTTATTCCTTTAAAATCTACAAAGCACACTCCCGCACCCCCTCCGCCTCCTGGAAGCCTGTCTCGCTATGGCCTCGCCACAGAAACACTGCCGCTGCTGCAACGGCTAACAGGAAGGCAGCGGGAGAGTCCTGTAGCCCACGCGTGGGGCTGGAGAGGGTTGGGAGAAGAGCAGAAGCCGCTCCACGTTGGGGGCCGGCGGGGAGAAGAGGGAAGAGGCGACCCTCCGACCGAGGGGGACGGAGCCATTCGAAAGAGGAAGAGAGAACTCACCGGGCCCTGTTGCCGTGGCAACGAGAGGGGGCGCCGCTGCCGCCGCCGCCGCCGCCACTGGCTTCCCCCGCCTTCCTCCGGGAGCCTCCACTTCCGCCTTCCGCCCGCCTGGGTGTGTATCGCTTTTCTCCGCCTTCCACGTCCGGGTCAGGGAGCAAGGCGCGCGGGGGGCGCCTCGACTGTCGACGTCCTTCCGTCTCTTACCTCCTCCTCCTCGTCGTCCCTCCCCCGTTTCTCTGAGGAGCCAGGATCAGTCACGCCTTGTCTCAGCCCCAGAAAAGCCAGTGGCAGGTTTCCGTGGGGTCGCCGTGAGTCGGAAATGACTTAGGAAGACACACGACGACAACAGGCCGAGAGAGGCCGCTGTTTTTACCCACCGTTTTCCGCCCCTCCCCGGTTCTTCCTGTCGACAGCAGCACCCAGAGCGGGCATTTCCGCGAAAAGACTGAGCGAACCGCTAGGGCCATTTCCGCACTGCACGGTTGTACTGTTGTTATTCCGCTGCCAACATCCTGTGGAATTGTGGGGCTTGTAGTTTCCTGCGGCCAAAGAGCTCTCGGCTGAGAATTCTAAAGGCCCCTCCCTAAACTCCAAACCCCAGGATTCCATAGAGTGTGGAAAGTGGGATGATAGCGCTGTAACAGTGCAAGTGCGGAAAGGGTCTAGGTTTCTGAAGTATGGTCAAGGCTTCCTGGCGATAATCGATCTCCTCGAGTCCAACGTTTCAGTGTATAAGAGTCTGTTGCCTTTGGATGCAGTGGCGTTTGCGAGCGCACGTATATCGGATCCAGCCATAACTTCACTTCTGCTCTGAACTGAGTCTGAATTAAATGTCTGAATTTTCCTCAAAAGGCTCCTTAAACGTACATAGGTGGAGAACGAAGGCTTTCACGCTCACAGCAAGGCCCTCTACAGATGGTTAGAGGCGCTTTAAGGAGGGACAGACCACCAGATAATACCAATGCAGCTAGGGATAACGTAAACATAATTTCTGATCTTAAAGATGGGTCATGGGTTTGGCGTACTGTTGTAGCGGTTAACATTGCTTCCTAGAAACAACAGTTTCCTAAGAAATGAATCAATGTGGAAACACTTCCCTGAGGGTACACAGTTTATTTACACCAGCATCCACAAGTGCTGGATCAAAATCTAGATTAAGTTACTAGAGTTACCAAATCAACCCTGTCTTCAAGATCTTACTGCAGTTGCTGGCAAAATAATTTCATCATTCAGCTTGATGGGCTCCAATCTACAAATAGTTGTTCACTGCTGTCAGGTCATCTTCGACTAATGGCAACCCTATGAATACCCTAAGGACACCATCTGAGCTTAGAAGCTAAGCAGGGTCTCCTTTGGTTAGTACTTGGAATGGAGACTGCCAACAAATGCTGTAGGCTACCTTTCAGAAGAAGGAAGTGACAAAACCACTTCTGAATATTCTTGCCTAAGAAAACCTTATGAAAATCATGGGGTTGCCATAAGTCAACATGCAGCTTGAAGGCGCGCGCACACACACACACACATACCAAGTCACCCTGTTACCAACAGCCCTGCTCAGGTCTTGCAGACTCAGGGCTGTGGCTTTCTTGATAGAGTCTATCCACCTGCAGGGCAGTTTTTCTCTTCTCCTGCAACTTTCTACCTCGCCAAGCATTGTTGTCTTTTCTAGTAAGTCATGCCTTCTCATGTTCAAAATACGACAGTCCCAGTTTAGACATCTTAACTTCTAGGGATGGTTCAGACTTCATTTGCCTTAGGACTCATTTACTTGCCTTTTTAGCAGTCCACAATACGATAGAATTCTTCTGCACCACATTTTAAATGAGTTGATTTTCTTCCTGTCAGCTTTTTTCACTGTCCAGCTTTCACAGCCATACATATAAGCTGAAAATATGATGGCACAGACAATCTTAGCTTCAGTATTCAGTGATGTATCTTTACACTTCAGGATCTTGTCTAGTTTCTTCATAGCTGTCGTACTAAATCCTAGTCTTCTGATTTCTTGGCTGCAGTCACCATTGTGTTTGATGGCTGAGCCCAGGTATAAGACTACCTCAATGTCTTCCTTGTCTGCTTTAAAGTTATGTAAATCATCTGTGGTCATTGTTTTTGTTTATTTAACATTCAGCTGTAACCCTTCCTTTGCACTTTCTTCCTTGATTTTCTTCAGTAGTTATTTCAAGTCTTTGCTATTTTCTGATGCTGATACATGGTGTCATCTGCATATCTTGTTGATGTTTCTCTCTCCAGTTCTTATGCCCCTTGCTTCAGAGTCTAATCTTGTTTTACATATGATCCGTTCAGTGTACAAGTTAAACAGGTAGTGTGATAAAATGCAGACCTGTCTGCCCCACTTGCCAATTGGAAACTACTATATTCTGTTTCTCCATCTTCTAGCCTAACAGTGGACTCTTCTTTTGAATTCAGATTATGCATCAGGATAATCAAATGTTGTGGTAAAATTCAGACAGTCACCCTCTTGCTTCATTTCTTGATCATAGGCCAAATATTCCAACAATGTTGGAAGAATGTTCTGTTTTCTACTTTTGCATTCCAATTGCCTATGATTACCAACACGTCTTGTTTTGGTGTGTGATCAATGTCCTTCTGGACACCAGTGTAGAATCTTTCAGTTTCTTTCTCTTCTGCTTCTGTAGTTGGAGCATAAACTTGGATTATGGTTATATAGTGGCCCCTTGACTTTCACAAGGGTTCAAGGCACAGAACTCTCACAAAAGTAAAAAAACAAACAAACCACAAATAACTCCCCCCAACCCAAGTGAGCTGTTACTGCAGTTTAAGCCTACCTGGTGATAGCACCAGATATCACTTTGATATCATAATTCGGCCTTATTCTACCACCCTTCTCCACGTGTTTGAGGCCCCTGGACAAGCACAAAACTAGGCTCAGCACTTAACTGCTGAAATATTCTCAAACAATACAGGCAAGCCAGAAATAGCCAGATTGCAGCTTCAGGGACCTCCCCAGCAAACACCACATTATGTATGCGCGCTACCTACAAAAGGCTCCCTGTCCCGAGCAGGCAGCTTGACAAAGGCTGAACCATCCACTGTCAAGCGTTGCACATTTACATACTGGCTACACCATTGTTAATTCGGCTCTGATTCCATCATGCTAAATTGTGACCTTTCAGAGACATTGTCTCGCACCCAAAACTCATTGTTGTCCCCGAGTAAGGCATAGCCTGCAGTCACACTTCTTCCTATAAAAACCTCTGATTCCGAGACCTTCCTCGGATCGCTCCCGAGTTCCAGACCACCTTGCTGCCACTTTGCTTGGCGAGCTTCCCCTCAGCTCCACGTGCTGAGCCACACTGAACCCCAGCATCACTCTCTATCTTTTTCCGGGCTTCAGGAACAGGTGTCGTATCACCCGAACTAACTGTCCCTCTGAAAATCCCGCTCTCTTACTCACACCTTTATTTTCCTTAGTTATCTGTGTGCATGTGTTGCTTACATTGTGTGCCTGTATTTAATAAAGATCATTAATTATTTTCAAACCGGTCTGCTCCTTGACTTGGCCTGACCCCGTAAACACTCGGTTACAAGATCCTGCTAAGTTACCCTGCCTCTCGTAACGCTAAAGCAGTGTTCTGAGCTAATTTTCCCCACCTATAGTCGAGCACATTTTGGTATCCCTCACGGGACCCCCAGTAAACAGGGTAACAGAGTACTCCCCCTCCCATTCCCTTCCAGAGCTCCTCCTAAAGTTGCTTGCGTTTTGCCTGGGTGCACTGCCTTCCACGCACCCAGGCAATAAGGAAATGAACAGGAGGGGGCAGCTGGACACACACTTCCTCCCCATTCACTTGTGTTTCACCCAGGTGCAGTGCCTTCAAGGCACCTAGGTGATAGCCCCAGGTGAATGGAAGAGGGCAACAACACAATTGGAGAAGGCACAAGTGCAGGGCTGCCCCCTGCCATTTGCTTGCCTTTTGCCCAGGTCCATAGCAGGAAGACACTTGCGCCTGGACAAGAGGTAAGGGAATGGGAGGGGGAGAATTGCGGGAGGCAAGTGAGTGCCTTGCAAATAATCAAGTTCACGAAGGTCAAACCTACAAATGTGGAGGAAGGACTGTACTGATGGATTTTCCCTAAATCAATTTACTTGGTCAGACTTTGCGTTATATCCCTTGACTGCTTTGGCTACATCTCTCTTCACTAATTAATGCCATCTCATGTCTTCTTAGACTTTCAAATTCCTGAGTAAAACACTGTGTAATTATTTTACTCAAAATGTCCCATTCTTGTCCACCCTGTTGCAATGTTTATATATTCCATTTGTTGTTTTACAATATCTAGCTTCTCCTAATTCATATTTCTCACATTCCATGTTCCGATAATATGTGTTGTACAGTTTTGGTGTTCCCTTTCACCTCTGAACACATCAACAGCTGAATGCCCTTTTGACTTGAGTCCACTTGTGTTGTTAGCCACAACCTTACTCATACTTGTCTTCTGCAATTCCCCAATAGCTTGTTGAGTGCTTTCCAATCTGGGAGTCTTATTTTCTGGCACTGCTTCTTGTTTCATTTTGGATTGTCTCCTCAGAGGGTTTTCATGGTAGAAAACATTCAAAGGGGGTTTACTGTGTCTCCTTCTTTGCAGTACTAACAAACATTAGCTATGGTGCCACTGCCATTGTCTCTGGGAGATCTTCCACCAGTGTCATCCCCCCGCTACTGCTGCTGCCCAGTAGCTGTTTGCCACATTTAGTCTGGCTCCTCAGCAAAAACATGTCAGATATGGGAAACCCTACCAGCAGTACTGCTACTAGCAGCATGGCCTATTGTGTCACAGGAGCACACAATCCCACCACCACGGAAAGGTAGTGCCGTGGAGGTTCATGAATGCTTATGCCACAAATGCTCATGATACAATAAATCTACTCGTCTACAAGATTCCTTTTTGGTCTCAAGTGAGAAAGGTTTTCAAAGATGGAGGTTAGGCATTGAAGTAGAGCAGCATAACAGTCATAAATGTTGATGAAATTCCTGCAGCCTAGCAAGGAAAAGTTTTCACTTTTAGCATACTGTTCAGAAGATGATCTCAATATAAAAATCTCTATCTACCCAAGATCTCTTAGCTTGCATTTCACAATGGGTGAAGAAGTGGGGACTCCAGAGTAATTTAAAGAGCCATGCCAGAACAGTAGTCTCAATAGCTTGGGGTAAGATTTATGCAGTTATATGTGATGGTGAAGGAGATGAATGAGGTTAGAATGCTGGGATTGACAGTAAGGGAAAGTGCTAACTTCCTCTTTCTGCAAAGGCTGCAGGGTGGGATTGACAGTAAGGGAAAGTGCTAACTTCCTCTTTCTGCAAAGGCAGCAGGCTGGGGATAATAGGTGTGAATTGCTCCCCCTTCAATAAGTGAAAGTGCTAATTGTGTGTATTAGCTCTCTGCAAACCAGCAGATGCAACCTTGAAAGCTGCTCTCCAAAAAAGGTTCGCCTTGTACTTTTATCTAAGAATGACTGAGAAAATGTCGGGAGGATTGTTGGCCATGAGCTATAACTTGTATCATTTTCTAAACTAACTCCTTGTTCTCTTCTGTACACGTGCGTGCTAAGTTAATGATGTAATGGAAAGTTAACCAAAGATCTTTTTCTTCTGTGATGGGTTGGCTAAATGAATGATTGATTGCTGACATAGTAGACCAAAGGTATATAGTGATGCTACCTTAATTAATCAGTACGACAGACCTGGGAACAGCTGTCGTCCTTGCACAAGTGATTGGAAAAATAAAAGGCTTTTTGATTTTTCCCTGAAAACCTGGTCTTCGTTCTTTTCTGGCCACAACAATGGCAGTTATAGGAGTATGACACCACTTGTTGCTCTATTCAGTGTTTAGAACTGTGTGTTCTTCCTGGCTTATTTTGTGCTGGATGAGCTGTAGGACTGTTTGCTTACAATAAAATTAAGAGTAGAAATAACATAAGTCAATATCTAATCTCAAATCTTAAACTGCTAGTCACTAATTCATTTTTGTAATTTATAAAAAAAATGTTGATCACATTTATCACTAGCATTATTTGGGTGAACTTTTTTCTGGGTTTAATATTTGGATTATTCTAAGATCCTTAGATGGAACACCATATGGGGGAAAAAAGATTTATATAACTTTAAAATGGATGATGAAGACATCAAAATTGTTAAAAGACTTTCTATACCCTTGACTCACTCATTAATCAAAAAGGAGATTAAAATTAAGACTTGGAAGGGCAGCTTTGAAGGAACTAGATAAGAGCCTCACGTATAAAGATATATAATTGAATACCAAGGTTAGAATCATCCATGCCATAGTATTTCCAGATTCTTTGTATGGATGTGAAAGCTGGACAATCAAGAAAATTGATAGTGGAAAAAAATCAGCTCATTTGAAATGGGATGCTGGAGAAGATACTGTGGACTACCAAAAAAAAGGCAAATGAATGGGTCCAAAAAGCAAATCATGCCTGAACTCTCACTAGAAGCTAAAATGACTAAACTGAAGTTATTTCTAGGGATGGGCCAACCGAATCTGCAAATCCTCAAATCCCTGGGAAGGATTCGAGATTTGGCAATCCGAATCCCTGGGTCAAAACAGGCAAATCGAATCTTTTGAATCCCTGCACGCCCCGGAGCCTGAACGCCCCGGATCAGGCCCACGCGGGCATGCAGGGCCAGTGAGTGCCACTTTCCTGCATGCCCGGAGGCCTGAGCTGGTGCAAGAGCCCTGGATCAGGCCTGCGCGGGCGTGCAGGGCCAGCGAGAGTCGCTTTCCTGCACACCCGGAGGCCTGAGCTGGTGCAAGAACCCCGGATCAGGCCTGCGAGGGCGTGCAGGGCTAGCGAGAGCCACTTTTCTGCACTCCAGGAGACTTGAGCCAGTGCGAGAGCCCCGGATCAAGTTCGCTCTTGCTGCCTGCCCCTGTGGCTGCCTCCCTCTGCATGGTAATTATTCTCTTCTTCCTATTCTTTTGACTTGAGACTGGAGGGTAGGGATTGACACTGGACTAGAGGCTGGTGTTTGTTTTGTTTTTGTTAAGTGCCTTCCTTGTTTTTGGACTTGAGACTGGACATCAGGGTAGAGAACTGAGACTGGGCTAGAGGCTGGTGTTTTTGTGTTTTTAAAGTGCCTTCCTTGTTGCAGGACTTGAGACTTGACTGGAAAGTACAGTGTTCTTGAGATTTCAAGGACAGATGAAGAAGATTCTTTTGCATGGCTCCCTTGCAAAGCTCTTTCACACACAATTCTGGGGTTTGTAGTTGGACAAGGTGTCACAGCCTTCTCTGCCAAAGTGTGCTGGCGCATCATCAAACTACAAACCCCAGGATGCCATAAGGAGCTATGCAAAGAAAAATCCAGTGTTGACCTGGATTATCTCTGTACTGTAGTATGTGGCCATGTTTATACAGGCAGGAAAATGTGGGATTAATAATCCACATTTTCCTGCTTGTGTAGAAAGGGCCTTCGTGACATTTTCAATCTGGCGAGATCCCAAGGCAAAGCTATGACAATTGTCCTGGCCAGATTTCTTCAGAGGCAGGTTTGCCTTTGCCTAGGCTTTTGCTAAGGCTAAGAGAGTGTGTCTTTCCCAAGATTATCCCTGCCCTTTTTGTTTTTGTTTTGTTTTATAATAGTCAACCCAGGAATCAACTCCAACTTCTGGAGCTACTCCCAAATTACACGTAATTCTTAGTAAGAAGTATATGGGTATGTTTTCCTGAAAGTGAAAACTATTATTTAATTTGTTTTTCATTAAACAAAGGTGTCAAATTCTGCTTCAAAACACTTTTCAGTAGAAGGACTTTGTTTCCCTTGCTTTTTAAACCCTTTTGTAAAAAAAAGGATTAAAAAGATTCAAGATTCGTGAGATTCGTGGATTTGCAGAACCTTCCAGGGATTCGGATCTGGGTTCGGATTTGGAAAATTCTGGATTCATCCCATCTCTAGATACTACACTTTGGATATATCATGAGATGACACACTGGATAAGATGATCATGCTGAGTAAATTGGAAGGCAGAGGGGAAAAGAAGACCACATAACAGGTAGATTTAATCCAGGAAGACAAGGCCTTTAATTTGCAACACCTGTGCAGAGTTGTTAAGTCTCGCATTTACGGTCACAATAACTCAAAGCCAACTTAATAGTACATAACAGCAACAATAACAGCAAATTCTAAGACAAAAGAATGGATGAATAGAACAATCCCAGGATAGTTTGGAGATGTCCAGGAACAAATCTGCCTAGAACACATCATGCTTGGGTCCATCATATCTTAGAACCATATAATTACAGAGTTGGAAGTAATCCCAAGGATCATCTAGTCTACTGGTTCTCAGCTTTTGGTGTTACCCCAAAACATATGTACCACAAGGGCCACCCTGCAATGCCAAATACTTCCCTGCAAAAGTGAGGAATTAATTAACTCAAAATCAGGAGGCTGCAAGAGGCGGGCAACTTAGCAAGATCTTTCCTACCAGTGTTTACGGGCACACGCAGGAAAAGAACTAGCCAAAGATTAAAAGTAAGCTAAAAAATGTGTTTTTATTGGGGGGAATTAATTCATGCATGGACACAAGATATACACAATCACACATTTACACAAGAGCTAACTGAAAGAAAGGGAGAAAGCAGATAGAGACTGTGAAGGGTGTGGGCGATATTTACCAGATCCGATGAGAAGCAGAGAAGCGGGACGATGTGACTCTAGTACTGGACCCAAGGGCAGTTCTCGGTTCAGGAATCAAATGGACAGAGCGACGCTCAGAAAGGCAAGACGTTACAGTAAATTTATTGTATTTGACTAAAAGCCATTACAAATATAGTTAAAAACCATAAAACCAATATAACAGTATATATACATCCATCCATATAAATATTAAATCAAAGAGTCTCCGGCACAGTCTATGACAATCTCTTTCAAATAATTTGCACGAATGCTTTTAGCAGCTTTGGCAAATAAAGCTGTTTTACATGTAACCAGTGAATCACAATCTAAGAGCAACCAGCAAAGTTTTATGTAGGGAGTCTCACCTTGCAAGGGAGCCAGAATATGTCCCAAAAATCTCTTTTGAGGATTTTGATATAGGGGGCAAAAAAATAGGTAGAGAAAGGCAAGAGATTGCATTGGGCATCCTGAAATCAGGGGTATTTGTACTCTGAAAATAGCCTGTGGCAGTGAAGGTTCCAGATGCAAGACAAAGGGAACCTATTGTGGACAATGGGTCCTTTGCCTGTTGATGGGCTTAGTGCTTGATTGACAAAGACATGATGGATGTTGTAACAGCTGTCTATTGTGGGTGCTGTGAGAAAAGAGGAAAGAATCCAGGTATACAAGGCATGGGTATCTGTCAATCAGTGTCTTGGTGGGCTCCTCACAGTTGGATTCCCTGGATAGAATCATAGAATCATAGAATATAGAATCATAGAATCATAGAAATGTAGAGTTGGAAGAGACCACAAGGGCCATCCAGTCCAACCCCCTGCCATGCAGGAAAACCCTCAAAGCACTCCCGACAAGTGGCCATCCAGCCTCCACTTAAAAACCTCCAACGAAGGAGACTCCACCACACTCCGTGGCAGCGCATTCCACTGTCGGACAGACTATTATCCACAGGAATGGTGTGTATTTGCCTCACAAATGACTCAGTCTTACCTGGAGGAAGTTTTGAATTGACCTATCCTTCTCACATTTACAGACAAATTCTTTCCCTCGCTCAGTTTGACCTCTCCATCACCTCTCAGGCTTGAATTTGATATCAGAGCTAATAAAATGTGTTGACAATTACATACGATGCCAATTAGGTATGGTGACCATCCAAACCGTACTAATATCAGAGACTCTCAAAGCGGGGCCTTACATTGGTCCTGCCGGTATTTTGGAGTTCATCTCCCAGAATCTGTCATCATTGGCCCTGCTAGTGGAAGCTTCTGGAAGTACAAAACAGTTGGAGGAATAAGGGTTGAGAACCCTGATCTAGCCCAGCTTGCGCATGCAGGAATCCACAGCTAACTCAGCCCTGATATACAATTATCCAACTCTATAAAAATCTCCAATGAAGATTACTTCATCACTTTCCAAAGTAATACATTCTACTATCAAACAACTCTTTTTATCAGGATGTTCTTCTGAATTTTTAGTTGTAATATCCTTGTAATTTGAGTCCATTGTTTTGGGTGTTACTCCACAGAACAATCAAAAACAACTTTGCTCCATCCTCCATGTGAAAGCCCTGCTGATATTTGAAGACGGCTATCATGTTACCTCTTAGACCATTTCCACACGAGGTCAATACATCATAGTCACCTTGAATTCTTACCCTTCCATCTGCATGTTGAACTGTTTTAGCTTTGTAGTTTTACTTGCGGTTCTGCATGTTTTCAGCTCCTAGAACGGTTCACTGTGGTTCACTGTGATGAGAAACTGCTGTATGTGTAAAACAGAAAAACTCCGATGTAACTCTCCAAAACAGGTTCTGCTTCGATTTTCACCTACATGCAGAAGCATAGCATTGATTCACATCATAGACGTGGCCGGCTATGGGTGTTCCCAGCCTGTCCCTTCTGTCATTTTTTCCCCTATCTCTCTCCACCCATCAAAGGACAGGCTATCATCATTATTGATGTGTTAAACAGACAGCAGGAAGAGAGTGGATCTTGTAATGCACTGTTAAGATGTGTTTTTTTCCACGCATCAACAAACATACATACCTATGCACAAATGCAGCAATGTGGAAATGTGTTAAAAATATGTGTGTGTGTTTTTTTTAAAACCAGACCAGTCAGCAATGGCAGAGTGGGGTGAGGAAGGGGAATAGGAGTGGCCAGGGCTGCTCTCCACAGTAGTACATGTAAATGGGGGCGAGGATGCAAACAGCACAGTTTCTGAATTTCTGAATTCAGTTTCTGAATCAGAATATAAAGACACCGCTCTTGACAAGCAGCGAATCACTCCTCCCCTCTCGTGCAGAAATGGTGTAAGTCTTCTCCAGGCTAAACATACTGAGCCTCCTTAACTGTTCCTCATAGGGCTAGGTTTTCAGAAATTACCATCTGTTTCCTAATTATAATCCTTTATTATTCTACTCCTCATTCCTTCAGAAGTGGAACATATTTACCATAGCCATGGCAAGTCAGACTGCTTTGACAGAGTTCACAAGATGCATGACACACTGTATACTAAAAAATCTATTTATTGACATACCAAGGACAAGCTAGATAGAACTGTGGACAAAATCAGTACAAGCCACCACTAGCATCCCCAAATCCTGCAGATTCAGAAGAGTCTAATCCACCTTTCTTAAATCTACATTTGCAATATCTCACTCATTCATGACTTCATTTATTTTTTCTACTTCTGCCCTTGAATCTGAATTTGAATTCTAGGAAAACCTTACTGCAGAGACAGTCTTGACAGGAGCAAAGTGTTCTAAGGGCTTTGCCCCTTAGAACTTCAGTCAAATTAACTTTGATTTCTCCAGCTCTTCTACCTTAAGAGATGAAATGAGAAAGTGATTCCTCCACACAGTATGTGATAGATTTCCCTGAGCTAAGAATCTGGAACCAACTGAGCCAGTAATGGTGTACATCCTGGCATGGAAACGAGCTCTCTTGCTCTGAGGAGGACAAGCTTATTTCCACGTAAACATGGCCATTATTGGACTGCAAGAGAGTTCTCTTCACTACAGTCAGCTCATACAACCAAAGAGGGCAAAACTAGGGGTGGTCCTAGTTGGAGGGTTCCCGGTGATGTCGTAAAAAAGACTTTGAGCAGCTATTCCATCTTTTCCTTCATAACAGAATTTTTAAATGGTAAAAAAATACAAAAGAAGCAGTGGGGAGGGGGGAGCCCTGTGCTCTGCAAGCAGAACATGATGTCATACAGAGAGATCACCTTGTAAAGTTTCAGGAATGAAGTGGGGCAATTGCATGACAAAAGACTAAGGCCATTTCCACACGAGACTGTTACAGTGCTTTGATTCCACTTTCAACATCCTATGGAATCCTGGGGTTTGCAGTTTTGGGAGGGGCCAGTGGGCCCCTCCCAAAACTGCAAACCCCAGGATTCCATAGGATGTTGAAAGTGGAACCAAAGCACTGTAACAGTCTCGTGCAGAAATGGTCTAATTTGGAATTATTGTACCCAAGTTTTCAAAGACTTTCTTCTGAATGTTTGTCCTGATCCTGAGCATCAGCTGGAAGTGCTTGAGTCCTCTTAATTTGGTCTGTCTTTTACTCAGCCCTGAGTCCTAAACAGAGAGAAATTGCCCTTGGGTAGAAAAAATACTTCCCAGAGAGGGGGAAAAAAATGTCTAATTCAAAACTGTAAATGTAAAAGTTTTCAAGCCAAGTCCATGTTTTCCCTAGCAGAGAACAATTCATTCCCTTTAAACTCCCCTTGGATTCTATCTCAAGAGGAGTAACAGCTGGGAGTTACCGCAAAGGAACTTGGCATAGACAAGTCCTGGCTGGCACTCTGGCATCTGGAGAATGAGTTGGGTCCTTCAAAGCTATTGGTATGTCCTGTAACATGAGAATCCAACTCACAGAGAATGCTGCTTCAGACATCTGGGGAGCTGTAGCAGCAGCTTGGAAATTTGGCTGCATCTATGGATGAAAGATAGCCATATTTCTGCTCTTTTGGACACAATTCTTCCCCAGTGCAATTCTGCCTAGGTTTGAGTGAACTTCATCACATTCAGCCAGGTGTGTTTCATGTTTCTTCAGTCCCACAGGCAACTCATTTCCTCCTACTCTATGTTGGAGTTTCACTGTACAGAACCTTGGACACAGCTGAATTAATCATTACTCTGAGAAGGTAAGGTGGGTTTGGTTGGGTGCTTTCTGCAGCGCACATATCTGAGGGTACAAGCTAGGTTTCATTTTGAAAAATTTCCCACAACCTGAGAAAGCAAGATTTTCCAAGTTATAGTGGTTATGGTTTCTGGGGAGCAAAAGCAATCAGTTGCCTAAGAAATAAAAATTACTCAATCATCAAAATCATTAGAAGACGGTGATGGGAATCATGTAGGCCTCCTGATGTCATCAGACTGCAAGCCCTACAGATGTTGTTGGACTGCAAGTCCCAGCAGTAGCCAGCATAGCCAATCATGAGGACTGAGAGCTGCAGCATAACAACATCTAGAGGGCCCTGTGATCCCTACTTCTATCTTGGGGGAAAATGTTTCTCTTACTTTCCAATCTCATTACCTATTCCCTAGCTTCACTGATATGAGTTTTATCTCTGTGCTGTCTTCATCATGTGATTAATATTCTTTGGGGAAAATATCCTTAAAGAATATTTGCATGAGCATTTTAAATCAATTCCCTCACAAGACATTTTACCACAGTTTGTTCGTGCAGTTAGAGCAAGTGAACACAGAGCAAAAAAGGTAGACTTCTTGTTCTTCCAGAAAGTGTTGGACCAATGCAATGTGAAATCTGTTTGCTCAGAAATGAGCTCTGTATTAAGCTGAACATAGACCCAGATAATGGGGTATAGGATTGCAGCTTAAACTGTTCAGTAATTTGTGGTAGAGATTGGTTTAGCATACAACTGGGCTTATTGGTAAATTATTCAGAAGAGAAAGGCTTGTCTTACTTCAGCCACTTTGCTAAGTGAATTTCTGGGCAAATGGTCTAATTTGGGATCAGCAAGCCCCTGTAACAAGGCCTTGACAATCAATAACTAAGCTGGGCGTGGGTACAGTTGCACTAAGCACCTTATCACATCACACTGTAATAGCACTATTATTCCACTTTAACTGTTATGACAACATCACACAGAATCCTAGGATTTGCCATTTAGGGAAGGGTGTTTAGAATTCTCAGCCAGAGAACACTTGTTGGACTTTACTACCCTACAAATATCAGAATGCTACTGGATGTTTCCACAGCAGTCAAAATAACAGTGTAGTGAGTGGACAGTACAGGCAAATAAAACTAGTGGTCAAACTTGCAGTGTTTGAAGAACAAGGATATTAGATTAGGATGCTCCAGAGACAAGAAACAATCCGGGGTCAAAACCACCAAAGAGTCCAGTTAGAGCTCAAGCAGCTCAAGCAAGGGTGGTCCAAGAGCAGAGTTCTGTGAAAAAAAAGCCAGGTTCAGGCACCAGAGAGTCAGAGCAGAATTCCAAGGCATCTGTGGGCTGTTAACACGGTCCACCACAAGATACAATGCTAGTTGTTTCTAGCAGTTCTTTCACCCTTCCAGCTCAGGCATCTGTGGCTAAATTGCTTGTGTTCTACCAAGGCCCAGATACAAGCAGTGTAGTATATTGTCTTCCCACTAAAGGAACACTCTTCTCATGGAGACTTCAACTCCTGTGGAGTCCTGGGCACTTTCTCAGATCACCCACAGCCTCAGTCATGCTTTAATCCCATGCTGCCCTCTTGAGTTGGGAGGAGGCTCCTCAAAGTTCTTTTTTCCAGGAAATATTTCCACCATTCTGTCCCCTAAGGGTCAGAGATCTTCCAAGGTAGTCTGTTCCTCATTGCCATGTGGCAATGATGTTGGATTCTCCTCTAAAGAGGATCTCTTCAGTGAAAGTGCAACATCAGTTGATTATTTAATAAAGACAATGAAGTGTGTCAAGGACCTGAGGTGAAGCAAGGACAACATAGGCACTCAACAATGAACTACGTACCTGAACATTGTTGGAAGCTGAATCCGTTTAATAATTCTGCCCGAAGGCAAAACATGATAAGACGGTGGAGATTGGTGATCACATCTCCCATCTCTTTACATTGTGATTGCAGTGGTGGAGGAATGGGAGGTTTAAACCCCTCCCTCCCACACACACTTCTGTTTTCCTAATGAAAATCACACAGAGAGACACATACATCTAATAAAGACTGATGGAAGTGTAACCTCTGCTAATAGCAGAAGGGAAATATTCACTATCTGCTGACAGTGGGAGTGAGATATTTATTATCTACTGACAGACCCAATTTTGAAAAAGAGAAGTATTTATTATCTATATATTTATTGAGCCAGAGGTTTACCAGACATCCGGGTCTAAAGACTGAACCCCCCCCGCAAAGGTCAGACCAAATATCCTCCAGTCACCTATCCAAGAAGAAAACCTCAGAAGGCAGGTGTGCACACATCAAATGG
The DNA here is from genome assembly GCA_948472985.1 of Iguana delicatissima. Classification (NCBI taxonomy): domain Eukaryota; kingdom Metazoa; phylum Chordata; class Lepidosauria; order Squamata; family Iguanidae; genus Iguana; species Iguana delicatissima. The sequence goes on along the minus strand of CAOKZL010000159.1, from coordinate 1,815,971 downwards.
GCTGGACACAACTTTGACACCTTGAGAAACTAAGTGTTTCCCAGATGAGGTTAGTGACTGCAATCATGGAAACTACAAAAATGAGGTCCAGATGCATAACTCAGCTTTTGTCCTTTCCCAAGAAAGGGTCTCCCCTCAACCCTCAGCATACTTTGCACTATAATTGAGTCCCCTTTTGGGGCTCTTTTTGGAGAACTCTCACCTTTGACTAATGTCTGTCATGCTGCTAGTTTAAGGCTCCTCTCAGTTTTTTCTTTGTCTGCTGATCTATCTTCACCTGCTTCTTCCCAAATTGCAGTCTTCAAGATCAGATGCAGAATAACCACCTTCTTTCCTTCTGTTTTTTCTGCTCTTAAGTCTTTCAGACTCAGTAGTCCCTGTGTGCTTGTGTGAGTGACTGTTTTGTGTGTGTGTGTGTGTGTGTGTGTGTGGAAATTTTGCCAATCCTGCTAAATAAACTACTGATAATTGGATATATGATCTGGTTCTTGTGTGGTCTGATTCCGTAAACATAGGGTTAAAGATCTTGTTGCATTGCCCTACCCTCCGCTTTGCTAAGCACTGCTCCACTAATTTCCCCAACCTTTGTATTTTCGGAGCAAATCCGGGTGCCCCCAAGGACCCCCAGAAGTCAAGGTAACAGAGGTGGCCTGAATAACTCTCCCCATGCATACACATTGTCATCCAGAAACTTTGGAGTTTGAGCCACCATGAGCCAGACGCACTTAACATGTTGTTTAACGTGTCTTATGATTTCCCATTGTCCTTTTGCAGATTTGGGAGAGTGCGCAAGGCCTCTTGGTTCAACAACGCAGATGAACACTGTAAAATGGTAGACAGAGACCTCCTTCAGAACCCAGAATGGAGGGAGCATCCACCTATTTGCGTGCCTCCTCCTCTTTGCTAAATAAGTTGCTTTCTAGACACAGCTAAAATCAAGCTACCACATGATGTCAGCAGCAATGTCCCCTCCTACACCATGCCAGCTTTCTCCTGAGCCAACAGCATAAGCCATACGTCTTTCCGTTGTCAGTCAGCTTTGAGATCCCTGACACCCATCCTGCAGACAGAAGGCAGCACTCAGAAAGTGGTTCCAAGCTCACTCCTCTGCTCTGACCCAGTAAACCCCATTCCCCTCTCAGATCTGCAAATAAAGAACATGCTTATTCTGCTTTATATTTCCCCGTCTTTGTGATAATGGAATAGACTCCCCTTTCTTTCCCCCAACACAGAGCTAAGGCTAATACTGGCCTGCTCTCCACTCTGACCCATCAGAAGAGAACAGAATGGCAGCAAGGAGTTGAGGATGGGTGACCCAGCTACTGTGGGACAGCCCCTCCTCCAAAGATCATGTGCCTGGTATTACAACCACAGGCCTTGGGTGCTGAGAACCGCCTGCAACAACAAAGCCCCTTCTGTTTCCAGAGCCTGTGCTGGAGAGAATCCAGTGGGCCTCTGAGGGAGGCAGGGGCAGAGGGTACATTGTTTGGAGCCTCACAGAAAATTATAACATTTGGACATGACTACCCATCCCTGTGGGGGAAGGCAGGGACGCCCTATAAGTGGTAACAAGGAGCCTGTGACTATGTCCCTGGCAAAAACAATGGAGATTCAGACCAACTAACATATGGTCACATAAACTTTTATGGTCTGGCGTCTGATTTGTCAGACACGTGTACCCAATGAATCAGGATCATGTCCATGGAAGTCTTTAAAGTGCCAGAAAACTCTCAGCGTGGTTTTGTTGCTTTTGTGTTTGTTGTTTTTTGCCTGTTTGTTTTGTTTTGCTGACAACAGATTAATATGGCTATACTTTGACACCATATTTGCGGGAGAAGATGACAGGAGGGCCAAGAGGCTGGTGTTCTTACAGGAGACAGGAAACTTTGCATGGTTAGAACCTGAATAGGAGAAGGTAAGAACATTGAAGACAAAAATCTGACTTCCAAATGGTCCCAATTCTACCTCTCATTAGGCAGTAAAGGAGAAGGAATCTGCACAACTCAGAAGCACACCATACTTACCAGTGCAGTTCCTCATTAGCAGAAGGCATTGTTCCATAAAACATTTCTAGTTCCCAGTGCCAAGTTTTTTTCCTGAGTCCTCCCAAACTCTCTTCCCCTTCATGATGACACTAATGTGGAAAACACTTCAAAAAGTCTTCTGGATTTGGAAGTAAAGCAGATAAAAGGGGGACTGCATTTAGAGTGAAGCAGGAAGCACAGGGCTCTAGTTCCTAAGCACTTCTCCAGTATGAAATGTCCCTCACTGGGGTGTGCAGCTTGACATAAGGTATATTGTAGGGGCCCTGAGCATGTTCACATTTTTGTTTGTTGTATTACTTTGTTGTCTAGAATGCTTCATCGAAAACCACCAAGTAGTTATCCAGATCCTGATACTGTATTCTCCACATTTGCCTAAGCAGTGAAAAGTACAGAGATCAGGACTAGAGATTTAGTTTCTGTTGAATGGGTGAGAACACTGGAATCTTATGGTGTCTTTGTATATATTTTTTCCCCTACAGACATACAACCAAAGCCTCCTGGAGGCATAGAGACTTAAGGGCTAAGCTGGAATCTGATTCTCTTAAAGACAATGGTTCAGCACCCCAAAGTTTCCCCCCCACTCCCATTTTCCTAACTCCATCTCAAACTCTTTACTCTGTGTAGCGCCTTTGTTTTCTGCAAACTCAAACTGGGAAACCTGTAAGTCAGTGGTTCTCAAGCTGTGGGTCCCCAGATGTTCGTGGACTTCAGCTTCCAGAAGCCCTGAGCATTGACCATAGTGGCTGGGGCTTCTGGGAGCTGAAGTCCACGAACATCTGGGGACCCACAGCTTGAGAACCACTGCTGTAAGTGGTTTCCCTTTTCTCTTCCCCTAAGAGGCTAGTGTCCTCTTCCCAAATGCTTTTCATTTATGACTGGAAGAGATTCCCAGCTTTCCTAGCATCTTAATGTTCTTTTTAAAGAGTTTTATCACACATTTGTCCACACACACCTCAAATGACAATAATCAAGACAGTTGAAACTCGTAACACATGCATTTAGTACTGAAGTGGAGGAGGCTGTGCCTTGGCAAGAATCAGATACTGTGTGTGAAGTGGCACCGAGCCTGGCTCAGCAGAGGGTGAGAAAATCTTGCTGGCAGGAGGTGTAAGGCCATTGGCAGCATCTCGGAGGTTGTAGCAGCAATGTTAGCAGCTTTTCTTGGTGCTCAGCTGGGGAGGAGGAGGAGGGAACCATCTATACAAATGACATATGGACAAAAGATTGAATGATCTGTCCTGGTGGAAGGAGGTGAACATTCACAACTAAGACAGGAGGAAGCCAAGCGGATGCCACTTGTTAAATCCCTCCTGCAGTGAGAGCAACATGGGTCCAAAGCTAAGTTGATGATGGCCGTTGCTGGGGCCATCTGCTCCCACCTCCTGGAGGAATGGCTCTCTTGCATCACTGCCTCATGTTTAGGACAAATTGGGATGTGCAACCAGGGTGTGCGATGGTTGGGAGGGAGGGCTAACTGAAGCTCAAAAGACAAGGGAATGACATAGCCATGGGAGTGGAACAGAAGAACTCTCAAATTCCCACATGGAATTTCTGGTCAGCAGAATACATCCAGTGACTTTGACACTGTTTTCTCACATTTCACAGAAAGCATCTTTTGGACTTTTTTTTTTTTTTTGCATTGTTTTGTGCAGGTGTGAAACATTTGTACAGGATAGGAAGAGGGGCTGTTTCTGAATAAAAAGTTCATTGTGGTGACAGAGAGACTAAAAGAGGTGTGAAAGAAAGGATCTTACTGGGAAAAACAGACATAGCGGGAAGCTATATTATAATGGAATGAAGAAGAAATCATAGAATCATAGAGTTGGAAGAGACCACAGGGGCCATCCAGTTCAAGCCCATTCTTCCATGCAGGAAAGCACACTCAAAGCAGCCCCAGCAAATGGCCATCCAGGCTCTGTTAAAGACCTCCAAAGAAAGAGACTCCACCACACTCCGAGGCAGCAGATTCCACTGCTGAATGGCTCTTACCATCAGGAAGTTGTTCCTGGTGTTAAGGTGAAATGATTTACACCTGTTTCAATCAGAATAAGGGAGAACAATTAAGAGTAATTACTTGGTGACAACTTTCTCCATTAATGTTAAAGGTTGTCATAAGCTGACATGACTTGAAGGCCCGCAACAACAAGCTCCATTACAAAGAAATCACAGCAATATCCTGCCAAGAATGAGGAGAAATGGGACATATTTACATATATAATGGAATTGCAACATTATTAAAGACTGGAAGAAGGTATGTAAAAAAGGTAGCAAATAAACCAAGTATATTTTCCCTATGATCTCTAACTTGTTTTATTACCAATTTTAATGCTCTCAAATAAGCCTGTGCCACATAAAAAAAAAAAAAATAAGACTTTTATTGGTGACAGCAAGACATATAATAAATAGGTATGTACTACATTAAAATGCATTAACCTTTGTTATTGGTGACAGCAAGTCAGTTAAGATTCTGGAAATCAAGCATGTTGCCCTTTGTAAAACATTAGGACAACAGCATTGCACTAGGAGAAAACAGGGAAGACACATAAAAGCAGCCAAGTGGAAACAAAGAGGTGGAAAATTTCATAAAGACATTATTTATGCAGAAAAATGTATACTAGTTAAGTACAAAAAATACAAGCAATGATGATAACACTAAGGACTCATGATTTCTTGTGGAAAGGCAAGGACCTTTAGCCTAATCCGGCTCCCAGAGAGTCAGAATCTGTCCTTTATAGGCTGTAGGAGATTAAAGAGGTACTTAAGTGATGCACAAAGCAAATTCCTGGGCTGGTATGTGCAGGGCATTATATTCAGCCTGCCAAAGGCTGTGGGTCAAGATGAACCCATCCTTCGAGCCCAGTGTTTCCATCAGTGGTGTTGTTGTTAAATTTGTTGTGGTTGATGTAGTTTTTAACATTTGCAGAACAGATGTAGGAAACCCCAAATTGCATTTTTAGCATTATTGTAGAAAAGGCCTCAAGTGTGGGGCGGGGTGTGTGAATGAACTAGTGCAGATCTGCGCCTAGATGGCTGGCGGCGCTCCCGGCCAGGAAGCAGGCAGTCATACTGTTGGGCCTCCTCTTCTCCAGGGGACACCCCCACTTCCATCCAGGCCATCCCACCCCCAGGCTGTGCTTGTCCAGCCGCTGAAATTCTGGCTTGGCTTCAGGCACCTGCTCAGACAGCTGCTAGTCAGTCAATGCGCATGCAAAGAAATACAAAGCTGCTTGGGATGTCTCCTGCCAACATTCCAGTGGCTGAAGAGGGTGTGAGAATGGCGGGCTGGAGGACCCAGTACCAAAGCCCAGGACTTTAAGATGGAACCCAAGTGCCTATGCCAATCTCTCCCACCTCGCTTCAGGTGGCGTGAGGGTTTCTAAGGCACTGGGGGAAGACTCCAGTGTCCTTTCTCAGCTGGGCTGGTCCTGCTAGTAGGTATCCCATCCATTAGCAGGGATGTAGTGCCTAGAGTTGCCAGAATGAAAGCTGGTGGGGGCTCCTGTACCCTTAAAGGCTGTGCAGAGAGGCAATTTCAGCAAGTGTTGTTTGTTGTGCAACCAGGTAAGAAGCAACACCCGCTTGTTCTATGGATACCACGGACTGCTAAAAAGAGGTCATTTCTGCACTACATTGATATAGTGATATTATTCCACTTTCAACAGCTTATTGAATCCTGGGGTTTGCAGTTTAGGGAGAAGCATTTAGAATTCTCAGCCAGAGAGCTCTTTGGCTTCAGGAAACTACAAACCCCAGAATTCCACAGGATGCTGAAAGTAGAATAATAGCACTATAACAGTGTAGTGTGGAAATGGCCAGACAGATGAATGAGTCTTTGAGCAAATCCAGCCTGAACTCTCACTAGAAGCCAAGATGACTAAACTGAGGCTGTCGTACTTTGGAGTTATGAGATGATGTGATTCACTGGAAAAGATAATCAGGCTTAGTATAGCAGAAGGCAGTAGAAAAAGAGGAAGGTGGTGTAACTGGTGGATCAACTCAATCATGGAAGTCACAGCCCTGTGCTTAAAAGATCTGAACAGGGCAGCACAGTTAAAGTTGACTTGATATCAGACAACAACAAACACAACTATTAAATGTATACGTGTCCTCTCCAGTTTTCAATCTGGCAACCCTTGCAAGACAATTTTCACTCAGGAGGCAGAGACAAACATTATGAGGAGGGGGAAAGGCTTTGGATATTGGTCACTATAAAAGAGGTTTCTTTGGAAAAACAGTTATCATATGCAAAGACAAAAAAAATGCAATTTCATTAGAACAGTGGTTCTCAACCTGTGGGTCCCCAGATGTTCGTGGACTTCAGCTCCCAGAAGCCCCAGCCACTATGGTCAATGCTCAGGGCTTCTGGGAGCTGAAGTCCACGAACATCTGGGGACCCACAGGTTGAGAACCACTGCATTAGAAAGTATGTTGCAAAGCCTCCAGGATGCAAAACTATTTGAAATACATTTATTTCATATGCAAAAATAGTTGTTTAGACTGAGTAATAGCATCTAGGAATTAGATCTGTATTGTGCAAATCATCCCATTAGAATGAGTCTGTTAATACAAAGTCTAACACACCATGAGCTCTCTGCAAAATGTGTTTTAAAATGTACACTGCACATGTGTCAAATTTGAGAATGAATTTTGATGCAAACCTGTAAATGCCCAGCTGCATCCAAAGTGTCCATGCAGGGAAAAGTTTTAGTAAGTTTGTGAAGTCTTAGGGTTGCGGTTAGCAGCATTTTACCACATCTTTTTTTTTGGATGCCTAAATTTCTGTTTCTAGAAACTCAGTAGAAGGCTCAAGTTACTGCAGTGCTAGGAATTTGGGGAAAATTTCAACAGGAGGCAGAACTCTTATTTGGGAGAGCAATGGCCTTACTTGCCCCCTGCCAGTCGCCACATCCCTACTCAATAGGAAAAATGAGACATTTGCCCTAAGCAGAAGATTGGGGTACCATGGGAGAGCAACAAATTGTTAGATCATTTCTTTTGGGGGACTTGCTCCTTGCGAGATTTTCTGCCTCGATCTAGGAAGTGTGCACTTTGAGTAGGGTGTCTATCTGTGGGTCTCAGGCAGCAAAAGTTTTGGGTCGGCCCTACCTCTCCGATCTTCCCAATTCTTGAAAAGGGCCCAGGAAGGGAAGTCTCCAATCGTCCCCACTTCTAATAAGCGACCTATGGGGAGAGAAGTTGGCCGCCAATGTTAACCCCTCTCCTTTGATTTATTTTAGAGCAATCGACTCCCTATAAGCCCGCCCAAGGACGCTTTCCCTCGCGCCCATAGTCTCTGGTCTAAATTGCTCTTTTCTCCGCAAGACAATCGAACACTTATCTGTAACTGGAAGAAACCAAACCCCGCTCTTGTCCAAGGGGTGGGGCTCGGGCAACTACTATTTCTCAGCCGCTGCCTTGCGACCTCTTGTCAGCGGCCGTTGCAAAAAGCCGCCCTGGAGGACTGAAGCGCCGCGTCCTTCTCCCCTTGCCCCCCACGGGAGGTGGCGTCCCCTCTTTCTTTGCTCTGGACCCCTTGGCCTCCCCCCCGCGAGTCGCCCAACCTCCCCGCACGCCCCGCCCCGCGCTTGGTGAGGTCACTCTTCAGCTGTCGCAGGGAAAGACTATTTCGCTGTGATTTGGAGTAGAGGGGAGGGGGGCGCGATCTTCCTGCTTCGCGCGGCGGAGGGGCATCGCTCCTTTATTTCGGCAGCCGTCTGCATGCTCTTTCGGCTACCAACAGTTGCTCCTCGGGGTGGGTGGAGCCGGTGGGATGTTGCTTTTGCGGAGCAGTCCTGACTGTGCGCGGCGGCGGCGGCGGCGGCGGCGGTCGTGGCGGCGGGAACCCTTCCCTGAGCTGGTAAGTGTCGCCGTGGAGGGGTTTCTTTCTTTTTTCTTTTTCCCTTCCTCCAGATCTCTTGAGGTTCCGGCAAGGTAGACCGTGGTTCGGGTCGGCTTTATTGCCAGCGTTAAAGAGATAAGAGGTTTCCCTCTTCTCTTCCAGTAACATGCTTGAAGTTTGGTGCGGACGCTCCTGTTGCAAGAACGCTCTTTCGGAGCAATGCTTTGCGAAAGTGGCATTGGCCACCGTTCGGATCGGCGTGACTGGCAGGAGAGGATTGGGCCCTGGAGGAGAGCAAGAGTGGAAGAAGAATGGGGAGGAGGCGCGGGGCGCAGCTCCCCTGTCAGCGTCCGAGGCCATGGCCGCGCTGCGCTGTTGTAGTGCTGTTGTTCCCCTTTCAGCACCCTGTGGAATCCTGCCTCGGGTTTGCAGTTTGGGGAGAGACCTTTAGAAACTGCAAGCCCCAGGATTCCATAGGATGTTGAAAGTGGACTAGCAGCGGAATAACAGTCTAGTGCGGAAATGGCCTCATTTATTCTCTCTCTCCGAGTTTCCGTAAGCTGGAATTTAATACTGGGGTATCCAAACTTACCTAGGAGGAAGGGTGCAAAGGGAACGGGGGCAAGCAACTATGTCTCTTCTTGGAAAAGAGTCCGCTCTGTCTTTTGCCCCTTGGTGTTCTGTTTTATGTGTGTGTGTCTAAACAACTTCATTAACAACTGACAGAACTTTCTTGCCAGGCTAAATCCGAAGGATTGCTTGCTAATCCTTCCACCCACCTCCCAGATTCCCAGCTGTGTCCTTTCCTCCCCTCCCTCAACCCAAGCTAGTTAATCATGGTATTCTAAACTGATTCTAGCCCTCTGATCCCAAAGGGAATATTTCCGTTGAACTCAGTACCGTTTTCCTGTCTGGGATCCAAGCCATCGCGGGGCGGGGCAGAAAGGGGAGCCAGCAGCAACACCACAGCCATTATGGTATACAGTGTACATCCAGCCATTGCACAGGCACACACGCACACCAGTAGCTGGCAACCAGTTGGCTTCAGTTGCTGGTTCTGGAGGAAAAGACGGCACACATCTGCTTTTTGGGGGCAAGAGAGCATGTATCTTGTCAGCTAGTCATATTAACCATGAAGTGTTAATATGAACCAAGGCACAGGACTGAAACTGGAGTTAGTTTCAGCTAGGAATCAAGGTGGGGGTCATTGCATATAGAAAGGATAATAAAAATATTGATTCTGAGCATACACAGAATGCTTTCTCCCTCTCCCCTGCAAGTAACCATCACCTGTCCAGTTACATTTTGGGCTGTAAATGGGAGTACAGTAATCCCTCCACATTCGCTAGGGTTAGGGGCACAGGACTCCCATGAAAGTGAAAAAAAAAACATCAATAACTCTAGGCCCTCCCAAACCATATTTAACACACAAAAATGCATGATCATCATATTCAATCCACCATGGATACTTTTGAGGCATCAAGATTCCTTCACAAGGCAGAAGTGGGCGGCTGGAGGGGCTTGCTGCCACATCCACTGCTGCCCCACAATGTTTTTAATAGGGACTTACAAGCCTCGCTTGCAGTTTCTCAGTCTCATGAGGCTTGCAGTCCCTATTAAAAATGGCATAGGGAGGCAGCAGAGGTGACAGCAGATAATCTGTAAATAATCAAATCCATAAAAGTGAAAACTGCAAATGTGGAGGGCAGACTGTAGTTTCCAGCACACATGAGCTCTGATGCCTCTGTTAAGTGTTGAACTAGAACTTGATTAATAGAGGCTAGTGTGCAAGACTTTTAGTTTTACTTCTAGGGTTTATAGCTTATAGCTGAGATTTGCTGTGCTCTCTTAATGTTCCATTCTCCTTCCGAAACAAAACAAAAAACTGGACTCTTCTGGTGGATATATTTTCAAGAAAAGACTGGATAGATTAGAAAAAATTGAGCTTGTTAGATGATCACTGAGCTTAATTTTAAAAAACACATTTGATGCATCCTGTATTTTCTTACTTGAAAAGAGTTTTCACATAGGACGGCATATGAAACTTGGACATCATTTGTCATGTTGAATCTTGTGTACACCACATATAAACTGCCCCGCTGCCAATGGCTGTTTCCCAAGACAGGCTGATATAGGGGCAGACATCACCACAATGTCCAGCTATCTGCATGTGGATTTTACACTCCTTCCTTGGAAGGAAACGTACATAATTGTGCCATCCTAGGAACTGCCTCATAAGGATAAGTTACTTATTAACTAGCTTTATCTATCCTGTAGCATATGGGGTGATTTAAAATGGATTTTAACACTGTCGGTGCATGGGTGTGGATCCATGTCAGTGACTGATGGTATAGAAGTTAAAAAGTTGTGTTCTTTAAAATGGGCATTTAAAAGTGGTGGTAGTCTGAGACTGTTGCAGGCTGTAAATACTCAGAGCTGCTTTCTGATATTTCATTATCTTGCAAAACTGAGACACTGTCTTTGCAAATGCATCTCTCCTCCCCTTCTCTTATAATTACAATCCACTGCCCTCACCTCTTTCTGTAATTTTTTTACTGCCATATTGCAGGGATGGGAATTGTGTGATCTTCCTGCTGTTGCTAAGCTGCAGCTCCTAGCCAGCACAGGTAATGGTGAGGAATGCTGGGTGCTACAGTTCAACAACTGTTGTGCTGCATGATTCCCACTCTGATAGTAGAGCTTTTCTTCTTCTTGTGCTCAAGCAACTCTGACATAATTAGACTCAGTGTCTAAGGCAGTGGTTCTCAACCTGTGGGTCCCCAGATGTTCATGGACTTCAGCTCCCAGAAGCCCCAGCCACTATGGTCAATGCTCAGGGCTTCTGGGAGCTGAAGTCCACAAACATCTGGGGACCCACAGGTTGAGAACCACTGGTCCAAGGGATAACTTTGTGCTGCTCAACAGCTCAGTGTTCTTCTTGGACCTGTGACTGTGACAAATGTCCCACTTGTTTCTAACTTCTGATGAAAATCCAGAGCTTGTCAGAGTTCCTTTTTGGACTATAGCTCCCAGAGTCTCTGTTGTCTGGGGAGTTCTGGAAGGTGTAGTCCAAGGGGAAAAGTAACTATACCAAGTGACTTTGGAAACATCAAACATTAAAGACAAACAGAAGAATGGAACCAAATGAAAATGACACATCTACAACAACAGGGAAATCTGTTTTCATGTTCATTGAGTCTCTGATGTTCTGCATGAGGAAGCAATTCTTCAAGAAGCAGGGGGATACTTGGCAATGCTGGTTTTACTAGAGTTGAGGCTGCCCATCGTGCCTTGCCTTTCATCCAGCTTGAAATGGGACCCATATGAAAAATGATGGATACCTTACCCCTCAAAGCTGGGACAGCAGCCCAGAAGTTCTGGCTCTTCATTGTAGCTCCTGCTCCAGTTCTCTAGGAGTTCCCTTCCCCTCCTGAGCTGGGAATGAGACCCAAAAGTCCTGGCTGGTGACCAAGTTTAAATCGTTGTTGAATTTAGATGTAATTATGGACTTCCACCTCTTTGTTTCTTGCCCACCCCAAAGCTACCCTCTTCATGCCTTTCTAGTTTAAGGGGGAGGGGGCTAGGGGGGTGTATATATAAGCTTTGGCCTGGATTTCATGTGATGACTGCCAGATTTGGAAAGGAGGGAGAGTTGATCTGTGCTGCCAATTCCAACTGGTTGGCTTGTTGAGGGGCTGTGGTGGGGTAGAGATAGTCATGCTTTCTACTGCATAGGTCGTGTGAATAGCTTAACCTTTGGGCAATGGGAAGGGAATAGGAAGTGCGCTGCTTAGGAAGTTGGGATGGTACACATAAGATGGGTAGGTTCTGGTGAACATAGACAGCTCTGCTAGATCAGACCAAAAGCATGTCTAGTGCAGTATTTGTTCCCTACGGCATCAAAGGACAGAAAATCTTGGGCAGGCCCACAAGATGGCTGTGAATGGAACAGTCCTCTCCTGCTTCAATTTCAGCAGAGCCCAGTCAAGCTAATACTAAGTCTCAGTGACCATTATTCCCAAAGAACATTCAGGTGGATCCCAGCATTCTCAGTGGGCATCCCTGTTCTTCATTTTTCAAAAAGTATATTCAGTAGGTCCTCTGCCTCTGATGCTGGGGGTAACATGCAAACATAACACAGAGCCATTGATTGTCTTGTCTTTCATGAACTTGTCTAATCTCCTCTGGTGTGCTAACTGAATAGGTGGTTATATCTGGTAGAAGCAAATGTTCATGACTGATGTGAAGAAATACTTTCTTTCCTCCGGCCTCCATCTCCCACTTTTCAGCCACTGAAAAGTGCCAATTTTAGCAGGGGGGTAGGTGGGATTTTCTTTATATCTACTTTGTCTCTATTTTTACTTGTATTCAATTTTACCCAGTATTTTATCTCCAATTTCATCAACCTTTGTTATGCCCCAACAACAACAAGGCCCAGATCTTATATCCTTTCCTCATTGGAGAGTTGTTCCATCACTTTGATGGTTGACTAGAGAACTTTGCCTGTTTTGGCTGAATATTGGTGCAGTTATAGTTCAGCCAGTCAGTTTGTTCAGAAGCTGCTCTTCAGATTTGAGGCCTTGCCACACTACACTGTTATAATGGTATTATTCCACTTTCAACATTCTATGGAATCCTGGGGTTTGCAGTTTAAGGAGAAGCATTTAGAATTCTCAGCCAGTGAGCTTTTTGACCTCAGTAAACTACAAACCCCAGAATTCCACAGGATGTTGAAAGTGGAATAATAGCACTATAACACTGTAGTGTAGAAAGGTCCTTGGTCTGCAGAATACTGGGAAGGCCAAAGATAAATGCTGCCCTTTCTCCTGCGTGTAACTATGTGTCAGGCAAACAAGAAGTCAGTTTTTTAAATATATTCCAAGAAATCTATTCAGGTACATTTATTATAGTTCTAATCTTCCTACTGCTTTAAATTGTTTCTCATTTTAGTTGGTGTATCTTAGCTACCTTGAACACTATTTTTAGTGAAAAGATGGAATTAACATTAAAGACAGTAATAATACTCTAGCAGAGCAATGGCGTGAGGAAGATTTCTATCAACATGTCTTGGACAATTGACATTTTATTAAACTCACTCATGTTATTATGTTGACGTTATAGATGCTCTTTGGTTTTGGCTTTGGCTTTTAGTTGTTGGATGATATCCTCTTCTCCATTTTAATCACATATTTATCCCCAAGCAACAATACAGCTGGAGACTAGGTTGTTGCTGTACCATAATGATCATCTTGACACCAATCAACCATCAGAGGAGATGGTGGTGGCAGCAGGTGGTGGGGCTGTTGACAGGATATAGACACAGGAGTCTCAGCACCCAGTGTGATGGTTGTATTTTGAAGCTGATGTGTATCACCCCTAGAAGGCTTTTCTCTGCTGTAACATTTAGTCTGGCTCCTTGACTTTTTGGCTAAGACTGAGTGCATCAGCCTGAAAAATGTTAAAAGATGAAAAAGGCTATGCCTTGGAATGTGTGCAGGAGAGAGCAGAGCAACTGGGATGCTTGGTGGGGAGTGAAACATCAGAGGAGAAAGCAGAGTGACAGCAGCAGGGGCAGCAGCCAGCATGGGGAGATGTGGAGTATCTGGGAAACGAGGCCCCTTCAGACCTGACAGGACTCCTGGCATTGTCCCACCTTTTCCTAAAGCTTCTGGCTTACCTTGAAGATAGGCCTGGAGGAACTTGGAACAGAAAATACATAGCTCTCTTCAGAACCTGAAAAAAAGTCCCTTGGATGACAGTTTCCAAAATTCCCCTGTCACCTTAGGTTCTAAGAATTGTAGTTTCCCCCCTCCAAAAAGGATGAGTTTGATGTGGCTTGTGGTGTTCAGGAGGTTGTGCTCTTTGTCATTATTGAAGCCTGGTGAAACTCTTTACAGGCTGTCTCTCCTTCTTCAATGGCTCTGGAAAGCTGAGCTGAATGAATTCTGGCTGGTGAGGATGGATCCCACCTTGCCACTTCCGCTTGTCTTGTCTCCTGACCCCCGGGGCTTTAACCAAGGGGCAACGGAACCCAGTGAACCTGCCTTGGATCCCTGCAGTCTCCTTTCTGACAGACACTATGAAGTAGTGCCCTGTGTCATCTGTGCTCTCTGCTGCATTTTTGGAGTTGTTTACTGCTGCTTTGGTAAGTAGAGGGGAAAGGAGGTTTATGTTTGTGTGAACTGCTTGTATGTGTCACTTCTGTGTCCTCCACCTGTCCCCAACAAGTTCTGCAGCTCCTCCTTCCTAACTTCCTACTTTGGGTGACGACAGGCATTGCATTTTCCAAACAGGCCCATTACAAAGTGACGTGGAGAGCAGGTGAAGTGAAATTCAATTCTCTATGATCTGCTCCATGGATTGGGAACCTTTGGTCCTTCAAACATTTTGGACTGCTACTCCCACACTTCCTTAGTATTCTATTGGGAGTGAAAGTCCCAACTCCTCTGGTAAACAGAATTCCTTGGTGGGCTGCTAGATCCCTTGGCCATTTCCACACTATACTCTTACAGTGCTGTTATTCCACTTTCAACATCCTGTGGTATCCTGGAGTTTGCCATTTAAGGAGGGGCATTTAGAATTCTCAGACAGAAAGCAATTTGACCTCAGTAAACTATGAACCCAAGAATTCTACAAGATGTGGAAAGTGGAGTAATAGCACTAGCACAATGCAGGGCAGAAATGGCCTTTATCTAGTGCAGTGGTTCTCAACCTGTAGGTCCCCAGATGTTCGTGGACTGCAGCTCCCAGAAGCCCCAGCCACTATGGTCAATGCTCAGGGCTTCTGGGAGCTGAAGTCCATTAACATCTGGGGACCCACAGGTTGAGAACCACTGATCTAGTGGTTTGTACCATCTTTAAAGGAGTGGTTTAATAAAGAAAAAAAAATAATTTTTTCAAGCTTTGGCTGTTACACTTGAGGGATTTTGCTCAAGGCACATTGCATCACATATGCTACACTCTTACGCCTGCTTATTTGGGAGTAAGTTTTATTGAACTTGGTAAGACTTCCACCTGTGTAAACCTACAGGATTATATTCTGGAGTTGCAATCTTGGACATGGTCTTCTGGAAATAACAGCTCTTGTACTCCAGTTTGAGGAGCCCCAGCCAGCATGGTCAGTAGTCAGGGAAGACACAAATTGCAGTCTGACATTTGAAGGACCAAAGGTTCCTTCAAGGAAAAACTGTAAGACACCACTTAGACTTAAATAATGCTAACTTGCTTAGCCTGTAATCCTGTGGTCCTTTGGAAGGTGTACCTTTGGCGACCAGAGGAGCTTTTGGCTTTTCTTTTCCAAAAGCAGAAAGGGAAGCCTTATCTTGGGGAAGGAGGCCCAGCCTCACAAATCTCCTCTAGGAAGCTATGGAAAGGTTTACAGCTGGCGTTTCTTTAACACCAGAACCTCAGTGTTAGAGACACCCCCCAAATAACATACTCCAGCTGCATTTCCTGGCTGTGTAGGAGAGGCAAGAGATTTGCAGCTGTCCCATACCCCAACACACTCGCAGAACAGGGCAGAAGGAAGGAGGAAAGCCTATAGCAGCCCCCAGATTGGCCCTAGTAAATTACCCTCCTATTAGGAGCAGTGGGAGTGAAATGGTGCTAGAGCTCTAATCATATCTCTCAAATGTGAGCCTCCACAGAGTGTTGGAGAGAGGAGAGTCACAATAGTAAATGCCAGGCTGACCCTACATACAAAGATTTTTCACAAAGTAAACTGCCATAAAAGTAGAAATGTAAAGGTGCAGAAGGTTATGGGTTTGTGAAGTCAGTGGAAGGATGTGCAGCTCAATAGCACCAAGTTTCTCTTGTGGGGAGAGGGCTCCCCACTACCTTGTTAATGCTACAGGCTCTCCTCTTTCATGGCACTGAGATGCTTCAGAAGTTAGAGTGAGTGTGGCTGCCATCATGGTAGTGACATACACAGGCGTAAGTTTCCCTGATGCATGTCTGTGTCCTTTTCTGAGTGTTGCCGGGGCTGGTATTCTGTTCTTCCCACCACAGCACCCAAAGTTCCCCCCAAAAAACTTACTGAACAGCTTCTGAAGCCCCTTACACAACCGTTCCTTGCTTTGTGGGGAGTG